>VZRQ01010607.1:351981-421331 GCA_013397975.1 Machaerirhynchus nigripectus | reverse complement strand
CGGGGGGCGGCAGCGGGAGTGCCGTGCCGAGGGCGTAAGGGCGGCCGCTGTCCGTCTGTCCGCCCGCGCGTCCGACCGCCGCAATGCAGAACGTCATCAACACGGTGAAGGGGAAGGCCCTGGAGGTGGCCGAGTACCTTACGCCCGTACTCAAGGTGCCGGTCCTGCGCTAGAGCCGGGATGGGGAGGAGGGACACCCATGGCCGCCCCCGCCTGCGGCCGCACTTCCCTGCCCGAGCGCCCGGGAGCCGCTCCGCTTGCCCGGGAGCCGGCTGTCCGTGCCCTTGTCCGCCGGGCCCGGGGAGCCGCGTCCTGCGGGTCTCGGAGGGCGCGGTGCTGGGCGTACTGGGTACAGCCATCGACCCTCATCGCGCACCGGGCCGGAGCGGATGGGGGGAACCCGACTTGGCGTTCCCATCCCACTGGGAGGGGGGAGCATCCACCTGGGAGGGCGGGCCTTTCGAAGAACAGGTGTTGCTGTACCTGCTTCTCAAGGAAGGACTTAAATGTGTTGCGGTTTTCTGTTGAAGTCGAGAAACTTTTACCTGGTTGTGTGACCAGGGATTGAAATCCAAACGTACAGGCAGGCTTGAGCTTGCTTTCAGGAATTGCATTGCAGTGGTTATTTTGGGTAAAGGATAATTTTTTCAGCTAACATAAAAAACCCCAAACCAACAAAATTAGCCACACCTTCGTTATGTGAGCTGATGTTACATACCACAGCTTATTCCTGTGTCAGAATTAGAGTATTAATACAAGCCTCTGTGCACTAAAGTAGTTGAGAATAGTAGAAACGAGCCATTGCGTCCTTGTAAAGGTGGGCAGCACATCTGTTATAATTCCTGTTATTGCATGTTTAGGTAGAAACAAATTATGGTTTTCTGCAGTTGTTACACTACATCCCATTCTCTGACTCTTTATTTGCAAACGATTTTTTATGTAAGCCCCAACTTTGTATATGATTGCTTAACTTGGCAGCAGTTTTTTCACTGCTGATTTTGATACTTCTGCATGTTTTTGAAAAAACACTTGTTTATGACAACAGTCTCTCTGCCTGTGGCTTTGTGGTTTGACCTTCTATGTGCTTTGTATCCTGCAGCTTATATCTCTGGGCAGACAGCAGTGACAGTCAATTATTAATTGAACTTGTTGCTCTGTGGTATGTGGGGTGCTCTTGTCTGGATAGTGGACCTTTCTAGAGTTGCCCACCAACGTGAAATGTATGGGTTGCAGTGAAGCTGTGGCCTGGGAAGGTGAAGTGGCTTGTTTACCGTAGTACAGTTGTTGTTGCACAGCTGGTGTCATAGTGGAGGAATTCATGTGTCCACATGGATTATTGGGAGGAGGCAGGAGTAGAACCTTTCAGAAATGGAAGGTGTTAATATTATGTGTATATGTTCCCTTTACAAGGGGTTGAAATAAATACTCCAACTTGGTAACTTTTGAAAGAAACTAGACCTGTGTCTCTCACAACCAAAGAATTTACTTAGATGGAAAAATGATCTATATGCCCTCAGGGAACAGAGGATGGATATTTTACATATTTTCTTTCTGAAATTCCAGAGACACAAGTTTGTGCATGTTGCCTACTGCTTATGGTTCATTTTGAGGTGAACTAGTAAGTTGTCTCTGCTGTGGTATTGCACAATGTGTTATTAAGGATTCTGAGTTTTCTAGCAATTCAAATTACTTTGATTTCAGTCAGTTAGCACATAATGATGTTACAATGTCTGTACAGCTGCTGTTTTCCCTGTCTTTATCTTGTTCTTAAGTGTATCTTCCTTAGAAATGAGGCAGAAAGGCAGTAATCAGTACCATATGAAACAGGTGTGCTCCTTTTATTTTCCATAGCACAGCTGATAGCACAAATCAGGGTGAAGGAACAAGAATAACCAAGTTTAGCTGGGGCTGCTTTTCTTTAATGTTTTCCAACTGATTGAATAAGGTGAAGCAAGAAGGAAGCTGGAAGCAAGACATTTTTGGTTGCTGCTTTTAGTCTTGATAGAAAAAAAATAGGGCAAGAATAGTTCCTTAAGGCAAGAAGTCAACTATGCCATGGTTGAAATTGTATTCTTTTTCAAAAGCCATTTTTGATAGCTGTAATGCTGGGGAACAGTAGGATACTGTGGTATTTGAGGCTTTTCTGAAGAAACAGTCAGAAGTCAAAACATAATATACTTATTCTAGATTTGGATATGATAAAAGATGTGTTATCCTTAAGCTTCATAAATGTTGCCTTTAACGCCAAAGTACTTCATTCTCCATGCCGAATAGGTCTTGTGTCTGCTTGCCATCTATTCTTTCATCCACAAAAACCCCCACTACAATAGGCAAAAATTGAAGCTGTTTCTGTGGGGTGCATGATGAAGGCACAGAAATGGGCATTAAAAGAGTCTATTACTAAGTCTTTCTATTTAACTTTTTCCACCCCAGAGAAGTGTTGGTTTAGTCTTTAATTTCATGACTTCTCTTAACTGCAAAACGCCGTACTGATGCATTTGAGTGCTGTTCAGCGCCTAGAACTCTGGAGTCCTCAACAGTTAGAATCACTGATTCCAGCTGATTTTCTGTTTCTTACTGGCAAACATAATACTGAGTGCCAGTCATCTTTTCTTCATTATTGCTATAAATGGCAGTAGCAAAAAAAGTTTATTTTGTATAGGTGATCATTTTTGATAATACCTCACATTTTGCAACAAGTAATTTTGGGGAGCCTTACTTCCTTATTTTCTATTGTAAGCTGCTTATCAGCAATGGCAAAGGTTGCCTCCAGGCTGATTCATGGATTTCAGGACAGAACTAGTTGCAAAACAAAAGTGGAGAAGATGTTTGTCTTTCCAGTAAAGTAGAGTGTGTTGATTTGTCAGCAGTTCTCAAAATTTCTAAACTTTTTTTTTATTGTAGGAATCCAAGTTTAAAGAAACTGGAGTAATTACACCTGAAGAAGTAAGTATTTAGACACTTAAATTTATTTTGAAAGCAATGATGCCTTTTTTTAATGCAGAATGACCATGTTAAACAGATCGTGTCTTTGCCTGTTACTGCTTCTTGAAACAGTTTTCCACAAAGTGAAATTTCTAAGTGGCCTTTTTACTCTACAGATGAAGTTGATCACCGTAATTCCTCTTGTGATGGCACTAGGCATCTGAATGTGTGATGCTTCTTTACTGTGCTGCGAAAAGATTGTAAAGAAGCTGGGTCAACAGCTCCATTTGTCATGGGAGTTCAGGACTGAAGCAGGAATATATGGATTTTTAAAGTCTTTCCTCTGAGGAACTCAAAGGAGAGCTTTTATCTTTGGAACAGTCTTTGCTTACCTCTGTTTTGGTTCCTTCCAAGGCTCTGTGAAGATCATTACATATATTTGTTCACACCAACTATCCAGTGATGATTATTTTTCCCTCTTCTCTATATGCTGTTTTAGGCTGGTTGTATTTTGGATTGCTGCCAAGCAGTTGTATTTTTTTAAGAACTCCATTGCAAAGAGCAACAAACGGGATGTTTTTCCAGGAATAGTAAGGACGCTGAGTGTGTTGTGCTATTTTAATTTCCCCCTTACACTTTTTCTCGTATTAAAGTGCTACTGATCTGCAAATACTTTGTCTTTACAGAGGTCTAATAAAGCAACATCAAGAATGTTAGGTAAAATGAAAGAAAAATGAAACAATGAAAAAATGTAAAGATGAGATGGAAAAAATTGAACAAATGATGACTGATGCAGGTAGATAATGTGGACACAACTATTTTTCCTAATATTGGTGCCTGCATTTTTCTGCTGTGTTGCCTGGCAAGCAAACACTCATTGTCTCTCTGACACAGAAGTACCACACAGAAAAACAGGCTTAGCAACATGATGTTCTGTTCTGATAACCATATGTGTGTGTGTGTGTGAATATTCATGTATGTTAAACAATAATACATGGTCTTTATTATATATAAAGTAGAATAACAGAGAAAGTCTAGACAAATGTTCTGCCGATACTTAATCCTTTCTTGATTTATGGGAGAAAAATTTGCAGTAGTACTGTAAGAAAAGGCACCTTCTATAGAATGTAGCAAGAACCACATGTATTACATGAAGGAGTTTGCAGCGTTTTAACACCGCTAGGAGTGTGAATAGTCTGTGTTCTGTGTGTCACGTTAGATGCTGCTGGGATGAATAAACTGGATCCTTCAAGCAGTAGTCAAGGGAACTGGTTATACAGCAAGATTAAATTTTTGTTAAATTTAGATGAAGCTGGAGCATGGATCTGCTGATTGTCCCTTTGATTTAAATAGTAATTGTTGCTAAAGAAGAATAATCACACTAGGATCTTGTCTTTGAATGAGTTTGGATTTCTTGGGTAATTTTAGCTGTCTTTTAGTCTGAGACTAACTGGTTTATAGATTTTTGTGGGGTTCCCGTGGCTTGCCTTTGCGGATGGATAAATTAACAATAAGGATAAAGATGACTCATTAATCAAACTCAACACCTACTCCCTCTTTTCACTTATCTGTGGACTTGATTTAATTTCAAAAAATTCTTGCCTGTCATGAGTTCTTACTAGTTAATACCTCCAAAAGATGATACCTGTTTTAATTATATATGTAAATACATGGAAATTGTTAAAATCATTCTTTCCAGGACTAGAAATAAGATGTCCTAAAATTATCTCCTTCCACTTTACAGTACTGACTCAAATATGAGGTAGCATCAGTGCTTGAGAAATAGAAAGTGAAACCAACTAGGTAATTTTGCTGCCTAAGGTGAAAAAAAGGTAGATGAAATTTGAAGTGCTGTTTTAGGGCTATGTATCTGTTAGATCCACAAACAACACTGTTTTTTCGTATTTAGTAATATGTTTCAACATTGGGGTCACAGAGTTCCAGTTCCTTGAACAGAACATTTTAAGTAATTCTGGAGTTTCATATATGCTTGTCATGTAAGAGATACTGAGTTTTAAAATTTCTGTGTGTAATGGGAGATTGCTGGGGGTTTTTTAAAGAGATTTCAGTTTTGCTAGAGGCTTCTGTTGAAAAATAGGTGAAAGGGAAGCACTTTTGCAGAGATTAAGCCTGTTAATCCATGTGCAGTACGTGCTGTGGTGTTTTCTGCTGCGCTGATCCGCCTCCCTTTGGAGGACGCGGTGAGGAAATGGCTGTGACCCGCTGCAAGCCTGTTATGTCACACTGCAGGAGCTTCTGGGCAGCCAGGGAGGGTGGTGGTAGAAACTGGCACTTCAAGACAAGAAAGCACCTGTAGCAACAGCTGTGCACCTCCTATTCCACAGTGACTGCTGTAAAGCCCACAAAAATGACTTTTCTTAAGTGCAGGCTTGCCTTCCTCAATTTATGTGTACAAAAAACAAGCCCAGAGGGTTTAGACTTTGCTGGGTGAATTTTGTACACAAATCTAACATGACATTGCTGGCAAGTTTAACATGACAGTATCACTTTAAAATAGTAATGCAATATTATAAAAGGCTTCATCTTTGATACTAAGAAGAAGCAGAGTCAATATTTTAGAAAACTGTTTCTTCATAACAAAGTTATCTATAGGATTTTTAGCGTACTAAGTAAGTGGTAACCCATTTTTAGTTAACATCAGTGATGAACTATTATAGTAATGGTCATTATATAAAATGTATGTTTATTCCTTTGTTCTCTCACTGATTCAGTGGATTGACTGTCTCGTTTTTCTTACTGCAAAATTGTTTTGAACAAGGAAAGATAATTAAACTTTTTTTACGTTAAGCTCTTTGTTGTCTTTGTAAAAGTTTGAATAGTGGCAAATAAAAATAATTTCTTTATTACAAAGGAAATAATATTATTAAGAAACTTTTTGATTCTTACTAGACTGGCAGGTAGTACCACAGCTTTTGAAACTCTGATTTTGCAATGGTGCTCAGTAAGCATTTTGGGTGAAGTTGATCTAATCTTTGCATTTTCATGGTTAACTGAGAAACGGTGTTTAAATAAAGCATCAGGCCGATTGAAACATTTGTTAATTACACAGTTAATTGATAAAAGGATTGTGGAACTGAAGTTCTAATACTGGGAAAAAATTGGAGATTGTTTCCTTGGGCCATATTTAACAGTAATTTCTTTTCCTTCCTTAACAGTTTGTTGCAGCTGGAGATCACTTAGTTCACCACTGTCCTACTTGGCAATGGTAAGTAAAATTGAAAGAACTGTAGAAAGGTAGCATTCCTACCTGTGCTTTGGTGTGTTTCCATTGGATTCAGCTATACAGTTGACTCATTTTAGAGCAGTAAGTGGACTTCTCCAGCAGAACTTTTATGATGGCTCTATATTTAAGTCAGGCAGGGCTTACTAATTGCTGTATAGCAGTAGTTGAGATGAGGATTTGTTTGGGGAATTTTTGTTTGCTTTTTTAAGGTTTTAGAGGAAATAAGATGTTGCATACTGTGATTGCTTTTAGTACTTAGCTGCAGTACCGGCGTCTCCCTGGGTTTGTCTTGGTGACTGAAAAAGCAAAGGCCATGTGCAACTGGATTGCTAGGAAATAGTTGTAAACGGTGTTCATTTGTTAATTAAATGTGTTCAAGTTGGCCCACATGCGCAGTGATTACCCTTGGAAATCCCTTCTGTTTTGTGTACGGTAAGGGTGCAAATAAGGTGCTTCCTCATGTTTTACTGGTGTCTTGCATTATGGAACTAATCTGCTCCTATGAACATTGTGCAGTTGGTATCATCAGGGTCTTGGCTCTGTACTGGGCCATGAATTGCTGAAGGAAACATTACTATGTTTGAATCTCCCTGCTCTTTTGCCACCTCCTTCAGAGAAAACATGATGTTGAGTCCGGCAGCAGTTTGGATTGGGCTATTTAGAATGTTACTCTTATTTCAAACCAAAAACCACTAAAGGTGAAGGCAAATGCCTGAGTAATGTGAAATTAAGAGTACTTAAGCAGTAGCGACTACGGACAGATTTTATCTTTATAGAGGTCTATTTTGTGCTTTTCTGAAGTTGCTTTCTTCAGACATTTGTGACTTTGTTGTTGCTGATCCTAGAAAATTTTACATGAATAGATAATTCTGTCAACACATCTTTGCTTGACCATCTCAAGGTGAAAGTAGTTTTTGAGGCATTAAATGGTTTTGATCCCAGAACAGTTAGGGGTGGCCAAGCTTTCTAACACCATACCAAATGTATATAGGGAAGAGTAAAGTCATAGCAAACCGATTCTGAGAATAGGTCAAGAGGATTATATAAAATGTTCCTGACACAACCTGAAAATAGAAGGGTTCTTTTGTTTGCAAGTCATCAAATTCTCAAATGGTGCACTTCATTTTACAGGGCTTCAGGAGAAGAACTAAAAGTCAAAGCTTATCTGCCAACAGACAAACAGTTTTTGGTAACTAAAAATGGTAAGACTGAAATCTAAATGCAAGTGTTCTTAGAACTGACGGCATGGTTGGCTTTGCTGTCATCTCTACCGATTGTCTGTATGGATAGGGAAGCAAATACCTCACGCTTTGGATACGGCTTTGCAATATTAAAGAAGTTTTTTCTGCACTTCTAAATGCTTTTTCTTAGACCGCTTTATAGTAAGAACTTTATATGAGAAATAAAGCTAGCCTTGATGAAGTATAAGTGAACTTTAAACATTGTAAACCTCTTTGTCTTCGCTTCAACTCATGTTCAGTGTCTAAAAGGAAAGTATGTTTATGTTCGTCTTCCCTTTGAAAACTCAGGCTATTAAAGAGTTCTCGAAATGTCTTTCATAGTGACATTGATACTTCTAATTCAAGTATGTAATTAATGTCAATATCCTTGTCAATAATAATCATAAGTACGATCTTGAATTAATTTTTTTGTCAGCTTCACAGTTGTGTTTATATAATACATGTGGTGACTACCTTTTTAATGGATAGGAAGGATAACATCTTGGCACAACCATGGGGAAATCCAAAAGATCTTGTATCAAAATGTGTCGATGCCATTAGATGAACCTTTAGAACTAAGAAAGCCTGAGGAGATTTTTGCTTGCAGAGAGTTGTATTATTTGCCTGGATTTTCCTCTCTGGCTTTTGGAGTCTTGCAGTGCACCATCAGGTGAAAATTAACACGTAGTGTTGGACATTTTCCTGAGATGGGCCTGATGATTTGATGGCCAATTGATCTGCTCTTATTCTCCTACTGCCACTCCTGAGGTTCCTCATTGCTCTGATCCTTCTTGATCACATTCCAAAATAATGTGTTTCCAGCTGCTGGTGTCACATTGGCTTCCCACCTGAGTAAAAGCTGTGGGCTATAGTTGAGACTCGGAGCCATCCTACAGACCTCATGTTGGAAGTCTTTGGATGACTTCACTGTGACTTTCACACCCCTTTCATCCCTTTCTGAAATGTCAAAGAGCAGTTTTCAGATGTTTTACTTCATGCAGCAGATTCGGTTTTTTTCCCACATTAATAGAAAATGAAGGAGCATTTTCTACACAGTTCTTGTTTATGCTATTGAAAAATGCCTGCTTTGCCTTAATCAGATATTCAGTCTTTCTTTGACTGTTTTCTGAAAACATTATCTAAATCTCTTTGAATGGCTCTGTAATGCATATGACAGAAGTTATTCTAAATATCACATGGATTCTGACCTTCTAAACTTCTAGATGTTAAATTATAATTAAACATACCTAAGGTATTGCATAAATAGCTGATGAAAACTTTTAGCAGAAATCTAAAGGCAAATGAGTTTGGAAAACTGATGAAAATCCAGGCAAAGTTGTCCTTAGATTTTACCAATGTGAAGAAAGCTAACAGGTTCTCTCCAGTTGTTACCAAGTGAGAAGTTAATTATTTTATAATCCTTAAGAGATTGGATGAAACTGCTCTAATACTTAACAGAAAGATGAACCTTTAAGGCTACTGCAATCGTATTTTACATGAAGTAAAATATCTGATACAGCACATCCACATATTTTTGTAAGTTCATACTTTTGCATTTGAAATACAGCCTTAGGATTCCTTAAATAAGGATCTGTGAAAGACTGCCACATTGTAGAAGGCCATGTAGGATAATATCATGCTCCAGTCTGGTTTTATGTAAGAATGACTGACTGCATTCTTTTTGCTTTGCCTTTTTTTGTAGTGCCGTGCTATAAAAGGTGTAAGCAGATGGAGTACTCAGATGAGCAGGAAGCAATTATAGAAGAGGATGATGGTGATGGGGGATGGGTAGACACTTTTCACAATGCAGGTATTTGAGGTCTTGCTTCAGGCTTTGCATTTGGTAATCTGATTTTCAGTTTCCACTCTCATAAAGTAAAATCTTTCTTATATACAGATATCTGTGTACCAATATCTAGTCTGGAGGAAGTAAGTTACATTATCAGCTACCCACCTGATTGGTACATGACATCTAACTGTGTGGCTGTATATGCTTGAAACAGGCTCCTTTTCAGAGATGATGGCAACTATTTCAGTATTCTCTTACTAAAGAAGTTATTTTAAAACATGAGCTGCATAGTGCCTCATTCCTTAGTAAGGAAATCCTGTGAAGGGGATGTTAGTTTAAATTATGGATGCTGTACTAAAAACAAAAAAGATGTTAAGTACAGAGATGAGTGTGGGAGATGACCCTTTTTTTACAAGAAGCCCTTAAAGGAGCTTGTGTTTATAAAGAAGTTTAAAAAATACTACTTATATGAATCTACCTCACAGGCTTTTCTAGCACAGTGTCTTACAAATCCTTTTTGTTTCTGATTGGCAGTTTTATTCGTTTTCGTCTGTTTCTTGATGTTCTATCATGTGTTAATAGAGTTCTGTCCTTCAGTGATGCTTTCTCCACCATTTCCAAAAGTACTCCTCTCAGTTTTTACTTTCTTTGGTGTAAATTTTTTTTTCTGTAATGTGGAGAAAGTTCTCTGAATAGTTCGCCTGGGTGGGGGGGAAAAGGGTCAGAGATGATGCCTTTTGTGTCTGTAGACATACATTTTTCAACAATGGCAATTCTTAAATGCATCACAGTTCATGATCAAATGCCCCCACACCTAAGAAATAATTTGGAATAGCTTTGTCATATCCTTGAATTAAGTATGCAGTATTCATCCCTGCTGTGAATAGACTCCTCTGCCAGGTTTTTCTTTTTAGAGTTGACTCGTTTGAGCACCATACTGTACTGCACAGCTGTAACACTGACTAAACCTGGCCAGGTCTCTAAATGCTGTCAAATGAGACAAAGTCTGTTTCCACAGCTGAAGAGTTAATTGGATAAATGTACTCTGTCAAAGCAGAATCTTGGTGTGTATCCCAAAAGGTACTGTGTGAGAAGTGAAGTAAAGCTAGAAAGCTCATGGGGAGGAACACAAGAGGGGACACTACTGTGATTTGCGGTGGTTTTATACCCCCTCTTCCTCTCAGCTAAAAGCATTGAGTGCTCTGCTACATTTTGCTTTGTCATTGCTTTCAAGAAGCTCAGAAATACTCATAAATGCCTGCCTTTTTCATGAAATTGAGTTCCATTATTGGGATGAGTGCCTATCCTGAGCTCACTTTTATGCAAAAATACCTTAAAATAGAAGTCCAGGTTTGCAGAGTTCCATCACAGACTTTGTAAGACACGGCACATCTGTGCTGTGGTGCTCTGTGTTACTGCTATGGTCTGCTTAGGGATGTCCAGCACTAAGCATGTTACCAATACCAAATGAACAGCCTCTCACATATCAAGGTTGTTGTGAGATGTGACTTGGAAAGATGAGACACTGCTTTCTGAAATCCTTGCAAGCTCTTTCTGTGCTATTCTCTAACAAAGAACCAAGCTTTTTCAACACAAACTTCTTGTTCAATTTACAGGTATAGTGGGCGCAACAGAAGCGGTTAAGGAGATCACACTAGACAGTAAGGTACTTGTTTCTAAATTTTCCTGTTGCTTTATTACAGGACCTGAAAGTAATAGTTTTACCAGTGGCAATCTAGTACTCCCTGTGAAAGATTAAAATAGTTTGTCAATAACTGTTTTGCAGATGTACATTGACCCTCAGAGCCTGTCATTAGTCTAAGCATGTGCATCTCCTTATTGCTGTGTTTACTGTGGCATTTGTCTTTTTTAAATGTCTTTAGCCAGAGTGCTCCTGTGCCAGGCTTCTACAAACTGAAAATGAAATTCTGTTTACACTCATACCACACACTTGTGTTTCAAGGCATTAATGTTTGGAGATCTAGCATGAAGAAATTTTTATATGGAAAAGTAGTGTGGGGATGTAAAGTACTTCTTTGTGATTTTCAACTACTGCAAGCAGGCTTTTAACACATTTGGTTCAGTTTGATAGGTTTATGCCCTTCAGTTTAGAAGAACTTTACCTGTTTAAATAAAGTCCTCAGTTTCTGCACGTTTCCAAAAAGTCACTGCATCAGGAGAAAAACCTGAAACTTAAGTCCTCAGGAAGCACTTGAAATGCAAATGTGTTGGCTAACATGTTTCAGAAACATGGAAAAAGTCACAGAGACACACAATGCTTTTAAAGATGAGTTGGTAAGGGGAGTTGTGTCTGTGTCCTGTGAGACTTTAAACCATCCAAGCAGAAGTTTTGGATTCTAAAAATCAGGGGGAAAGAAAATGGGCTGGCTCATGCTACTGCATAATTATAAACAGCTCAAAATGCTGTTGATTTGATGAACTGTGAAGTGCAGGTATTTTGAATGACTTTGCTGAATCTAGTAAAAATACTGCTTTTTTACAAGTCAGTAATGTGAGGGTGGAAGAAACACTCTGAAGAATAACTGAAGTTGATCACTTTTTCTGCAAAACACAATACTTGCAGAATGTTACTGTAATTCATAACTGCTTTGTGTATTTTACATTGGATTTCATTTCTGTTGTGTGTAGAAAAACTTGCAGGTCCAATCCAGGAGGACAGCTCTTTCCTGGTGATGTTCTGTTTAACAATGCACTTTGTAACTTAGTTTCTTACTGGTTTTGGTGTTTTGGGTTTTTTAAATGAAAAAACAGCCATGTTTTGGGTTTTTTAAATGAAAAAACAGCCACCTGATGCTTACAATTAGAGGAGCGTCTAACGGTAGTAGTTACTTGGAGTATTCTCCTAAAGTCTTCATGAAACCTGTGTAAATTGTAGTTGTATACAGTTATATAACAGACAATAATATAACATTATACAACTGGTTATTGTTGAGACCTTCATCTTCTGAATTTCATTGGAGTTGTCTGTTGGAATCTAATGCAAGGCCCAAAAGTTGACTCTGGGCTTGTGCTGTATTTGTTTCTGTTGGACTATCAACGTGTGATACCTTTTGTGACTCTCTTGTGTTTTAAAACAGTTACAGAACTGGACAGGGCTCGTAGTGTGTATAACTGCGTGACACTTTCAGTCACGTGATAGAGTTTTATGTAGTCCCACAAACAGCAGAAGGTTGGACTCAATCATCCTTATGGGTCCCTTGAGGTACTTTATGATATCTGCTGCACAGTTAGCTGAGGGTTGGAATTAAAAAAAATCTTAACCTACATGTTTAGTCTTAGCTATTTAGTCATTGCCTTTCATTAGAGATAGGTGGATCTTTTAACTGTTGAACACCACGGTCACTTTTCTTTGTTTAGGAATTGAATCATTCTAGATTGCAAAGTCAAAGGAAAACTTTTCAAATTTATTTTTAATGTCATACTAGTCTTTGAAACTAAGATGAGTTAATAAGCAAATATTTGAGTCCAGTGTAGTCTTTCTCAGTATTGCAGAAATTGTCTTTCTGGTTCACTGAATGTGTTGACTGGACTGAACACCTGAGATTTTTTGGGGCTGTTAGGCTGTGTAGATACAAGAGTCATTAAAGCAGTATTTTCAATTTAACTTCTAAAGGATAATATAAAAATACCAGAGTGTTCAGCGTCTTGTGAAGATGATGATGAGGAAGATGAAGGAGAAGCTGCAGACATGGAAGGTACTTCCTTAAATGGGGTGGGACATTACTTCAGGTCTTTAACTAAAGTAGTACACTCTAAAACACCACTCTTTCTTTGCATGGAATGCATGCCTAAAATTTTCAGCAGGCATGTGCTCTTTAACGTGTTTTGTATGGTTTTATTGATACATGTTTACTCTAACATGTGCCAAAAACCTGTGTGAATGTTAGTGATTGGAAAATTGTGTAGCAGAACAGGTCCAAGAAAGTATAAATTAGAGATGTAGCACGGCTTCCTTCCAGCTTCATACCTATGCTTACACTCAATCTGCCTATACAAAATCACTGAAGTATTGGTCATCACCTACTTAATGTAGGCTTGGTCAAATTTGTGTTAAAAAAGGGATAGTCTGGTTTGGGATTGGGAAGTCCACCTGAATAAAACTTCTTTAGATACGTGTAGATTTTTTTAAAGTAGTTGTTTACGAAGGACAAATATAATGACTGGCTACAAGCTGAACATAGAATTTTATGGGTCTTCTTTTCAGAGTATGAAGAAAGTGGGCTATTGGAGACAGATGATGTGAGTGAACAATTCTCTATCTTGTCTGTTACAATAAGCACAAGCAAAGTAAAAATAATGATAACAAATGGCTGAAATAACAAGCTTCTGAGTAGTAGGGTTTCTGAGCCTGGATTCCTATGGATTTGTCTCCTGCCAATCTACTGCAGTAACTTGAACCCTTAGGTCCTCAAAGATTTTGACCACAGAAATTTTCTTTGGTTTTGCTAATCCTTTTTGCTCTGCTTACACACAGCGCTGTCCTCACGAGAAGTTAAAAGAACACAGTGGTGGTTCTTGGGGCTTACACGGGGAGGATGAATGGCCTTGTGGGTTCAGTAGATTGCACCAATCCATCAGGCTTTCATGAGAGAAAACAGAAGGCCTTATTATTTGTGGTACTATCCTAAGGTCTTCATGAACCTGCATAAACTGAGACCTCTGCCTTCTGAATTTCATAGGAATTGTCTGCTATTTGTGAAAGAAGGTGGGGGGCTGTAACAGTGTAGTTGCTTACTTCCTTAAGAAATCAGACCTTTTTTGAAAAGTAAAACCCACCAAAAATAAAACCTAAAAATACGTGTTGGGGGAGAAACCGATACTCCTAATATAGAAATAAAAACAAACTGTATGTTGGGGGGTTTTATGCCCACTTAAGAATATTATTTGAAGTTTTACAGTTTTACCTAACTACTTAGAATGGGAAAGGAGTGAACCCAAGTAAGACTATCCTAATCTTGTCATTTTTATCTTGAACCAGGCAACGCTTGACACAAGACAGATTGTAGAAGCTAACAAAACTAAAGTTGATGTTGGAGGGGAAGATGCTATTCTACAGACTAGAACCTATGACCTCTACATCACTTATGACAAATATTACCAAACTCCAAGGCTCTGGTTATTTGGATATGATGAGGTATAGCTATGTTGGGTTTTTTTCCTACTTCTGTGAAATTAGACTCACTGTGTCAAATAGTCTATTTTGTTGCTTATTCACAGTAGAAATTTAAAGGGCAAAACGGTGACAAAACCATTAAGCAATATAAGGTTGTAGGCAGGACTTTTATGGTACTTGCAGGAAGTCAGAACAATTTCACTGAAAACTGCACCTGATAACTGAGCACATTTTCGAAGAAAACCACTGGAGGTTTCGTTAGCACTGTAGAACTGGTAATAACCCCAGAAAACTCAGTCAAGCAAGCAAGTATATGTTTTCATCACCTTCAGAAGGAAAGGAATATATGAAAGTTCTTCCCTTTAATCACTAGGTTTCTTGAGTTAAAGTTGGGTAGGGCTTACTGCTCAAATACCTCAGTGGAAACCTGATTGGTTGTCAAATACATTGACTTCACCACTCAAAGGAAAATCTGTGCAGTACTATTTCTATACCATTGGGATTTTAAAACACTCAGTTCTTTCAGTGTACCTTCAGAACTTTTATATTTTAGATGTCTGTTATTTTTGGTGCATCATCTGTTACTGATGTTAGAAAGGAGCAAGATTCTTTGTTAGTAATGCTTTTGTTCTCATGTTCTTGTTCCTCTGTAGCAGCGGCAGCCTTTAACAGTAGAGCATATGTATGAAGATATTAGTCAAGATCACGTCAAGAAAACAGTGACCATTGAAAACCATCCTCATCTTCCTCCACCTCCCATGTGCTCAGTTCATCCATGCAGGTAAGCCTTTGTTTCTGGTCTGATTCAGCCTGCAGATACAAGGCACTTCACTGCTCTTGTTAAGGATTTTGTTCAGGTTTTCTGGACATATTTCCACAGTTGGCTGCCTTAATGGTCTATTAGCTTCTGAGGCAGTATGAAAGAAAGGTATCAGCAGTTCTGAGAGTTCATTCCAGTGCTCACTGCAGCAACTGTGTTCTGCAGTTAGCACTGTCTTCTCTGTGATCAACTTGCTTTTACTCAGCTTGCCTATGGACTCCAGAAGATGGCAGACTACCAGAACTCCGTGAAATCAAGTTTTAGCCTTTTGTCTACTTTTTGGAGAGGGTAGAAGTATAGTGTATACTTTGGCAGCAAAAAAGCTATTTGAACATGAAATAGCAGTTTCTTATTTTATGTTAACTACCCTTTAAATTTTGCACTGATCAATAGAGATACTGTGATTGCCACACCAAAATATTTGTTGACTACAAGTGCAAGACATGCTTGGAATTTTCTGTTCCGTTTTCCATGTTTCTCACCCAAGATTTAGGGAGCCTGTGGTTCGATTTGCTGCACAGATATTTTTTCTAGATCTTGAAAGGTGCATCTTGTCTTAGATGTAGACCCTAAGATCCTTTTAGGTGTCTTAGTGATACAGAGCCAGTATCTGAAACAGTGTAACTCCTCAGCTTCCTGACACTATGAAGTTCTTGGAGATACAAGTTTGGGCTTTTATCTTTTAAGAAAATACACCCTTTGTACAATTGCATATGTTTAAAAAAAAAATCAGAGTTCAGATTACCCCTTAAAGTTTAATTTCCTTTGACTTAAACACTTTAAATATCCATATCACTAGCTGAGTGTCAAATAATCAGCTTGTTGTTGACAAGCTTATGGTAGTTTTCACAGACTCAAAGTGTTCTTGCTTCTGATTTAGCAGTTATTTGTTCTTCTGGTTTAGCATTTATTTGTTCATCAATCTTGAGAGAAGAGAGCAAGGGAACTTTGCAACAAGTATTTTATGGCTAATTTTGGTCTTATGAGGATATATATTCATGTGCTTTGTAAATCTGTATCTTATGTTTCTTCTAGTTCACAGTTTGTTAGTCACTGCTTTTCAACAGTGTTTGCTTTTGCCAAGCAGTCAAACTTATATATGGACAATATTGAGCAGAGAAGCCGTTGTACAACAGGGAAATAACTTTTTCCCCTCTAGTTGTCTAGTACACAGTTTTGGAGTTCTGAAGTTTATTGTTGGTCTTTAAATCATCAGGTTTAAGTCTGCACTAACATGAAAATGTCAGTCTTGGTGCTCAAGAGTAATACAAGAAGAATAACTGGGACAACTGTAAAGCAAATAATAAAGAATAGGACAGAAAACAACATAAGGCCTCTGTTAATCTATGGGACCACCCATATGCTGAACACTGCAGTGCAGCTCTGGTCATCTGTTCCGTAGTCTGTGAGGTGAAGGAAGACTAAAACTGGAAAAGATACGGAGAGTTGTCTGGGATAACTGAAGTTAATAAGTTCTTTCCCATAAGAAATGATTGAATAATCTGTGACCCTTTATCTTTGGAAAAAGGTGAGCAGGGAATTATGATATCAGTGACCTTCATTATGAATGACACAGGAGGTAAAATAATAGAATTTAAGTTTTCTTCCGATAGTGAAACTGGCAGCATTAAATGCTACTCTGCTGGCATGTTCAAAGCCAGAAAGGATTAATTTCTGCACACACCACGTAAGTAGTTATTTAAGCAATACTATGTTAGTGAAATAAAAATTTGTCAAAGTTGTTGAAAGTGTAGTTATTAGAAGGGTTCAGAATAAGAAAGTCCCTGAGTAATTTCCAGCACACTCCTGGAAATTAGTAGTGCTTTGGACAGAGCATTTATTAGGTGCTTGTTGTTGCCTCTTTATTGAACATGTAGTACAAGATAGGAAGCAGAACCAGGTAGACCTTTGGTTTGATCCAGTAAGGTGTTCTTGTACCTTGTGTGAACATACCAGTCTTAATCTCAACCTGTTAGTGACTTTGACTGTCTTATTGTTTGCCGTCTGAAGGATTTTGGAGAAAAAACGGATGCAGCTTTTTTGTGCAGTTAGTGTTTTTGAAGGAGTGTCAAGTGGGATGAATGTAGGAGGGCTTAACAGACTGACTGGGAAGATGATTAATAGGAGAAAAGGAGGAAAAAAATTCTGAAGCCAGAATTTAATTTGCTTCGTGTTTGCTGGAAGCCCTGCTAGTAAATTGTTTGGGAAGAAGCTCCGATTGATGCAGATTAGGAGGGCACTCTCAGAACAAAGAAAGATGCAGAGATATTTGGGCATGACAGCCCTCGCTGACTAGGTGCAACTGTGGGTTTTATATTGGGCTGTGGCTGTGATGTGATCTGCTTAACTTTATTTATTAGTCTGCACAGGTGTTAGCAGTGCACTTCTGATCGGTGAATCTGGGTTGGGTCCCTTCATGGGTGAGAGCTCTCTGGTCGTGTTTTCACTTCCAGCTCTGAAGCCAGTGAAGTGCCAGTTCCTTTGTTATGTAATCCACATCTAGACTTGAAGGAATGATTTACATCATGAGACTTGTTTCAGTTTTAAGCATGAAAGAGATGACTGATAGTGAAGTGAGGCAGGTTTGTTGTTGGTCTCAAATGTGGAGGAAACTGTAGCCCTTCTCAAAAAGCGATCTCATGGATCTGCAACCGCTTAACACTGGAAAGAGTTTAAAAGGTAGTGTTGAGACTGAGAAGAAAGAGGCTAACAGCACATCTAAAATGGAGGTTTTAAGTATGTTTTCTTACTCTCCAAGGTGAGCTATTCTATTTTTTCAAATTGATAAGAGCTAACAGGTAAGAGGGCTTCTGAGTAAAAACTAATAGCCAAACTGTTGCTTTGTTTTTAATTCATCTGGGAACTACCAGTGTTTAGTTATGTCTGCTGCTGTTGCTTCCCACCATGGTACAAGAATTGTGTAATGTAGGATATGTGTATGATTCTAAATTTACATTTTTCTTGTGACGTGAGTATCCTCATGTCAGGCGTCAGAGAAAGGAAAGAAATGGCGGTCGGATGCCACTGTCAGCTGCTTGAGATTGCTTCTATTTTGAGTAGTCAGTGAAAATTGTTCATCTTGCAGCTCTTCTGTAAGTTGTAGTTCTTGTCAGCATTTTTATGGTACTGGAAGGAACATAGTCAACTTCCTCATTAACTACTGTAAACTGCTTTAATCATGATTCTCAGCTTTTTCTGTGGGTGTTATGAAGGGACTATCAAACAAGTTAACTACTAAACACATTTACAATTAAATTGTAATTGCTTGCAATGATGCCAAGGGCTTATTTTTCTCCATTTCAGAATAAATAGTGATAGGCTTCTGAATTCTTTTTGCTTCTAATGTACTCTAAATATCTGCAGGGAAAGATTTCCAGATAGCAGGATATTTTAGCCTATGTTTCTTCAAAAGTTATTTCTTTCCATTGTAGCGTATACATATATTTTATATTCATTCCGCCAAGTTTTCTTGCAGAAGAAAACTGAAAACAGGAAACAAACTTTACAAAGTTTATAAAGCACCTGCAAAGCTTTTCATGAGTAACTGTGTGACAGAGAGAATGACCATTACTCTGTGGCCACTGTAGAATTCCAGGTACCTGAGTAGTTCTTAGAAAAGAGCAAATGTCATTAAGTTGTATGAAGTTGAGCCAGTATGCTGTTAAAGACTTTCACTAGCTGCATGGTGACCTGCATGGTTGTATTCTGTGCCAATAAAAAAGTTAGTCCACAGTTATGCATAAGGTCAAAACTTAAGTTTTGGCAGTGGCCAGGTTCCTACAGAGAAGCAGCTGGCCTTGGCACCTGAAATGGCATGTGTTCCACAGGGCATCATGGGGATCCAGAATTGGAATCAGCTCTGAGGGTTAGTTGATTTGCAAAGACCAACAGTAAATGACAAATGCTGACCTTTAATATTAGTTTCCCCAGGCTTGCATGTTCCTGTTTACAATGTGTCTTGGTAACTTTGCAACAGCTTCCTTCCTTGTTTGCAGTCACTGGCAGCATGGGTAACTGCAGGGGTAACTACTAAATGCCAGTTGCTGGTCAGCTATTTAGATTGGCGTACTGGTATCAAAGCATGGTCAGAAAGTTATGCAAACTCTGCTTCCCATTCATCCTTGTTCTCAGCTGGCACTTTGGTTGTTTTGGGATGGATATTCTAATCTACTGCTGCTCACTAACCTGCAGTGCTGTGTAGATGGATGCCCATAGCCCTGTATGATGTCACTGGTGAAGATTTACCTACAGAATCATGTACTTGAAACAAGGTTGAAGTATAGATAAAAGTAAGATTAGTTATACAGCCTGGGAGTTTGTGTTAAAGATGTATAAATAAAGCGTAAATTAACATACAGTAGTTCTGCCCTCTGATTTGGTATGCTTTTCATCCCTTAGTTTATGGGATAGAAGAACTGCCTTGACCACAAGAACATTACTTCCAAATTGTAACTGGTAATTAAAAGATTTGAAGTCTTTATCATTAGGGGTATTCAAAACTAGAGCAGACAAGGTCCTGAGTGATCTGTTCTAGTTGAAGCTCATTGAGCAAGGAGGGTTAGACTAGATGATGACCAGTCTCTTCCAGCCCTGGTTTTTCTGTAATTTTGTGTTGCATTCCCAGGATTTGCTTTGTACACAAATATTGTACGGTTCGTAGTAGGTCTGGGATGTCACTGATGAGAATGTGAAAACTCAGTGACCTGAGGAAATGCTTATCCTTCCCTGTAGTGCTTTATAATAACAGTTACAAGAGAAAAGAAACTGGCTTAGAAACCGTTGATTTGCCATGGAACCCAAGTTAGCACTGGAGAAAGTTTCCATACTCTAAACCAGTCCTAGAGCAATAGTTCTGAATTTATGCAGAGTTGGTTTAACATGCCTTTCCTAGGAAACCATGAATTGTTTTAAAACAATTTCAAACTCTTCAAGCTTTACAAGTTTGAGTGCAACAGAGGCAGCTAAGAATGTTACAGCAATTTTTAGACATCATCTTCAAGGGAGGCATCTGGGGACTTCTGGCTGCTGGTCAGTATTACCTTCTGGGGACTTACCTGGGGGCTTTATTGGCATTTAGCAATTAAAAGTTATACTAGTGTCAAGCACTATGCATTCACTCTCATTATGGCACTCAGTCTACATTGTAGCATACAGCATTTTTTGCTTTCCTTGGGAATGTAAGGATCTTTAAAATAATGTTACATTCATCACTTAATGTTAATTTTCAGGTACTGTTGCTATTTTACTTTCTCAGTAAACTGAAAATTTCCTCTTGCTGCTTCTGAAGCTCATGGTCCAAAATTATTTCATTTACACAAAACCTAATCTTGCTGATGAAGGAGGAGTTGCCTCTTCCTTGAAACATTTTGTTTCTGATCTGTTTTTCAGGCATGCAGAAGTCATGAAGAAAATAATCGAGACTGTTGCAGAAGGTGGAGGAGAACTTGGTGTTCACATGTATCCTTTTTCATTATTACATGGATTCTTGGTGATTTCTTGCACTTGTAAGGGCTGTTACCTCAAGGTTCATAAACTGGCATACAATTGTGTGTGAAAGCAGTAAACAGCTGCTTGGGGTAGCACTTGCTGGCTCCTTTGTGCAAACAGACTCCATTAAGTTACTGGGAGAACATGAGGTGGTGTATGGCAGGAGCAATGGGGAAAGCAGGTAGGTTTGAAGGGACAGGATTGAGCCCTTGTTTGTAGGTGTGTGAAGGAGGTAGCTGTGAGTATGAAACAGAGATGCCAGCATAGGAGGGTGAGACTGGAGGTTCACAGACTCCATCCAGAGTGTAATCCCTGCTTGGTAGAGCAGTTTTATATTAGTTTTTAATCTGAAATTCATTTCTGAAAGATGTAGAGGTCCCATTATTCTCTATTCTGCATATGAGCAATATCTTTGTAAAACAACCTAGCTGACAAAAAGCAATGAAAATCACTGAAACCATTTTGAACGTCAGTATCACATGCCTCCCAATCAGAATTTTCTTTTAGGAAGCTGACTGATCTTAGTTATGCTTTGTAGTATTTGACATTGTGCTTTCTGACTGGAGCAACCTCCATGTTAGAAGTAAATGTGTCCTTTCAAAATAGTGTTCTTTGCTGCTATAAGGCAAGTAAGGAGGAATTACTGGGCAGCTAAAGGTCCTGAATCAGTAAAAATCTCAGTTACTGTATGAGTTGAGATTTGCTCAATTTGTGCAACGAGCAGCTGGAACTGAGCTGGAAAATAACTTCTCTGCTCAAGTCTCCTAGTCCTCAATAGTTGCAATTAGCTTATTTTGTTACTTTTTTGTTATTACCTTACAAATTGGGGCATTTTTAACATGGGATTTCTTTACTCTTTTTCATGGATCTTCTGTTGGTGAAGAAATAGTCCATGAGACAGATACGTCAAAACAGTAGGGTTTACTTATATCCAGTACCAGTGTAACTTAATACTCAGTAGAAAGTAGTGATTTCTAGTAGTTTTTCTGTTCCCTGTCTGCCTCTTTCCCACATGGACAGATACTTTAGATTATAATTATTCTGTATACTCCAGACTGCAAATTCAGGCCCAACATACATTTGAAGGTGATGTATACAAGGGAACTCTTCTCTGCAAGGCAGACTGCTCAGCTTGGTAAAGCTAATCTCTGTACTTTCCCTTGCAAACAGGAAGGAGCTCTTTCAAAGGATGGTTCAGAATAGGAACTGATTCCCTTTTCTGAGCCACTGAAACTCTGAGGAGAGGAGTCTGCTTTCTCTGCAACTACAGGAAGGTAGCTAGGGATTAGCCTTGCTGGGTACAATTCACCTTGGCATTTGTTAATAACAAATATTAAGAATGTAAATGGGGTTGGTAGTGTTTGTGTGGTGTCTGCAGGATTTATTGAAAATAACTCTTGGTTCCCTGCATTGACTTAAACCAGGAAGGTCTATTTTTGGTCAAGCATCGGATGTCATTACCAGAATTCTGCAATATTAATCTCCCAGTCTCTTACCTCTAAATCAGCTAGGTGTTACTTTCCTAATAGCAAGAAATACTGTTGAGCAGACCATTGAATGTGACTTCTGCTTTGTTTTGCAGGATTTCTAGCTATTGTACATTTTCCTTAATAAGAAACTCAGGTACCTTCTTATTTTCTTGAAATTTGTACAGGCAGTCATTCCAACGATAGAATATGACTACACAAGGCACTTTACGATGTAACTAAAATAAGAGATGTGTTCCTCTCGTTATCAAATCTTTTTTTAAATAACCCATCCATGTGACTTATACAACATTATACACAATTTCTGTAACTAATCTTTTATCAACTTGATGCATTAAAATAAAATGTTCCATTACCAGCCTTTTTAATAAAAATCTCTGTGTGTAATATAAATAAATCACTTTCATTCCAGTACAGATGCTGCACTAAGAGGTGGGATTTTTTATTTCTCCATAATTGCTTTCATTTCCTTCCATCAGATTATTTTTGTGTATGTTAGAAACTGAAATCTACTTTTGTAGCAGAAGCCTAATAGTTTTGACTTTGCTGATTCCTAAAAATGTGATTTTTTTAATTATTTTGTCTCCTCCTATTTAAATTCACGTGAGAGCTTTGTGGGCTTTTTTCCCCAGCTATGAATGGTTATATTTCCTCTAGCTGGTGGAAAATTTTGAAGGATGAAAAAAATAAGTGATTCTCTTGTTAGGAAAGTTTGACTACAGCTTAAAAAAGTAACTGTAATTAACCAGTCTTTGGAAGGTGATTTACACTTGAGCAAGACCAGAGATGTAATAACTGGGGAGACTAAAGAGGAATATTGGGTATGTAGTCTGTTTGTCTTGTGATAAAGAACAGTCTTACTCATAAAATTACAGCTTGAGGGTAAAGGGAGAAGATTGCTGTGCCAGAGCAAGGTTCAATCTTGACCATTTGTCTGCCTCAGCTACAATAATTGCCAGTCTAATAGCGTGGTTTCCTCTTTCCGATGAACATACATGTAGTTGTTTGTGGATTCAGATATTGCAGAGGCCTCCAGACTTTAGCAGCTGCTTTCTGCCCTGTAAAATGTAAGGTTTTTATTAACGAAAATTGGAGGAAAGGACCATCATGTCTTTCAATATGTGTATATATATTGTGCGTGTATTTATAGTCATTACATTCACTTAAACTGGCTTTCAGGAGAGCACCTTTGTCTCCCAGACATCCGTCTTGCATTCTGCAAGGTAATCAGAAGCTGGGTGTCTGCAATGAACTGAATTTACTGTTGGGTAGGAAGGTTGGTCTCTGTCCTGGCACAGCTGGTCCCTGTTTTGGCTGTCGTCTGTTCCATGCTCTTACTTACATGGGAACGTGTAATCAGGTTCTGTGTTCTGTGCTTAAATTGACTTTCCTCTTGATATCTGTCTTCACTTCCTCTTTTTTGGACAGTATCTTAAGCAATGTCTATGTAAGTGAAGAGTAATGCTGTCTGAAACCTGTTAAAAACTTAACCACCACCCACTGAGTCATGCCATAGGCATTTTCCTATGAGACTAATCTCAGAGATGTTTTGGGTTTTCTGGTAACAAAGGAAACAGCTGTCCTCCACCCATTAAATAGGGAGGTTTGGAGGGGGGGAAAGAGGGAGTATGACTTAAACAATATTGATGTACATATTTTTCCTTTGCTGGGTCAGAATCTTTTGAAACAGCCTTCTCCCTGATAGGTGTCTATTCTCTTCCTTTAGGAAGGTGAATTAGTTTCACAAGTCTCCAGTTAGTTAAGTTATAAAATACCACATTCTTCCTTGTCAGGCTGTTGATGAAAGCAAGTGGCATGATTTTTTTTTTCAATATAAACCAAAAAAGGCCTTTTTCTCTGACCCTACCAGAAAAAGAGGTGCAGCAGAACTGAAGGGAACTTGCCAATGGCTTCCATCATCACCATGCTGTTAAATGCCTTATGGCATTTTTAGCACAGCAATGTCTGGTGTCACAAAAGCCAATCCTTGGTGACTAATACATGGTGCTCTGCTTGGCTGCTTATCAAAGTGACTGTACCTGCAACCAAATTTGACGTGGATACACTTGCAGCAGTTGTACTGTACCTTAATCCTCCTCTTCGTTTGGCATTAATGTTTAAAATTCCTGATAGAACCAAAGATTGCTGCTGTAGGAACTAGTATAAACATGCAAACACAGTAACCTCAGTTAAAACCTCTGTGAAATCCTACATGATCATTAATAATCTGAATTTTGTCTCTACATCAGAAGAGCTACTGAGAGGTTTTGCTCTGCTCCCTTTCCTACTACACACCTTACCGTCCTTGTGGCTCTTTGCTTGCCTTCTGTTTCTTGATCTTGGACTTTGAGTACGTTCTTGTTTACAGGTGCTGCATGCAGCGAAGGTGTGGGTGAAATTTTGATTCTACTGCATCTAAAAATTAGGTGCAGTGAATGAGTTATGATGCAAAGGGAATAACCTCACAGAGATGTAAAATAATAACCATCACAGCCTACTGCTAAACTTCAGGTATCTAGTCTTCAATTTACATTAAATGTAAAAATAGTATAATAATAGTAAAAAATTTTAAAATACCAATAAATACTTGTTCCCAATAAAAAAGAAATGTGAAAGATAAAAATCATAGCAGTAACTGTGGGAAGTGCAGTTCTGTATTTAGTATTTTAAAAGTCTATCAAAGCCTAAGCTACAAGTAATTAAGGATGGAAATAGTGTTAAACAAACAGGGCAATTTCAACTTTGTCCTTCTGTGGCTGCATTTTTAGGTGTGGGAAAGTAGAATTTGTTTAACCAGCTTGCTAACAAACAACCTGAGCCATTGCTAGAGAGCCAAAATGCTTTGAATTTGTCTGTGTTGTGAAGTCTGTAGGGACAGTTATAATTTAGGCTCTTATTATGCTAAAAGCTTACTGATTTCATGTTTCTTTCTGAAATATACCTATATGCTTGTCTAGTGGAAAATAGCATTTTATGCCAGTAACTTGCAAAAAAAAAAAAGATACCCAGATGTAGAAAATTCCACCATAGAAAAGAAGAACAATTTAATTAATCAGGAATATCATACTTATTGTTGGAACTGGGTGTGTACAACTTGAGAAGAGACGCTCTCTTTTTTGGTAGTCCAGTTGCAGTTGCAACAAGGATTTATGATTAAAAAAAAGTGCAAACCTTCCTGGTTGCAGACTCTTGCACTGATAGCCTTACTGTTCTCTACAGAAAGAAATCCAAGGTGAATATGCAGCTAGACTGACTTAACATGAGGCCAGCTGCTGCCGTGGTGCATATCAGTTGTAAGCCAGGGCAAATACAGAAATCTCTTAGTAAAGAAGACAAACTGGAACACAGAGAACACAAACAATGAGAAGAAACAAAATTCTTTTTTGGGTCAAACTGAAATTTTTCTGGCACAATTTAAACACATAGGGGAAAAAAGTGGGCTTCATCTGAGTCAGTCCAAAATTTTAAGTCAGACATCATTAATGCAGATTTTGAATAGAGGAAGCTTTTATATCCTTGTTTGTTCCTTAAAATGATTTTTTTTCAGATCACAGGCCAGTTGTTTTAAACAAATTCATTAAAACACTGAAATTAGGTTTCACAGTATTTAGAAAATAAACGTTTCTTTTTTTTCTGTAACTTTACTGAATTCAGCATCTCTGTACAAATAGTTTTGGGTCCTGCTAAATAAATGGTTTTGGTAAATATCAACTGGAGAAACACCCTGTTCTAACAAGGGACACTTGCTTTTCTGCTAAGGAGAAATACAGGTTTAAAACACGTAAATGTATTTAGGTTTAAATCAACATGATTATCTGTCTTCTGAAGCACTTCTGAAGTGCCAGGGCAAACTGAAATGCCCGTCAACATTCTTACTGCTTTTTAGTTTGTTTATGACCACAGAAGTTACACAGCCTGCCTTCTCTTAACAGGGTACACAATGTGTTCTTGTGTGGCCTGTCATCAAAACACATACATCTTCTTTTGTGTAACTTGTTCTCTGAAAGAAAGCCTCAGTTTCTCTGCCATCTTTTCTTTCTGCCTGCTCATGGTTTTTTGGCATAGCACATCTACTTTCAGCTTCTAAACTGAGCTGTTTCACAGGTTAACCTTTCTTGGCTTTAGTGCCCACTTGCAGAAGTGAAGATATTCGGCTGATGGCCTCTGTTCCCAGTTGTGCCTGCAGANTACCTACTTCGGAACCACGTGTTCACTGCGGATTCAATAATTAACTCCTTGTTTGCCCGTGAAGCCGGTTCACCCTGCACTAAGCAAAGTACGCTCACTGGGCCACTGTGCATCGATTTCTGTGTTTCAATGAGAGAGAGACTTAGGGCATTATTAGCAACCAATTCCAAAATTGTACAACTTTTTCTTCTCTGTACTAGCTCCCTCTCCGTCACCAGTTGTGAAATCTGATGGCAGGCATCAGGATGTGACTGCCCTCTGTCACGTAGGATATTGTTTTTGATGAAGTAGAACCAAGTTTGTTGTGGATTCTAATCTGTTATGTGCAGCAAGTTGCACATTGCTTTTCTTCTGTTCTTGATCACTCAGAGTCAGCCTAGGTTATTTCACCTGGCCTAGGTGGAAAACTGGCAATGCCAGTTACTTTTACAGGTCAGCTTTTAGAGCAGGACTGCAAGTGTACCCTTAGTGTGTTGTCTCATGTAGCATAACAAGAAATCAGGACCATAATTACCGGGTGTCAGAACAGACAGTAATCTGCCCAGCTGGAAGATGCAGACCTGCTCTTAGTGTTTAAAGGTATTGCTTAGGCTTCTCTTTCCATGCTTGGTTTTCATTTGGCATTCCAGTATCAGCACATCAGGTTTTGTTTTGAGAATGGCATTTTTCATTGTGCTGCAGAGATTGTCTTGCTAGCCTGCACTAGACCCACGTTCCTCCATGCATGGCTTTTGACCACATGATTTTTGATGATACTGTTGACTTGTAATTTACATTTGAATGTGGGTAAGCAATGAGGATAAAATATGAAGTTTGCAGCACGTGCAGTGTTGTGAAGTAGAGAAAAAGATCACAGCTAAATATATGAATAGCCAGTAAAGTTGCGTTGTCTTGGAAGACTCCAGCCTGAAGAATATATTCTGTAGTCACTTGCCATGGACTAATAGTAATAGCTTGCAGGCAGCCAATGTTAATTAAAAAAATTATATGTATGTTTTAGACTTCCATAACATCAAACAGGATATAATTGCAGATATTAGAAATTAATGGTCAGGTGGAAGGGGACAAGATCTTTGAATTAGTAATAATGATTTTCAGAACACTGAAACTTCACAAAGCCTAGAGGATGCAATGTGATGGAATAGCCTAAATAAAAAAAGAAAAAAGGAAAAAACCTAAGGCTGATGCAGATCATTTCAGGCAGGTCAATTTTACATTGATACTTAAAGTGTGGGAAGAGGAGAAAACAAGCAAGCAGGTAGTACTGGATTTCTTGTTCTTAAAGGGTTAAAGAAGGGTAACAAATGGTAATCAATCAAATGGTAGCTTAAAGGAAAGTATCTCTAGGGCAATCTGGTACTGCTGTTTGAAACTATCTATATCATCATCCACGCTTATAAAAGAAATTCTTTTTACTTTTAGAGTGATACTGCATAATTCATTGACTAAGAAATTTCAAAAATATGATTCCCAAATTCCTCAAAATGGATAAAAGAGAAGTAACCAGTTGATGTCACCTTTGATGATTCCCAGGTCACAGATACAAAGCAGGGGGGTTTTAACATGCAATCTGGGTATTAATTTTTAGCCTGCAATATTTTAGCTTCTTACTACAAGGAAAAATTATTTGAAGTCCACTTATAATGGAAATTTTAAATGCAAACACTTAGTTCATTAAACAGAATCATGGGAAGACTTGTTTAAATATACCATGATGTCTGTAGTCTTAGGCTGTCTGAGTATGACTGTTTTCAGGTTTATGCAGCAAATGATCCTGAAGTTTGCTAGGGAGCATTTAGCTATTGGTCTTCAATTTTTTTTTTTTCCAGCCATCTTCTCTATTTCCTCTAAGGCCATATGGTACCATATAGTTTGGATAGAATTAACCAAGGTGCCAGTTAGGCCATTCTTCTGTTAAAAAATACATCAAACCTAGAATTGATCAGGTTTTCTTTTGAAGTAATCCAGTGAAATGTTTTCCTTTTTGTCTAGTGAGTGGAGTTATTTTGATTTGGGAATTTAGGCAATTTTTTCATGAAAATATTAGGAAAACATTTTTGAAAATGTTTTTATTTTCTGTCCATAAAAAAAACCCAGGATATTTTCTTTTTCTAGTAATCAAGTGTGTGGGAAATGTGATCAACAATTTACTTGTTTTGACAAACTTCTTAGCACTGGCAAAAGCAGGGAAACATTTTTGGTAATATAGTTGACATTGGTGATTATCATATCAAGAGGTATTTTCCTAATCATTTCTTGTTAGATAAATGTCAACAGACCCTAGTCAAGACAAGATTAAAAGTCTCCAGGTAGCTGCCTCTGAGAAGCCCATTGGTTACCCACTACCTGAGGTATTTGGGAGTGTAGTGGGAACCAAACTGAAGCTGGCAACGTTTGGAAAGGCGGCTGCCTTACTGTTACGAGCATGCAGCACATGGTGATCTGAACTAGATTTTAGCTCTGCAGCCACTTCTAGTCCCCGTACCTAATCCTTCACTGTTTTGCTTTTAAAGTGGGAATGATTTCTTAGGAGGTGTAGCATCTACCTGGGAAATTTCCATCAGTGCCAGCCATGTGCTGGGTTTCTGTTTTCTGGGAAGATAGAAAATATGCCCCGCTTCTTCCTAACCGTGCAAGTCAAACATCCTGTAATTGAAGTAATCTAAATAATCTTCTGCCTCTGATATCCTGCTGCTTCAGTACACAGTGACCCAACCACCTAGTGGGGCTGAAGCTGCTTCTCCTTGGTGCTTGTCTCTTCCTGGAGGTGGTGTGGAGGAGGGGAAGGAAGGTAGTTTAAACAGTTTTTTATCTCTATTGGATCCCTGTCAGTAAAGGGAGGCGGAGGTGAAGAGCAATGACCTGAGCATAGCAAATGCTGTTACCCTATTGCATCATAATTATTTCATTTCTGAGGGGAAGTTAGAAGCAGCAACAGCAATAAAAGCAGTGGGTTCTGACTTGTCTTCCAGAGCAGCATCAACAGGCAACTCTGACCATGACACTGCACTGCATGCAGCTTTTTCTCTTGCTTCTGCTTGGTTCATGGTGGCCAGACTCAGAGCAGCATGTGGCGGGAGCTGTGAAGGTCAGGGAGCACTATATAGCTGCTCAGATCACTAGCTGGAGCTACAAACCGGAACCTGAGGAAAAGTCCAGGTAACTAAGTACAGGATAAGAAAGATGAAATTAGTCCTCCCTTGTGACTGAAAAGTGGTTTGTGTCTCCCATCTCTTGGGGAATTGCAGAGCCCTGGAGAACTTCAGAGCCAGATCTGTTGATTTCAGAGGAATTTGTTGACTTTAAACAGCAGGATCTGAACTAGAGCTAGTGACATATTAAAAGCTCCTTTTTATTTGCTTCGTTAGTGGATAGAATTTTTTTTTATTATTTTTATGTTTTCAGAGTACTTCTGTTAAATAAGTTCCAGGACTTGCTTTTGTCATTTTTGTGTAGCTTAATTCTGGTTGCTTGGGGTTTTTTAATGTATTTATTTTAGGTACATGGATGTTGAGCAATGTTGAGCCATGATTTGGTAAGATTTCAAAAACTTCAAGACTTGAGAATTTGCTGAAAGAATGATTTTGTTCCAGTTTGGATGCTATCACTTTCACTTAAATCAGAGCCAGATGGAACTAGTTGTGTAATTTCTGAGTTGTTCAGGAGTTTTGTGAAATGTGCATTCTGAGTTCTGGTGAGTAAAAGTTGTAAGATCAAGCATTGCTCTGCTTCATTAAATGAAAATACTGATTTCATTTTTTTTTTAGATAACGTTGCACAGTGGCCAGCCTACCTGCATCCACCAATCAAGAATATAAAATGTTATTTTTATTGCTACTACTATCCTTAGGATTATAAACACTGCAAGTGCAATGCTACAGATTACAGAACTTGGATGTAATTTCGAATTCTGTTTGAATTAGGAGGAAAAAATACTAAAAATTAAACATTAAAATTAAAAATTGCTTGTTCTCCAACATTAGAACTTTCTTGGATACTGCTGCTTTTTTAATATACATTTATATAAAGATGGATGACTTGGGTTTTTTTTAGTTTGTGATTTTTTTTTTCTAAACATGTATTGCATTTCAGGATAATGTGGAAAAGATATTTCCAGTTCATAATACGACTTTTTAACTATTTTTTTTTCAAGATTTAATTATAACAAAGTTTCTGTGACTTCTAAAACCCCCTTGAAAATGTAATACAGCTGGTATAGGCACAGTGTCAAACGGGCAAGATAGAAGAAAACAGGATTTAAATGTAGGAATGTGAAGCCAAATGCCATTTAAGTGTTGACCTGGACATGTGAATTTACTAGTTAGAACTTCATTCTTTTCTTCACTGGATGCATCAATATAAGCATCAACTGCTGTTTTGCTAATTTCAGATTGTAGATTGAGTGTTTTCATGCAGTGGAGACTCACAAGACTGTCTCAAACCTCAGCTGAAGTACTGTCAGATAACCCAGCAGTATTTCATATGCAATGTCTATTAAGTTATCTTGCCTAAGTATTTAGAGTGAATTACATCCCAGATAGGTCTAATGAATTTTGTAGAGCTTATAGAAATTGAACTAAAGCCCAAAACAAACAAACAAAAACCAACAAAACCCAAACTAAAAAAAAACAAAACAAAAAACCTAACCAACCAACCAAACAAAACAAACAGAAAAAAACCCAGAAAAACAAAAAACCTCACAACACAAATATACTCTCTGGGGAGGAGGTAATGGCTTGGATCCCAAAGGCATTGGAGTATGTAACTTGTGCTTTTTTCAGGAGAAGCTGGTTGTCTAAATGCAGTATAAGAATCTGATACTTTGCTGCTTTTAGTTCTAAATAACTGAAGAGAGGCTGGAAAGAAAATGGATTCTTCCTGAACTATTTCCTTAATTTTCCAATCATACAGGCTAGAAAAGCTTACCTAACATCTCTGAGTGTTGGTCTTATCCTCACAGAGGTTTGTTGCCATGTACAAGTGATATTTATTTATAAGGTACTTCAGAGCAAAGTGAAAATGTATTATCTGTGTGTCATGCAGTGTTGCTGCTGCAATTCCTGAAAGTTATGTAACTAGACCTGCCTGCATAGTGTGAGATTTCTGAAATGTTAGTGCTCTATTTATTTTGTTCCTCCTGACTATACAACTGGCACTGATAAATTTCCTCTTCTACCCCACAGTCTTAGGTGCGTATTCTCTTGAACTTTGCCACATTAGGGCAGCTCTTGTCAATGCAGGTTATGGATCCCATCCTTCACCTTAAAGAGTTAAACAAAATTTTATCAGTGACTTTAAGGAAAAGGGGAGTTAATTGAAACATGAACTTCTTCTGCCTGACTCCGCTGTGGTGAGAGAGCGTTGCAGAGGAATTTACAAGAGATCTCTTCCAAAAGAGATCTCCCCCTTATGGACCATGGATGTCACTGAAGTGAGCTCTCTGTTCTCTCTTCTCAGCATCCCCATGCTTGAGCAGCCCATCAGCTACTCACTGTCAAATGTGCCTGAAAGGGCATTACAAAGAAAGCAAGTGGAATTACTGTTGGATTCAGTCATCACACATACTATAGTAAATCAACCAATAAACGTGAAGGGCTATTATCCTTTCAGCCCTCTTCTCGTCATTATTTCCATTGCAGAAGTGTCGTGTGCTGGTTTCCTTCTGCTTGCCTAAATATTTTCTAAGAAAACATTGTGTGGTCTACTGGGTTCCAAATTTTTTACGTAACAAGACTAAGGGCACTGCAGTGTTTCTTATTTTCTAACTTGCTGTGAGATCCTTAGTTGTTGTCAGAGAACAGTTTTGTGCTTGCCTCCAGAGTAATTCCTGTGACAGGAGCTTGCTGTTAATACTGTTGTAGAACCTTCTGGTGACTCTTAAAGTTCAAACATAGGGCTGAATAAAAAGAAATTCAGGTTTCTTTCACTGTGTTTTGTCAGATGCTTTCTAGGTTAAGTATGGTTGAGACATCTTCCTCTGTATCTTGGACAAAACAAAGGCATCTTTACCCCAGAATCAAAAGGACCCATAGAAACCACTAGTAAAAACAGGGGTGAACTTTTCTAGGTATGGATATTGGATGCCCAGTATCCATACCTAGAACAGTTAGGTTAGAAATATTAGAAAATAATAGTTTCACATATTTTCATATATGAAATGATCTGGCTCAGGAACATCATAGGTTCAATACAGTAAGAGGGAGAAGGGAAGACACTACAAAGATTTGGACTGTGTGCTTTGCCTTCAGCAAAATGTGCAAATGATTAAATATATTTCCAAGTTTCATTTTTTGAGATATCCATTAAACAGCAATGGCATCTCTGAGAATCTTTGTCCTTTCAGTATTTTTTGCAACTCTTTTGGTTTCAGATTGGAACATCCAGATCCTGTGTTTAAGAAAATTTCTTACAGAGAATATGAAGTGGATTTTGAAAAAGAAAAACCAGCAAATACATTTGCAGGTAAACAGGAATGAAATATTCTGAGTATTTTCATTTGTTGCTTGTTTTAAAGCCAATGGTAACCTAAGCAAGCTTGTATTTTTGTGTCCATTATTTGTACATAAACCAAATAGGCACAGGGGATGAGGTCTCTGCAGTGCAGGAATGAGGCTTCCAAAGACCATAGAGAGGTTGGGTTTTCAGAGGATGTGGCTGTCTGCAAATCAATTGCACCATACAAGGTAGTTCCCTTTGTTTTCAGCATCTGATGAGACTCACCATGTGCCTTTAGATTTATATGGCACAGCCACAGTGATGACACTGTACGTTCACGTGGAAAGAACCTAAGGCCTGAAGCTAAATATTTACAAAATTGTTTACAAGAGACTAACAAGCCAAAAGTTGTCTTAGCAGTTTTTTCAATTGCTTATTTTTGCAACATGAGGAGTAGGGATACAAGCTCTTGAAGTCTTTTGCGGGAAATGCCTCAAGAAATTTGCAGTGTGGAACTGATTATTTGGATAACATTTGGGGATTGAAAGAACTCTTTGTTCTGTGACTTCTGGCATTCAGAGTGCTACTAAAGTAATGTTTTTGAATGCCTTTCTCTAAACTCTTAAACTATAAAATGTTTATCTTCTTAAACTATTAAATTGTATTTGAAAGATTCCTAGAAATTTTCAATGAACCTCAAGAGGAATCTTTTGATAAAGTTCCTGTATCTGTAAATAACTTTTTTCCCCTAAACCTACTATTGTCCCGTGATTTTTAAGTGCTAGTTGCCAGATGGTGCATAGTCAGAAATGTTATAAATTATCTGCAGGCTTTAAGTACCCATATGCCTTTTTATGGGTAAATCTTCATTGCAGTGTTACTACATTCTCTATTAATTTTGCAACTTGTTCTTTGAGAGCTATTATCTTCTAATGTGGGAGAGAATTCTTTGTTTCACCGAACATACTGTTTTACTAATAATTTCCTCTTTCTTTGTCTTGAATAACTACAGGACTTCTGGGTCCAACCCTGCGTGCCGAAGTGGGAGATACTTTAGTAGTTCACCTTAAAAATATGGCTGACAAGCCAGTCAGCATTCATCCCCAAGGCCTAGTTTACAGCAAAAATGAAGAAGGTAAATACTGTAAAAACTCCATGTTTTGCTCATTTACTTGGCTATGTGTAACACAAATATCTGTTGATCCTCGATTGCAACTTCACGCCCATTGTTAGCTCTTTTCTTGTTCATCAGTGTAACACTAGGAATCTGAGTGTCATATGCACAGTCTCCTAACAGTGCTGATCATGCTGTTCTGATACTCAGCATTTAATGCTCAGCTTTGTGGTGTTCTGCTCCTCACCCTCATGAGACTAGAAAAAAGAGATGATAAACTATGACCAAATGGACAGTAAAATGTCTGCACCAGCACAAAGTTAGTTTCGTTGCTCATGCTTCTTAGATTGCCCTGCCCTGGGTTCTGAGCCAGAACTCTGACTTGCAGTTTACAAATTTATGCGAGGCTTTGTTTGTTGTGTGAGTGCAAAAAGAGTTTTGCAACTCCATCTCATTGAGTTGAACAGAACATACCACTGGAAGTGATGGGCAGTTCAGTTTGACTCTCTTATTAATTAATGTGCCTTTTGCATCTCGGATTTCAATTCTCTGTCCTCCCTTTATCATACTGCAGATCTGTTGGATATGGCAGGCATAGACGTGAGCCATTGCTGCTCAGTAAGTGGATATGAAGTGTACAAAATGCCTAAGGCAGCAAGGCAGTGCCAGCCCATGCAGTGGCTTTACGAGAGACAGTTAGGAAGGTGACAGAGTGGGCAGCATTCCTCTGCAGAGCATCAGTGAGCAGAGGCTGAAGCTTCATGCCATCCTAACCCTAGTCAGACTGATGAAGAGCCTAGCCTTTTGGCAGTGATGATACTTCTCAGCAATCTTTAATCTGTAAGAAACAGGATGGTGGTGGAATAGCTACTCTCCCCATACTACCCTCCACAATGTGTGAGTGGAATCATGAGTTATCTCTTTGAAGCTGAAGTATAAACAAGAAACAAACCAATCTTTTGGAACTGATTGTAGGAGGATATTCCAGCTGTATTGCTCTTTGTCCTCATGCCACCCTACTGGCTCTTTTCTTGGCAGGCTCCCTTTATGATGACAGAACGACACCTGCAGAAAAACGAGATGATGCTGTACTTCCAGGCCAGGTCTACACATATGTGTGGGATATATCAGAAGAAGTTGGTCCACGAGAAGCTGACCTTCCTTGTCTTACTTATGCTTACTATTCTCATGTGGACATGGCAATGGATTTTAACTCTGGTCTGATTGGAGCACTGCTGATCTGTAAGAAAGGTAATGAAATGCTGTTAGACTACTATAAGGTAATAAATTTTCATTTCTTAACAAGGTTGTATGATAATGAGAAAATATATATTATTTTCTTTTTCACATCTTTGCATGCAGTGTAAAACAAATGATTTTTAACAAATTCTTTTGGATGTAAAGTTTTTAAATGCTGACTGTCATGCAGTTTCATCCTATAATTATGGGATGGGCAGAAAACATTAATAAATAGATACATTTGCCTGTACTGGTTGCATTTTCAGTTGCTTAACTGCTAAATATATGACCTCAGATTTCCTGTCTTAAAATTATTATTTTTTAAAACTTCATTCAAAATGGTTTGGCTGTTTCAGAGAATAAGGCAGGAAATAATTATTTTACCCATTGTCTTTTAAAGGCTGTCTGATCAAGAACCTGGAACACTCTCTCTTGTCTAACAAGGGTTTAAAATAGCAGAGCATTGTGTCTTTTGCTAGTCATTTGGAGATATGGCCAAATTTGAACAGATTATAAGCCTTACAATTGTTCTTGCATGTGATCAGAGATTTTAGATTTTAGCAGTCTGAACCATTGAATTCCATCTCCACTAATAAGATCTGGTGTCTTGCAGCACTTGTAAATAGCTGCTTGATGCATATCCCTGGTTTGAGGGATGATTGAAACAACATGCCATCATGTAAGCTACCTAAACTACTTACTGGTCCCTTAAATCCTAAGTTTTTCCAAGTTAGATATCCTTGTAGTGAAAGCACTGTGACTTACTTAGCTTGGGTTGGTTTAGCTTTTAGATTTAGTTTGAGTCAAAAATTTTGTGTGGACTGTAGACTGCATGGACTTGGACCTCAAAGCTTCCCTGAAAGTAAACAGAACACTGGTTCAGTGTGGGTTGCACAAGGACACTCTCCTCGTTGATAGATACCCACTTAATTGCAGAACACACCTACTCATATCACCTCAGAGGAGTGGCATTAGTATTAATTATGTTCCTCCTGAATTTTTTTGATGATTGGTGCTTTTAGTGTTATCCAGGACTTGTTATCTTCCTAATTTTCTTGGGCTTTCTTTCTCTGGGTTTCTGTGTATATACACATTTTATAGCACACTGGTTGAGCTAATCTGGGCAAATACTTCTTTTACTTTTTTTTGGCAAATACAAAACAACTTCCTTCTCAGTCTTCTCAAATTCATGCATTATGGGCTTGAGTAGGATATGAATTTGAGATGGACTGGTGTGACCAGAATTCAAGACAATTGGAGCATATGTTTCTAGCTAGAGCACAGTCAAACAGCTCACTGCATATTTTTAGGATTTGTGAACACAGTTTTTTCACTGGGCACCGTGTCTGGTAGATGTGCAATGTACCTGTGTATTTGGTCTGCCTGGCATGGAGTTAAGTTTCTTCACAGCAGTGCATATGGTGCTGTGTTTTGCATTTGTGGCTTGTTAGCATTGATAATACACCCACCCATGTTTGAGTTGTTGCTGAACAGTGCTCTCACAGTGTCAAGGCTTTCTCTTTTTCCTGCTCAGACCTCCCCAGATAGTGGGCTGGGGGCGGACAAGAGGTTGGGAGGAGACCCATCTGGACAGATGAAACAAATTGGCCAAAGGATTATTTTCTACCATTAACATCATTCTCCAATAAAAACTGGAGGCAGAGGAAGAAGCAGCAGTTTGGGGAGAACGAGGGGTATTGACTTCCAAGGTGACTGTTTTTGAGAGACTGACTGGGCATCAGTCAGCTTGTGGGACATGATGAGTGATTTCTTCTGTGTTGCTTGCTTTTTCCCCCTCTTTGCTTCACCTTTGATCCATCTTTATTGACCCATGAGTTTTCTCATTTTTGTTCTTCCTGTTCTCTCTCCTGTCCTTTTGGGGACTGGGACGCATTGAAGTGGGTGGCTGCTGGTTGGGGTCAGCTGCCCATAGTCTGACACATTTAAGAGGTGGTAAGGTTACAAAAAGTGGACTCTTGAGTTAAAGCACTGCCTGAATGTTCTTTGCATGATAGGTAGATAAATTCCTGTGTTGATATGAGGCACCTTTCGTGAAGAAAAACAGAACTTTGTAACTTCTCATAAATAAAAAGGATTATATTAAAGATAAGTTCTTTCACTGCCTCTTTTCCTAAGTAGAATACTCAAGAAGTTGCCAAATTTTAAATTCCTGCAATCCAGAGGGACCAGATCATGTTTTGAAAGTAGCAAGTGGAAGTATTTGATGTGAGCGATCTACAGAAAGAATCAGTAAAAATCACACCAGTTCTGTGTGGCTTGTCCAGAATGAATTCTACCTCTTGACAGAAATTGCATCTGTATCAGAAAATCAACCAGGACAGTTTCTTGTAACTGATCCAGTGCAGCAATGTCTGTTGAGGTATTTAATGTGTAAATGTTGTTTGCTGAGTGGTCAGTTTTAAGCTTTTTAAAGATGCTGATGACCTCAGTACAGTGCTTGAAAAGGTGCTGTTCACACTGCTGGTGACTCTGCCATTGCTCTTCTCCTTGCCTCACAGTCTGGAAAGCAAGGGCAGCACCTGATTGTGAACAGAAGGTGTTTGACACTCCCCTTCATTAAGGTGATCTCTAACATATTGCCAAAAATTGTCTGAGACAATTCATTTCATGATGTTTATCTTCTCTGGAATACTTCAGACTTTTGATTTTGTGGTTACCCAATCCAAAAGTACTTTCAGAAATAAAATATTACGAGCATTCTTAAGGCCTTTTTTTGATCAGGCTCAGCCAGTACATGCTAACAGGTGAAACAAGCTCCCTAAATATATATTAATGCAACTGCATGGATGTGAAATCTGCTTTATTTCTGCTTCAAATTAAGACCTGTTGTTTCTCTTCCATAGGAAGTCTAAATGAGGATGGGTCACAGAAACATTTTGACAGGGAATATGTACTGATGTTTGGTGTGTTTGATGAAAACAAGAGTTGGCAAAGATCAGCATCAGTCAAGTACACAATTAATGGCTATACTGATGGAACATTACCAGGTACTGTTCAGGCTTATGTGAAATGAAACTAACATTTATGAACACTGATTACCTTTAGTTGCTTTTCATGCACAAGAATGGGAATGTGGAAAAATGGGATACAGCCTTTTTTAGAATGTGTATGTGAGCATCTAAATTCTGGAACAAAAACTGTGCTGCTGAAAGGCAGTCGTGCCAAATTACTGAAAGGAACAATGAGATACTTCTAAGGAGACTCCTCGTTGAAGAAAATGATTCCTACCTTAAATTAAAGGACATATTAGGTTCCTCTTTTTTTTGGTAAGCTGATGGTGAGAGAGTGATTTGATTAAGTGAATTGTTGGTTCTACAGCGTATAGATCATACTAGGGGAAAAACTTCTTCAAAGTGGAAAGTCAGTTATCATTAAAAGACTCAATTATGTGAGAAGACTAGGAACATGGTAGCAGGGCTATTCTGTTGCTAGTACTTTTCCCTTCTCCTAAGGAGCAGCTTTCATATCTCTCTCCCATCCATTTAGCAAATACAAAAGGTTGTCTTAAGTGGGCATTTTTTAAGCAAATATTGGAGAGGGTAGTTACTGTCACTAGGTACCACATAATTCTTTAGCTTAGATCCTTGCTTTGTTCTTCACCTTTTCTGCCCTGCTTTCCCCTTACTCGCCAAGCAAGGACAGGTCAGCTTTCCAAAAGAAGGCACTTTGTATTTTTCCTTTTTTTGCCAGTTCATTCAAAGTCAGTTTGTCACTTCCAGATAATATTTAAACACCTGTCTTCCACTGACATACGGGATTTTGGTATCTGTTCCATTTACATGCTTCTGAAACTTCCGCTTGTTGCAAACATCAATCACAGCAATTTTTTTTTTTTTAATGTTTCCAGTGAAAATTCACTTCAAACCTAGGGTGCATAGGGAACTTGCATGATTTGCCTGTATTCTGAACCCTACTTTCACTTCTCTTTCAGATTTAGAGGCTTGTGCGTATGACAACATTAGCTGGCACTTGATAGGAATGAGTTCCAAGCCAGAAATCTTCTCCGTTCACATCAATGGCCAGTCCATGGAGCAAAGACATCACCGAGTTTCTGCCGTTAACTTGGTGGGAGGAGCCTCAACCACCATAAACATGACAGTGACTGAAGAAGGAAGGTGGCTCATATCTTCTCTTGTCCAATAGCACCTGCAAGGCAAGCACCTTCACCCTCTATTTATTAGGCAGCTGTAAAGCTGTCCTTCTCTATGTCCCAAAATGGCTTCTACTGTTTTGCAACAGTACAGTTAATCTGCTTCAGATGGCTTTGTCATTTCACTAAGAAACTGCCCAAGAACAGGGCATTCTGTTGGAAGTGCACGATGAACTGAAAGATGTTCTTATCTGCAGCTTTACTGCAGTGTGCACGTCACAGAGCAACAGTGATTCAATACTCCAGCATCTAAGTCTCTATGAGCTGTTCAGATAAGCACCATTATAAAATGAGTAAGAAACCACCTGTTTCCTGAGAAACTGAGTACTTTCAGCTAAGGGTGCTTCAATCTGATGAATATATTTGCTGTTCATCATTTGGAAGTGGTAGCTTTCAGCAATGATCAGAATTCTGTTTTAAAGAATGAGAAAAATATCTCTATTATAAGAGCTGGAGATATGTTTTGGGGGTAAAAAACAGCTAAAGTCATAAGAGTTCCTCAGATGGGAAATGACTATGTTCCTGTTTCCTCTCAATTAGCTGGAATGCATGGTTACCTCACTGTGAGGGACTGTGGGGACAAAGAGGTGAAGAAGAATCGTCTTTCCTATAAAGAACGTCTAATGGTCAAAACCTGGGACTATTTCATTGCTGCAGAAGAAGTTACCTGGGATTATGCCCCAAGTATTCCAGACACCCTTGATAGGTAAAATAATACTTTGTCAATATAATAAGGAATGTTACTACGAAATCACAGCATAATTCTGGCTGGAAAGAGCCTCTTGGTATCCAACAGCAAAGTCGGATCCAGTTGCACTGGACCTTATCCAGATGTATTTTTGTTGTTTCCAAGTACAGGGACCCCTCAGCTTCTCTTGGCACCTTGGCAACTTCACAGTGAAAAAGTTTTTCCTTGTATTTAACCATCCTTCCTCATGTTGCACCTTGTGTCTCATCTCTTCACCGTGCAGCTCTGAGAAGCACCTGGTCCTGCTTTCTCTAGAATACCCATTTGATAGTTAAAGATAAGATGCTCCCTTAGCTAGGTCTTTGCATGACTGAATAAACTGGAATTTTGCTTCTATTTCAAGTGCTCTGGCTCCCTGATCACCATGGCGGCCCTTCACTGGACTTTCACCAGTGTCACTGACTTTCTTTGCTGAGAAGCCCAAAAGTGGACACCTTCTCGCAGGGAGCCCAAAATAGGAAGATGACTTAGGAATTGTCCAAAGTAGCATACAAGCCAAATTTCTTAAATACTTTTCAGCATCAATTCCGCAGAAATAAACAATCCTTAAGAGGAAGAGAAAGGGAGGGAGGGAATATTTCTGGAGAGTAAAAGTTTTTAAAAGCTCAGTACAATAAAGTGTTTAGGGAACAGGAGAAAGATCTCTCTATAAATGGTCTCTGCATAGTACCAATATAGATGGAGTACAAGTCATAATAAGTAAGCATATTGGGCTATTTTGTTCAACTTAAGATAAACAGAAGGAATTCTGTGACATACATGATGTCACAGTATACAGTGCTATCAGTGCACTGTGGGGTTAAATTTGCAATCTGTCAATTCCCCAGTGCAGTTTGTGCCTTTATGAGCCTTTACAGGCTGATATTCATAGAACCTTTAAGGATTTTAGCTGAACAAAACAAATTCCTTATTCTGTATGGGTTGTAGTTTCATATACCTCCTGAGAAATACAGTTTGCACAACTCCTTCAGCATGATTTGCTTCCCTTATGTGCTCTTGAACTGCATGGAGCAAATTTTTATATCTTTCCTGCCAGTCACACTGCCTTACTTAACCACCTCAGTGCTCTGATTTTTCCTCTTTTGTTCAAAACTACAGAATTTATCCCTTTTCAGTAACCTATTTTGAAGTGCAAGTGACAAAAAACATGTTGCTCTGTGTAAATTCCCAGGGTTTATCCTAGTTTTTCTCTCAGCATTAACAATTTTAATGTTTGAAACCTCAATGTAACACTACTTACTGTATGGTACCTGACTGGGATTATGATTGTGTCCCTATTTCTCCTGGAGTCTTTGCTACTGTGAGCAAATCGGTTTTTTCTCTGTGCTCAACTATGCCTTTGACAAAGGAGAGCAGTGATTTCTGTTATCTTACCTTGAAAGTGTACCTGCTGCTTCAGTTTCTTCTTTCTTGCATGTACACTGTTAAATTAAATGTAAACTCTGATATTAATTGGTCACATGTAATACCAAAACACAAGTAATGGTCCAAGATTCTTCTTACATAATTTAGGTTAGAATTTGGGGTGAGAAGCATTAGGTTAGTTTAGGGTTTGGATTTTTTTTTGAGCAGTGAGATTTCTACCAGTTGCTTGAATACTAATTTTGTATTTTAACAGATTCCACTATTCAACTTTTGTTGATCATTTTTCTTTTCCTTTATTTTTAAGACACTATAAATCACAACACTTGGACAACTTCTCAAATCTCATAGGTAAAAAGTATAAAAAGGCTATTTTTAGGCAATATACTGATGCCAGCTTCACTAAACGCCTGGAAAAACCTCGTCCCAAGGAAACGGGAATCTTGGGCCCTGTTATCAGAGCTCAACTCAATGATAAAGTCAAAGTAAGTAACATAAATACAAAGATTATTTATACTATAGCATGATTTTCGTTGAGGCAGATTTACAAAAGAACTGGTTTGATTTGTGTTGTCTGTCAAAAAATATAGCTAATGTTAGAAGTATTTGCCCTGTTAAAAGGTATGATCACAAGTAACACTGCTTAGCTTGCATTTTTCAGCATTCCCTCTATAGTTTCCATGATTATGCTTTATTTTACAGTACAAACATGCTTCAGTCACACTCTGTAAAATATATGTTGACACTGGTCCAAAATGGGAAAAAACCCCTAGACCTGGGTGGACTTCTGGGGGGATGTGTGTGTGAAGCTGAACTTCACGAGCCCCTCCTTTCTTACGTTGTTTTTTTTTTTCTGGCTGTTTTAGACAGTGGTTCTCAGTTTCTGTAATCAAATGTTCTTTCATGATGTTACACCGTGAAACTACAAAACATATGCATTACAAACTTGTGATGCTGCAACATCCACTTGTCTTTCTGTTGTCATTTAATGATGCATCACAAAGTTCCGTGACCTTTAACTTCTATAATTTCCACCTTGACTCTATGGCTCTGAAATTTAGTTTAGCATGTTCCTTTTTTTCTTTTCTCTCTCACTTTTTATTTTTTTAATCCTGATTTTATCCAGAATAGGCAGGATATTTTGCCTTTTCATTACATATCCCCTCTGGGTCTTAGAATCTGGGGCAAGGTTTGGTTTTAAATTTGTTTCCTCCCGTGTTGAAGGTTCTTAAGAACTTGAGTCAGTAACTTCATATTTCCAGAGCTAGTGTGTGCCTAGTAGTTGGAAGAACAAGTGTTCTTTTTAGACCTTCAGAGCACAGGTGTAAGCAGCTGAACTTCACTCAATGGGCTCTACAAAGTCCAGCAGAATGGTACCATCATTTATTCTTTGGGTTTCTATATCAGACAATATTTAAGACACCCTTTTGCCTTTCTGGCACTTTCTGGGCTAAACCCAGGCAAATTTTACTGTAGTGGAAACTTCATTGTATTTTCAGACAAGGATTTCTTGAATACTATTTTTTTTTTCGTTTGCCTATCAATATAGATTGTATTCAAAAATAAGGCCAGTCGACCCTACAGCATTTATTTCCATGGAGTGACACTTGCAAAGAATGCAGAAGGAGCTGATTATCCTCTGGATCCCACAAGTAAAAAATCTATGAAATATATTTTTTGCATATCACTAACTGTTGTGGATGGTTTTGTTGCTTTGAAGGAGGTGCTGTGGCTGGGAATGTGCATGACTGGGAGACCTCAGTTCTGTGCTCTGCCTCTGCTTACCTGTTGTGTTGCCTTATAGAGAAACCAAGGTATTATCTGCAAAGCAGAGACAAATACCCTGTTTATGTTGTCTTAGTTTTCTGTTCGTGTTTGTGATTTTAGAGAGACAAAAGTTCTTGCTGAACTTCAGTTATCTCAAGGTAGCTTTTAATGGCCTAACTGCACCAATGTCATTAGAAGGTACAGCTTGATATGAAGATGTGGCTCTGAGTTTGTATCATTACTGTTCTTGTTTTTCCTTAGGCAACGGCACCCAGAGTAGAGGAGTTGAACCAGGGGAGACATACACTTACGAGTGGAAAATTGCTAAAACAGACCAACCCACTGCACAGGATGCTCAGTGTATTACAAGGCTGTATCATAGTGCTGTAAACATTGAGAGAGATATAGCCTCCGGACTGATCGGCCCACTTCTGATTTGTAAAAGTGAAGCGCTGACGCAAAAGGGTGTGCAGGTAACTTGTTTGGGCAGATTTTGCTCAAATGATGTTATTTGGTCTACAAGAAATTTAGTTTTGCTTCCCTTAGAGATCTGTTCTGTAGAGAGCAGTTAAACCAATAGGCTTCTGAAGAAACAGTCCTCTAACTGTCCACAGCAGTAAAGGAATTACGTTCTGTGTTTCTTAGGAAGAGCTAAGAAAGGTCAACAAAAGGTCAGCCTGACTTGAAAGTCTATTTCTAGGCTTGATAATAATTTTTCCTGCTGCTATTATGTTTTCATACTCTGAAGACATTCAGATCTGACCTGGTCCCTTTCTGTAACAGAGACAACTCAACAGCATCTGACAATCTGAGGCACAATGAATCTAGAACAACCAAAACAGAATGGGAGAGTTCTGGGAGAAGGCTTCTCTTTACCAGTTATTGAAATCTTGTTTGGCAAAGACTTAAGCATCACTTGGGGGAGAAAAAAAATGTCAGTAGTTTATACTCAGGTCAATCCAGAAGTCTGGTCCTGTTACAGAGAGCCCGGTCATAAACCATCTGTGTATCAGCAGTGCTAGAGGCTTGCTCAGTGTTCCACCAACAGGTCGGTTGCAGTAGTAGGATTGAAGTCTGGAGCCTGTACTCCCTACCCTTTAGCCTTTGGATCACACTTACCAGGACGCTGGAGAAGCCTGTGTTGCTTACACAGTAAGAAAGAGATTGTAGGATTGAGTTCTTAGTGCATGTGGCTGCTGATAAAATGTAATTGCTGTGTTGGTTGTCTTTCAGAAAAAGGCAGACGAGGAGCAGCAGGCAGTGTTTGCTGTGTTCGATGAAAATAAGAGCTGGTACCTAGAGGATAACATCAAGGAGTACTGCAGCAACCCAGCCACTGTTAAAAGGGATGATCCCAAGTTCTATAACTCGAACATAATGCACAGTGAGTGGGATACCAAGATGAATAATATGAAAGCTTATATGAACCTGAGCACTCAGTGATTGCTTGTTCTCAGAGGTACATGTGATCAGGGAATCCTCCAGAGAGTCAGTGAACTTCTAGCTGTGCCAGGTGGCACGGGACAGAAATAGGCAATATCATACAATTAGAAAGGTTGGAAAAGACCTCCAAAATCAAGTCCAGCTTCTGACCTAATACCACCGTGTCCACTGAAACATATCTCAGAGTGCCACGTTCACTTGTTTTTTGAACACTTCCAAGGAACACTATGCCACTTCCTTTGGGAGCTTGTTCCAATGGTTAAACACTCAGAAGATGTTTTTCCTAATATCCAACCTGAACCTCCACTGGTGCACCTTGAGGCCATTCCCCTTGTTTTATTGCTAGTTTCCAGGGAGAAGAGACCTACCCACACCTTGCCACTAGTAGCCAGGCTAGATCTAGACCATGAAGAAACGACAAAGGTTAACTAAATTTTGATGCAGCATCCTGCTGCCTTAGAGATAGTATTTCCAGAACTGGAATCTCCCGTCAGGACTACAGTGGTTTCAACGCTGTGCCAGTTTCTCCAGGTGCAAACATGAATCTCTTTCCAGATGCAAACATGCTGTCAGTCCAGTGGACTGACATTAAAGAACAGGAAGTTTTAAAATAAAAATACTGAAACCACTTTTACTTGGTTTTCTTTTAGCAATAAATGGCTATGTGTCTGACAGCAGTGAAATCCTTGGATTTTGCCGAGATACTGTGGTTCAGTGGCACTTTTCCAGTGTTGGCACTCATGATGAGGTTGTCTCTGTTCGCCTTTCTGGACACTCTTTTCTATATCACGGGAAATACGAAGATACATTGAGCCTGTTCCCAATGAGTGGAGAATCAGTCACAGTGGAAATGGACAATGGTGGTAAGTGGTGGAACTGAAGTGTTTGACAGCCCTTCTAAGACATTATTTAATCTCCAGTCTATGAGGACTTACCTAAAAAACTCTTCCGATAAACACAGTGCTGGAAAACATTGAATCATTCTCCAGTGCAAGTGACGTGTATGGAGCCTTGCTGGCTACACCAACTTAGCATTAACTGTATGCTGTACTGAGGCTCTTTTTGTCAGTCATCTTGTAGTTTAATTTTTTTCACTTCACAATTAATACTGGGGTTAGTAATGATAATTTTAAGGCAAGATTCTTCTTGGAAACGATCCAGAATCAGCTCCATTGTATGATTCCCAGGTTTGCTACATTCTTGTCTATCCTGAGCAGGCTAAAATGGGCTGAAACTGTCAAATTCTGCTGGTCATTACTGGGCAAAATGGCTACACCTCCCCTTAGGCTTGTGGTTGTTCAGCAGCAGAAAAGTCTGCCTGCCTGAACCATGTCACTGGTCCGTGGGATACATCTCAATGTCTAACTAGGATTAACACCATGTCTTGGAAAAGGGGACATTAGAGCCCACGTAGTCCACATTTAAGGCATTACTTCCAAAAGGACAGATTATTCATCATTGAAGTCTGTGCATTTTGGGTGATCATTCTAAAATCCCACAAGGTTTAATTATCCTTATCACATTTAAAATATAATTTTTTTAAAAACGATATTTTACATATTTAAATGAATTCTCTATGTTCTCAAAGCTTGTTTTCTGTGATTGCACAGCATCAAGACCTTATAACTTAAAAATGTTTAAGTGGCTTTTATTGCTCAAGACTAGGGAATCATTAAAACTCTGTTAGACTTTATGGAAATGTCCCCAGTAATAAAGTTGTACTTCTGCTTGATTTTGATATGCAATCTATTCTTTCCATCTAGGACATGTTTTCTTTGATAAATTTGCTGTTGTTAGAAATCAGGAAAGCTGTGTAGGTCACTTCAAGCTGATCAACACAGGAAGAATTGTAGGTGACCTTTTTAGGTCTCAAGGTGTGTTGATTCTGTCTATTCTGTCATTTCTGCTAGTTCCAAAACAAAGCTGTAACAAGCAAAGAACTTGATTTGATGTTGTTTAGGGAAACAGATTTTATTTTCTTCTTTGAAGATCCTAGTTACCAATAGAGAACTTACCTTCTGACTAGGTTTTGGTGGAATTATTAAAACCCTTAAATTAATCTGAGATGCCTCAGATTGGCAGCTTAATATTTTGTGTCAGGTTGGAAATTCAAATTGCTTTATTCTTATTATACTTATTCAAGATCATCCATTATTCATTCAAAAGCTTTTATAACAGTGTGTTTGTCAGATGTTTGCCAACATTGCCTCAGAACATGTTTGTTCTGCTCCGAATGTTCTGTCTGTGTAGCAGTGCATACACCAGTAAGAACAGGATAAAATTAAAACTTTATCTAGAGAGGTCTCAATCTTAGATCCAGATCTAAACATAGAATCCTTTAACTTGTTTCTTTTTCATATCCATTTCTTTCATGGGTTATTTTTGGATTCAGATTCTAGTTACAGCTTAATCTATGGAGAAGAGTTCCATCTCCTAGATGTATTTATTTGTATGTGCTCTTGTTTGTTTACATTTAATAAATATTTTTCATTGCAATGAGAGCTCATGAATATCCCAGTTGAAGATTAACAGTCTGCTATAGCAGGTGCTGTAGAAGCAACCCCAACAATTTGCCTTGGCCACGTACATGATAGATAGACAGTGTCCACTCTCATAACACTTTTATTTCAATTGCAGGTACTTGGCTTTTGGCATCCTGGGGCACCCCAGAGATGAGTTACGGCATGAGGCTGAGATTCAGGGATGCTAAATGTGACTATGAGGAAGATGAAACATTTGATGTTGTGGATTTAACTCCCACCAAGACTGAAAGATGGGCTGTTTCCACCTCAGCTGAAGATGATGTGCAAGAAAAAGAGGAAGACAAGGAGGAATCGGATTATCAGGATTACCTGGCTTCCTTTTACTCCATCCGAAGCTCAAGAAAGGCAGCAGGCGATGAAGAAAAACAAAATCTTACAGCACTGGCCTGGGATCAGTATGAAGGCACTGATGCCACGAGTTCTGGGGTGGCAGCTGGCTCAGGTCAGACAGCTATAAATAGCAGTGGAACAACAAACAACTCTAAGTTCTTAGAAACTCGTATCACTCCTCTTCCCCCAGTCAAGGCCGAAACATTCCTGTCAAATCACACATCAATCACAGCAGAAGAGGATTTATTTTTAACTACCACAAGCGATGGAGAGGCTGACTTGGTATTTGAGAATAGAAGCCAAAGCAACGATGAAATAGCTCACAGTAACATGTCTGCAGGTGAATACTTGCTGAGCAACGGGGAAGGCCCAGTGAATGTTGCAGAAGAGCTTCCAACTGGTGGAAAGGACAGTACATTTTTTCCAGAAAAACATCAAGAGGAAAGCACAGGAAGAGGAAATTATACCACTAACAGGAAAAGGAAAAGGCGAAGCTCCCTGGCCATTAAGTTTTACTCTGTCCAAAAGATGAGGGCCCTTCTAAATCATGTCCGAAATAAAAATGTCTCATTTTCTGACAAGGCCAATGCACCTCATTCTGTTCATCGTACAGAGAACACATCCCATGAAGCCATGGCAGGAACTGGCCAGCTGCCAAATGAGTATGATGATGAACTGGAAGAGGAGGGAAAGAAGATGGAAAATGCTGTGCACACAGTTAACTTGACAGAGGGTTTGGACCTCAGAGTAGGAGATGGGTCTAATGCATCCAACCTTTCTGAACCCAGGATATCCAAAGATAAACCAGCAGATGTTTTTTCTTTAGAGCAAACATTAGACAATACAAGCCCTGCTGTAGTGAAGAATTTACTAGAAGCATCCTTGCCTGGGGCTGGGAAATATTCATCTAAAATGACTAGTGAGGAATGGAATTTGGTGTCTGCAAAGAGAAATCTGGGATTAGAGGCAAGCTTAGATAAATCTGCTGGTGGCAAGTTAAATCATCATGGCAGAAACAGTACAACATCCATAAATAAGGAGGATATGAAGAAGTATCAAGGATTCTTATATCTATTGAGGGAAAACCAGAAAGGGAAGCACATGCACTTGACTCAGGAAGGAAAGGAAGGAAACGATACCTTGAGTACATCTGGCACCTTCATCAAGATCCGAAGGAAAAAGAAGGACAGTCCAAGAATCACCTACTTGCTGAGCCCAAGGAGTAGAAAGCCCCAAAACCCCAGCAATTCTGTGGCAGGGTTTGGCCATGCATTGTTTCCAGGTGGGACAGACACCACTGAGGCACCCAGTGAGGTCAGCCAGAGGGCAGATCTGAGCAGGGCCAGGCACGGAGAGTCACTAAACAACACCCTCACCCCGCGGCAGTTCAGGCCATCCATCACAATTGGGCTTCCCCAAGAAGATGGAGACTATGAATATGTGATAGGAGAAACGTACGGCGACGAAAGCTGGGGTGGGGAATACGAGTACCATTATGTGAACTTTGATGACCCCTACGAGACAGACCCCAAGGTGAACATGAGCAGGCAGCGTAACCCCGATCACATTGCTGAGCACTACCTGCGCAGCAGGGGCAATGAGAGGAGATACTACATCGCAGCTGAAGAGGTCTGCTGGAACTATGCAGGATATAAGAGAAGGTTTGCCTAAATAGTTTGCTTTCATTTGGCACACCATCCTGACACCTCCTTGCAGAATGTTGATTCACATGCTGATAAACTTAAAAGCATCTGTAATGTGCTATGTGATATCCAACATTTCAGTGGCAGAACCGTAAGAATTTTCCACAGGAGACTCACACCCCTTAGAAATGTCAGAGTGAGATTACTATAACCAAGGACAACACAGCTAAGAAGTTCTTTTTTTTTTCCTTAACCCCCTTTTGTAGACTCATTAGAAACAGTCTTTAATACATCCGTTAAAAATTCACTGTAAGAGGTCGAGGGAATCTTGCAGCTTGTTTTGTTATACTTGAATGACCTGTTTTGCTTTGTCCTTCAATTCTTGGTACCTGCACACAGGACAGAGACCTCCCTGTACAAAGTCTTTCCAGGAATTTAATGGACTAACTGATGGATTCTAGAATGGGATGTGCTTATAGGCAGATGAAATCAGTTTCTATCACTAGCAAGAAATGGTTCTGGTGTCTCACTTCTCTGTTGGAAAAGGGATAATAGCACTTTCCTACTTCACAAGGCTGCACTACTGAAAAGTATATGAAAGCTGCAAAGTAATTAACCACACTGGTGACTGCCTTATACTAAAAGTAAAAGCAAAGCTGCATGAAGTATTGCATTGTTGCTCCTGCTGCTTAGAGAAATCACAAGGTGACTGGATCACAAACTCCAGTGTTGAGGGATTTTCTTACATTTTGACAGGGAAGACTGGCAAAGTCTATGCCACAGCAAAGAATATATGAGAATATACTGAGAGAAACACTGTACTAAAAACTCAGTCTCTTAATTGATACAGGTTAGGATCAGGGCTCACCCAACAAGGCATGGAATTCCTTGTCACTTTTCATCAAAAAGCTGAACCAAAACTTTCATGACTTTGGATTTTTATCAAAAGCAGCCAAAACAGGAGCAAGAAAATTTTCATTATGCAAAATGAATCTCCAAACAGATTATTTCTCAAACTGAATTTCCATTTTATTTGATTGAAATAAAAGTAAAACTTTTTCAACGTTCTCAAGGTTTACTCCTGCCTAATCTCAGTCCATATAAATGTCACTTGCAAAAATAGCAGAAACAAGACAGTTTCTTTGGGCACTTGCAAAATCAAGATTTTTTTTGTGCTTAGACCTCTATATAAATCTCTTCAGAGACATTCATCCTCAGCTGGTGTGAGCTGCATAGTTCCAGTAAATTTAACACAGCCCATGGCATATCCTGTCTCAGTGTGTTGAAGAGCTAAAAACCAGCCTTTCTCCTATGTGACTTAGGTTCAATTTCTGGTTTTTGCAGAGTTGATAATAAAAGTTTGTAGGGAATTATAATAGCATTTTAGTGCTTCTTTTTAAGATCTGAGCAACAGTTTGAATGTCTAAAAGCTTATTTTACCATACCAGCTCTGTGATGCAAAATGCAGATATAATCAGACGTGAAGATCTGTGAGACAGTAGGATGTAGGTGATAGGCTGACTACACTGAGCCAAGCTCCAATTCAGATTATTAAGGCGAAGGAAAAAAGGAAAACAGATGTATTTTGAGAGACTCGTTGGAGTTTTTCAGTGATAGTTGACCAAATGGTTGAGGGATCTCATATCCAACTGTAGAGCTAGAATTGCTTAAACATTGCAAGCTGTGATTTTCAGAATTATCTGACACTCATTTTGTGGAATCATAGAAGGTTGGAAAATACCTTTAAGACCATCGAGTCCAACCTTTAACTTAGCACTGCCAGGTTCACCACTAAACCATGTCCCTCAGCGCCACATCCACATATCTTCTAAACAGTTCCGGGGACCGAGACTGAACCACTTCCCTGGGCAACCGTTTTGGTAAAGAAATTTTTCCTGATATCCAACCTAAACCTTCCCCAACATAGCTTGAAGCCATTTGAGTGTTTATTCTTTATATTCACAGAATTCTAAAATGTTTCTGCTGTATGAATTCTCAGGTTTCATCAAAGCTATTATTCCTGATTTGCTGTGTGGGATTTTAATTCGGGTTTTCCTTTCAGTACAACGAGGAGTGACAAAACCTGTAAAGATGGCACCAGACGTAAGGTGATTTTCCAGAGCTATACAGACAGTACCTTTTCGACTCTTCAGGATGAAGATGAATATACAGAACATCTTGGCATCCTGGGACCAGTTATCCGAGCTGAAGTGGACGATGTTATCCTAGTAGGTCAACGTTTTGATTGTGAATGTGTGGGCAGGATAAGATTCTTACAGTCATCTTGGAGTGTGACAGAATGGATCTAAAAATACCAGAAATTTTTAGAAAGATAATGAAGGAGAAAAAGTTTTCAAAGCTTGAAATTGCACTGTGGAGATCGGAGCACTGTGATGTGTTTCTTTGAAACACATCTTTTTTCTCTCCTGTCCACAGCAAATTAAATTCTGTTTTTCTTTCTCATGTTTCCCAGCATTAAATACTGGCTTGCTGGTCTAATGTAAAATGAGATTTATGTTTAATGTTAAAGAAAAATGAGTTTTCTAAACTTAGAAATTAGTACATTTGTGTTCAAGATTAAGAGATACTTTTTGGAAAAATATATAACTTCCTCTAAAAAGCTTTTCTCTGTAAATGTGCAAGATTGTAGTAGAACTATCAACAAGGATGAAGAGCAACCATATCCCTGATGATATTGTGGTATATTTGCATTAGGAAGCACATTGCTGTAGAATTTCCCTTCTGTCATCCTTCTTCATCCAGTCTTCCAAAACACAGGGATAGACTTAGGGAGAATAGATCTCTACTTTCTGCTTATTTCAGTAGGAGTGGTGTGCGATAGGAACACACTGTGCTGCGTTTTACATGAGTAAGAAAAGAAAAAGATTTTATAGCTTGGGAGTGTCATTCTCCAAGGAAAGGTAAATATGTAATTCCACTATCGTGGTGTTTCTCTGTGACAAGTGGGAAGCACTGATTTTTGCAAGAATGATACATACAGAGGTCTAGAGTTACTATATTGTAATGACTGCAGTAAAGCATAAGAGGCAGAAACTCCCATTTTCCCTGCTGGCAATAACTAAGCAACTCCACATATGAGGGGCAGCAGTAAATGTCCTGGGAGCCTAGACTTGGTGAAAGACAGGGAGCTAGACTCATGCTTTCTGACTTTTCATTAACTACCTGCATCTAAGGTGGCAACTCTGCATGGAGATGTCAAAAGCTCTCTCTGCTGGCTTTTCCATGTACAGCACAGCCTGTAATTACTATGCAAATCTTGACCCTGGTTTGAGGTCATGGGAATGTAGTGTGTGGTGACTTTGGTTTAGGCCTGAATTTGCTGTCCAGAATCTGTTTTATTTTTTTTTTTTAGGTTCATTTTAAGAATCTGGCATCCAGACCATATTCCCTCCATGCCCATGGAGTACTCTATGAAAAGTCCTCTGAGGGAAGCATTTACGATGATGAATCCACTGCTTGGTTTAAGGAAGATGATGAAGTTCAGCCCAATAACAGCTACATATATGTATGGTATGCAAACAGGCGATCGGGCCCTGTGCAGTCAGGGACAGCTTGTCGGTCCTGGATCTACTACTCTGATTTAAACATGGTAAGGGAATGAAAATAGAAGTGGTGGTGTTGCTGAGGTTGATCACAGAATCATAGAAACACTTGTGTTGGAAGACATCACTAGAGATCATCCAGTCCCCCACTGCAACTCAAGCAGGGTCTGCTGGAGTAGTTTGTCCAGGACCATGTTCAGCTGGGGTTTGAATATCTCCAAATGATGTGTGGCTGTAGAACATATTTTTGGATAGTTGTCCTTTCTTTTGGGCTTGATATTCCCACCTGGCATTTAATCTCTTGCACTCAATTAAAGCAGGACATAAGCTATGGAAGAATTTGAATTGAGCAACTCTGGTAGACTGATAAGAGGAGAGTAAAGGTAGAAGGGAACAGTAATTCTGAGACCTGCTTGAGATTTTTAGGGCCTGATGCATTCCTGCAGAATGCTATGGGGTTTTTTTGCATCTTCTGGGAAATCCACTTTTACCTCTAATAGGAGTTTATTACCTTCTAGGAGAAAGACATTCAGTCTGGTTTGATTGGGCCAATACTGATATGTGAAAAAGGAGCCTTCAGCAAATCAAATAGCAGCAGGATATCTTCCCGAGACTTTTTCTTGCTTTTTATGGTCTTTGATGAAGAGAAAAGCTGGTACTTTGACAAACATTCTGGAAGGCCTTGTAATGAGAAGACACAAGAAATGCAACAATGCCACAAATTCTATGGTACTTATTTCATTTTACCAAGTATTCAGTTTATTGGAGTAGAGGGAAAGATGTCAGGGGCGGTATCTCAGCTCACAATCCTTTTCAAAATGCATAAATCCCACACATTAGTTATGTGAATTTTTTTGTAGTTATCCATTGTACCCATAATAGTCATGGGTAAATTAATTAATTAATTAATTGCATGTAAAAATTAGCAATGACTGGAAATTTTCTATTAAAATGAAGAAAGGACATGTTAGACTGAAACTTTCAACAGATACCTTCTCTCTTGCATTCACATACATATCCCCCCCGTGTTAAAAGGAAAAAAAAGAAAAAAGGAACAAAAAATCTTGTTTACAGTAAAAAGCTAGTACCCTGACAACTTTTTGCAAGAAATTTGAAAATATTTTAATAATTTGACAAATCAGGTAGTTCTATTGAGGAATTTGAAGCAGCTGTACAAGAGCCCTTCATATACCTCTCTGTGGATATAGAGGTATGTCGGTTGTGACTGCATGCCTGTGGAAGTGGGAGCTGCAGAAAGTTTTGGATAGCTGTCCTTTCTTTTTGGGCCTGATTTAAATCTTTTTGTTCTCCTGGCTGCCATGCATTGCTAGCAAGCTGTGCTCAAATCTTCTGGTGAGGTCCCTGGATTTTCTGAATTGAGGTCCCTGGATTTTCTGAATTAATGTACATAAAGTGTGTTGCACTTTAAATTGGGAAAAAATGATGTTTTTCCCAAGCACCTTACTTCATTAAATATTTTTCTAATTTCAATAATTACATTCTAGCACTCTGAGACCAGTTTTGTGAGCAGTTTTCCTGACTAACAATCTTTTTTTTTCAGCCATCAATGGGATTACCTACAATTTGCAAGGCTTGAGGATGTATGAAGGTGAAACAGTCCGATGGCACTTGCTGAATATGGGTGGGCCAAAAGACATTCATGTTGTTCATTTTCATGGACAGACCTTCATAGAACAAGGAGAGCCAGAGCACCAGCTTGGTACATACACTCTCCTCCCAGGTAAGCATCAGAACAGAGTCAGTTCTGAGGGGCAACCAGTGCGGTCTGTCATCATCATACCAATGTACAAGGTCTCCATATGGTGAGAGTTTGGGGGTTTTAATGTCAGGGTAAGTGTGATACAGAACAGAAAGAACAACTGTGAGGCCTAGGAGAATTCCTATGCCCAGCGAGAAAGGAAATAGGCTATAAGTGTTCATTAGAGTACAGGACGAAATTCTTTGCCCCATCACTGTCAGCAGTGCCAGTGTGCAATAACAGCACTTCTGAAGCCTGTATTGCCAGCTACAAGAGTTCAAGAAAAATAAAGACAACAAGGAGATGAAAATAATGGGATTGGCTTGGAATAATAGGAGTTTATTTTAGTGAACATTAGGTGTAGTTTATTCACTATTTTTTTTCATTATTTTTAAGGTAGTGCTTTTCACTGCAAAATCTACATATTTTTGTTTAAATGGAAACCAGAATTAGCTGGAATTACCTGAAGAATTGTCTTCAGTAACTAGGAATGTAAGAAAAGCAATGAGAACATGTCCTCTGCTTTCTAAAAAGCACAGCAAGCAACTGAAACCCTATCTGCTTGCTGCTCAATCCTTGGCACTCCTGGGGCATACAGAAAATGAGGAGAGGGCCCATACATCTCATTTTCCCACCTCTACTTTTGGCTTCTTTACATCCATCCATTCCCTTACTTGAATAACATACTGGCACAGAAGGAGTAAGAATTATAACCATCATCACAGAATTAACATCCCTGCATTATGTAATAAACACTGTTCACTACACTGTTCAGCACTGTAGTTAATGTGCAGACATCTGTTGTTACATGCAGGCATCCAAGGTTTTGTACTTTGCACCATCACCAAAGGTTGGGTTTTCATCTGGCCACTTGACTCCATTCTAAGTCTCCAGCTAGAACTAGCTTGCTAATAAAAAAACCATTGAGATGGTGGAAGTTACTGCTCTTGCTGCAGTGTGTATTTAAATTTTCTGGATTAGATCATAAGAAGGTCTTTGTTATGAAATTCAGCCTTGCTGACCTTAACCTTGTAATGCCAGTGTTGCTAATACTTTTCTCTTCCTTTTTTCAAGGTTCGTTCAGAACAATTGAAATGAAACCACAGAGACCTGGCTGGTGGCTTTTAGACACTGAAGTGGGGGAATACCAGCAAGCAGGAATGCAGGCATCCTATTTGGTTATAGAGAAAGGTATGAACCACAGTGCTTTTTGGCTGGGAAAGTCAAGCTATGAAGTCTTCTCTACCCTTTCAGGATCACTGAAAATAAATTTGGGAGATTGTTCTGCAAAAAATAATGACATAGGAAATCACCTACATTCAAGGACATGGTGGAGTGGTTACTGTAAATTTGTTCTGGAAGAAAAACTTTTAGCTTCCAGCAATGCTAGCTTTGAATTATTTAGCATACTACCTATATCCTTTAGCATGCTAGCTTTGAATTTGAGGTTTCCCAACAGTGACCAGTGGATTAATCTGTTGAGAGAAATTGCAGACATTAGACTTCTCTGGAAGAGAGTGGTGTGATAGAATTACTAGGAATCATTCTGAGTGATGTCGTCTTAGATTTCACCAGAATATATATTGGAATAGCCCTCATTTTCTTTACCAACAAACTTTCTGTGCTCCTTTTAGAGTGCAGGATTCCAATGGGTCTGGCAAGTGGAGTTATACTCGATTCACAGATTGATGCTTCAAATCATATAGGTGAGTTTATCCTTGAAAAGGTCCATGCAGGCTCCTGAACATCCCCAGCAAAGTGTTGCACTTCTGTATTCTTTTGGCATTTCCTATGTCTTTCAAGATCAGTTCAGCAGTGGATCAGCTGTCAGGCTAAAAATCTCTCCAATGCTGCAAGCAGAGACTGGGATCTCTGTTAAGTAGCCATCGTCATTGTATTTTAAGCGTCACAGGTCTGCTGTCAGGATCACAAGCTTGTAAAACTTAATTTTTTTGTGTATTTGATTTTCTTTCATTCCTGACAGAGTTCTTTGAAGGCTTGAAAGCTGGTTTGCCATATATATTCTATACCAGTTTTTAACTTGAAAACCTTGTTTGGCAGAGGGGAGCTCTCTTCCGTGAATGTTGAGCACGTTTTGTGTCTGATCCGGCTGGGGGCCAAAACTTGTTTAGCAAACTCTAGACCCTGGCTCCAAATTAGCAGACAGTGTATTACATAAAAGACTGGGTTTTTTGTCATTCTGCCAACTCTAAAGCTTTGCAGGGTACAGATGACTTTCAGTCATGACCATGTCCAAATTATCCTATACTATAGTTTTAGAGTCTCTTCTTGCTTTTTTTCCTTTTTTTTATCCTTTGGGTGGGGGGCATGGGTGGGAAATAAAGCACTCAAGGCTAATTACAGCTTCCGTTTGTTTTTTCAATGCCTCTTAAAATTCTTGCTTCATTCATATTTCCTCTCTAGACTATTGGGAACCTAAGTTAGCCCGATTAAACAATTATGGAACTTACAATGCTTGGAGTACTATAATGGGTGAAGAACTCCCTTGGATCCAGGTATGGTACAACATCATTGAGTTATGATTTTCCTACAGCTTATTTAAGAAGGTCAAGCTGCTCTTGTCACTGAGAGGACTGCTGGGAAAAACTGAAAAGATGTGGCAAGATTGGTGATGCCATAAACTGTTCTTCTTCCCCGGTCTCTGCTGCTGTTGAGGCTCATTGACTGGACAGTTACTTTCACAGTTTAGACTGTAACCATTTTGTAGGCAAATGGAGTCATTCTTTCTACTACTTTCTTTTTCCTTCATCTATCTAACAGTACATATTTATATGTATGTGTTTCTTGAGTGACCATTTAAAGTGTAATATCCTCAAGCTTTGCTTCAGATAGTTTTTTGCTTGGTGTATATGCTGCTATGTCCCACTTGTCAGCTCAGTTGGCTTCTCAGGGAAGCTAAGCTTATAATTATGACTTCAAGCACTATATCATTCAGTCACCTCAATTCTGTGGTTTTGTCCATCCCAATGACTTTTGCACCACATAGCCAATTTGCACCCAAATTTAGGGAGGATAGTTGATTTCTTATAAATCTCATTAAAATTGGTTGGAAGACAAGAAAGGCTCAAGTTCAGCCGGTGGCTGTTGTGTTTGACTTGCTAACATTTGACATACTAGCAAATTAGTGGAAGTGAAGTAGGGCAAGAAGGTTGGGAGATCTGATGTGGAACTGGAATTAACATTGCAAAGAGAAAGAATTTAACAGGGGGCTGTGGTAGTGAGAAGCGGAGGTTACTGGAGGGAAGCATGAGTTTCACTGCTGATGGGAACACCTTCCAGATTTGTTTTTATGTGCTATGTGCTTAGATATGATATCAGCAGGAATGGTGGCTTTTCAGCACTTCAGAATGTCATATGCCTTTCTGCAAGCCTCGGTGTCCAAAATTAGAGGTGGCTTATAAAAGTGTGAGCCTTTAATTTCTCTGTTCTCCTTTGGCCTATCTGTAAAATGGGGCAGGAGGAGCTGTGCCTACCACAGACACACACTTTTGAGCTGCCTTTGTGGTGCAGTACTGAACCCTGTAAAATGGCCTCTGAAATTAAATACACACAGAAATGCACAAATGAAAAGAGAGTGAGAGTGCATTAATTTGGACTCTAGTATCTGTTATTCCTTTAGAGAGTGTTAGTGTTGTGGGCGTTAAAATGCGGGGCTCAAAGCTGCTGTGTAAATGCCAAAGAATGGTATGGATTTTGTTGTGCCTTACTGACTTTATAAATGCTCTTTGCTGTTGCTAGGTGGACTTTCGAAGACAAGTTCTGCTCACTGGGATACAGACACAGGGAGCCAAGCAGTTTTTTAAGTCCTTGTACATCCAGAAGTATTTTCTTATTTACAGCAAAGACAAAAGGACGTGGAACACCTTCAAAGGAGACAGCTCACCAACAGGAAAGGTCTGTCTGTGCCATAGGGGCAACAGCCTAGGCAGCATCACTGAGTGATGCAGTGAGTTTTGTTTATTGTTAGGAAAGAGTGGAAAACATTATGGCCTTTAGAGCCTGTGTAGGTACAGCTTGAAGCCCCAAAGGGCATTTACCAAACTAATAAAATTCAGACTAGAAGACAAATTCTAAGGTGAGGAACTATCTAAACTGGGGTTTGGATTGGCCTTGTGACTTTGACTGTGTAGGGTCTGGTTTTCTCATGGGCATCTCTCCCTACTATTATTTCTTAAGCCCTTGATTGCTTTTTTGAAGGAAGCAGGAAGCTAAACTAAAAATCAGGCCCTTACCTCATCTGGTATTAGATTCTGCTTCTCATCCCTCCCTTTCATCTGTCCCAGCAGTTGAATGTTGAACTGTCTGAATTGCCTGCAGAAGGCCTGTGTGGTGAGTGTGGTTGTACCCTGGGAGGTTCATCTTATGCCCAGCTGCTCCAACCCTACCTATTACAGCTCCCTTCAGTTTACCCTGGGGTTTCTGTGGTACAGCGCCCAAACTGAAAACTTGTTGTCTTTTGCCTCTTCTTTTGCTTCTTTGCTCATGTTTTTTTACAGACTTACATAAAAAAAGGTTGCTTATTTAAACTGAGACCTTCAGACACTTCCAAATATGTGAGAATGGGACCGTGAGATATTTCAAGTGGCCCTGCAGCATAGGGTGTGCTATCACTGTGGATGGGGCTAAGGGCATAAAAAAAGACTACATTTGTAAGAGAGCAGCCTTTCAGTATCCAAGCTTGTGTTTGCATTTAATTAACTATATGTGGATTTTTTTCTTTCTTTCTTTTTCTTTTTTAACAGATTTTTGAAGGTAATTCCAATGCCTATGAGATAAAAGAGAACATCATTGATCCCCCTATTATTGCTAGGTACATCAGACTCTACCCCACTGAGGTGTACAACAGGCCTACTCTTCGCATGGAGCTTCTGGGCTGTGAAGTAGATGGTAAGAACTGGTCAAGTGCTGATGCTTCCATTCTGAAAAATTGTTTACCTCATACTTTAAATGAAGCTAAAACTGTGGGTCTTCTCATTCCAACATCGTTGCTTTCACTGTGGCTACTTGGAGGTTCGGGAGTTGACATGGTGCTCCTCTCAATAGGTTGCTCTTTGCCACTTGGAATGGAAAGTGGAGAGATCAAGAATACCCAGATAACAGCCTCATCTACTAAGACATCCTGGTTTAACACATGGGATGCTTCACTTGCTCGTCTCAATCAGGACGGAAAGATGAATGCCTGGCGAGCCAAGGTAACAAGAGAGAAGCAGGGAAGGCAGCAGGGACAGCTGGTTAATAAATTAGTGCTGCCTTTGTGATCATGGTGCTTCCTGCATGCTCTGTCCAGTGCCAAGTGGGATAAGGTCACTTCACAACCATCATTTGGGAAGAACACCACTCAATTCTTCAGCAGAAAACTTGTTGAGCTTCTGGCAACAGCAGTGAAATCATACTTTGAGAGATGGATGGTGTCCTCTGGGCCACAGGCTGCAGAACTTCCCTGTGGAAATAGCCTGTTTAATTTCAGGAGATGAGTGCAACTCGAATATTTGTCTCAAGGGGGTTAAAGTAACCCATTCTGGGTTGGCTAATAGGCAGTGCAGCCTGGTGGATCTGGGGGTGGTGACCTTCAGCAAGGCATGTGAGCTTCTGTGTCATCGAAATGGAGCTGCATTTCTTCACAAAGCACCTTGAGATTTGCTGGAAGCTGTTCTTTTGTATAAGCATTGGGTATTACTATTAAGTATTATGTTTTAATATGGGAGGTAAATCTCTATTATTTTTCATTATGTATTGGAATTAAGGTGTAAATCTTAAGACTCCAAATACACTGCCGGCAGTGATGAAGTTAATTATATAATTCACTAAGAATACTTGTGACTTGCCTCAGATTTACTCTTCTGGACTTCTTTGATACAGTTTTGATGCATTTTGATACCGTTTTAACTACCTGTAAACAAGATTTTTGGCTTAAGCAAATACAGACATGTTTGCTAATAGACAAACTTTTGTATCAATTGTAGTTGAACAACAACCAACAGTGGCTGCAAATTGATCTCCTCACAGTTAAGAAGATCACTGCTATTGCTACACAGGGGACCACATCCATGTCAGCTGAATACTTTGTGAAAACCTATGTTCTTCTGTACAGCGACAACGGCTCTGAGTGGAAATCCTACACAGAGGGTTCAAGCTCAGTGCCAAAGGTATCACTGTCAGCTCAGGCAATGCTATTGTTGCTTGGTTTTAGGTGCTGGCCACAGTCAAGGCTCAAAGGCAGAATGCCCAACCGAATTTATATTCTCACAGGACTTTAAAGTGCTAGGGAGCTGGGGTTACTACAGATAATGTCACAGTATCCATCTGATTTTAGTGGATAATAAATAATAAAAGGAAAGAACACCATATCTGCAGAGGATACGGCCAATGTTGTGATAAAAGGAGCTGACACGGTTTGTAAAGGAGGACATTTAGTTTGAATGCACAAGGACATTTAATTTGAGTGAACAATGGATTCCCCAGGGCCTCCTTTAGTTTTTTTATTTCTGCCCTGATTTTTTAAGTGAAATTAATGTTAGTGAGCAGTATTGCTGTAGCAGAGCTGGGGAACTTCAGGTACCTACAGAGCAGACACTGTACTTTTTATTTTTTCCTGTATGACCTTACACCAACCTAACCTTCAAGGGTTAGGTCCATTAGAAATGAGAATGGCAAATTTTCTGGTGTGGATGGAAACGGGCTGTTTAATCCATTCAGACTCAGCTATTGCTGGCCTGAACTACTTTTAACCCAGCACGTGAGGAAGAGACTTGATGTGGTCTTGTTTAAAACCAGAAATGAGCTAGTCCATCTACCCTGGGTGTGGCTAATGCAACAGCTTGCAACTGTTTTAGAGGGAGAATGCAGGGCTTTTTTCAAGTGCCACCTTTTAACTATTTGTGTTTGTGTATTTGCAGGCTTTCTTGGGTAATGAAAACAGCGACAGGCATGTCAAGAATTTTTTTAATCCACCCATCCTGTCCAGGTTCATCCGCATTGTTCCAAAAACATGGTACCGTGGGATTGCCCTTCGGGTAGAACTCTATGGCTGTGATTTTGGTGGGGGTCTGGCTGTGAAAAGGACTGATGAGTCTGGGAGCTCTTAACCTGCCAGCAGTCATCAGGCAGAACAACATGTTTTTTAAGAAACCCTTTAAACAGTCATGCTTAATAGTTTGGATGTGTACTTCATCAAAGGAACATAATGTTTTACCAGCAGGATTGGAAGATTTCTCTGGCAGGTGTTTCATTCCTACAAATACACACTTCAGAAAACAGCTTCTTTTCCCTGGGAAGAAATAGTAGTCCCTTCTGATTAGTATTATCACTTCTTCATTATAACCCGTACTCTGTCTTACTTTTTACTTAATTTTAAGTTCCAAATCCCTAGGAATGGAGACTCTGGCCTTGATCCTGAGCCCTGACTATCTCCATTTTTTAAAGCTCTTGCAGCACAGGTGAGGAATAGAAAGCTATAGCAGGTGGATGTTCTCCATACATAAGGCCGAGAGGGAAAACCAGTGCTGATCTGGAGCTGTAGTGCTGCATTCCAGCAGTGCCTTGGTGAGAAATGATTGTAGGGGTGGCCTCTCCTCCACACGTCTTTCATCCACACTGCACTGTGGCAAAGGCAGGACAGGTCTCAGCACTGAGGTATGTGCAACCCCTTCTCAGAGAATGTGTGTTGGCATTGTTGGTTTGGTTCTTGCATACCCAGCACATCTGAATGCAGTGGTTTTCACATAATTCATCTTCAGTGCCCTGACAAGGGGAAGGGGAGTCAGCAATACCTTTCCATCCCAGAAATGAGAAGGGAAGTGATTTAACCCGGCAGGTTATGGAACAGCAATGGCATAACCAAAATGAGAATTCAGAACTCCTGATCATCAGTCACATACACACTTTTAGACTGTTGGGACAGGGAGCTCCCTTGATTAGGAAAGCTTTGAGAACTGCAGCTGTACGGTGACAGTACAGCCTGGGGGTGGCAGAGGAGGATTAGATGAAACTGGGTAACAGAAACATCTGCATCTTCTCTTACAATTTAACAGTGTTTTCACTAATGGAAATACTCTTGTGCATAGATTTTACATGGATTTTTCCCAGGATGACTGCACCTGAAAATAGATACACAGTCCATGAATTCATTATTCCAGCAGAATTTTAGCTAAGCATTCAGTAGTATTCTGGGCTTTTATCCTGTAAATTGTTTAATTGCAGCACTTCAGTTATCACACTAGGTATCATTCAGGTGGCTGGATTTTTAAAGTAGTTTATCTTTGAACCTTGGATCGTGTTACACAGTTTTATTTCAATAGTTTTTCATTTTTTTCTCTTATAGTACATTCATATTAAAGAGAAGGTATAGAACAGGAGTGAAAAGAGTATAAAAACTAAACAAATATTTTCTTTTTTTATTTTTTTTACTATGTCACAAACTGTTGTAATTTTCCACTGGAAAATAAAGTTAATATTGTAGCATGAAACGCATCAACATTTTATTTTGTATATTTGCTTCTACAGTAGTAGCTCTGGTAATGGTGAAATTTTGCAACAGGAAAGTAAAATTTTCAGTGCTAATTAGAATTAATTTCAAATGGTGAAACAGTATGAATAATTCCTTCATCTTTAAAGATCGGTTTCTTAGTATTTTGTAATGGTGTTTAATTTATTTTTGTTTGACACAACCATGAAGTTGCAACACAAGCCATATTCACTTAAAAAAAAGAAAGAAATGTAAACTTCAAAATGAGGTTTTACCCTGGAAAACAGTTAATATATGCTTCTTAACTTCAGCAGAACCAGGTTTTTATGTGATGTGTAATCATTTATTTTTAAGAAGGCAGTGATCTTTAATGTTCTAAATAAGTAATTAGTTCTGTATGTATATGTACACACACATGTATAATTCTATGTAAAGTTACATAGATTCAAAACTGATCGCAGGAGCATGACTCTACATCTGCATCAATTTTACAAGTTGAAGATTCTGCTTCTGCTTACTAATGAACAGTACTTTGGTCAGCTGGGGTCAGCTGTCCTGCTTGCATCTCCTCCCCAGCCCCTTCTCCATGCCCAGCCTCTACTCACTGGCAGGGCAGAGAGGCAAAAAGCAAAGGCCTTGATACTGTACAAACACTGTTCAGTGCCACCTAAAACACCCCTCTGTGGCTGTCACTGTCCTAGTCACAAATCTAAGCTACAACACCCTATGGGCAGCTATGATGGGAATTAACCCCATTCCACTGGTGTTCCAGCCTGTCCAGTAGAGCAGCAATGTCTGGGCCCTGTGCCAACCCACACATGTGGCCATTGCTGATAACAAAATGTTCCCTTGCACAGCAGTGTAAGATGATAAGTGCTACAATAAACAGCAAACGTCCAAAACAGTCACTAACATGCCAGACTCTAACATACAGTAAGGCAGAAAGTATGAACCCCTGCTAATAACAGCTATAAATTCTACCTAGCACAGTCCGATCAGGGGCGTTACCTCAAAATCCTCTTGCCCCACACTGGACACTAAAAAGGACTACAGTAGGTTGGCCCCAGCTAGCAGCTAAGTCCTCACTCAGTCACTTGATGGCTTTCCCCTGGCAGCGTGGGGGAGGGGATTGAAAGGGCAAAAGAAAGGAAACTTGTGGGTTGATATAAAGCCAGTTTAATAAGCAAATCAAAGCTGTATATGCAAGCAAAGCAAAATAAGGAATTTATTTGCCACTTCACATCAACAGGCACGTGTTCAGCTGCTTCCAGGCAAGCAGGGCCCCGACACACCTGACAGTTGCTTGGGAAGACAAATGCCATAACTCTGAACGTTCCCCCTTCGTCCTTCTCCTTTCCCCCTGAATTTCTTGCTGAGCACAATGTCACACAGTCTGGGACATTACATCCCCTGGCTCAGCTGTGTCCTCTCCCAGCCTCTTGTGCAGCCCCAGCCTCCTCACCAGTGGGGCAGGGTGGGGAAAAGAAAAGGCCTTGGTGCTGAGCAAACACGGCCACTACCAGCTAAAATAATGTGCGTTATCAGTACTGGTTTAGTCAAAAAAACCAAAGCAGAGCACTATACAGGCTGCTGTGAAGAAAATTAACTCTATCCTAGCTGGACCACATACACAAAGTATTTTAATTTTATTAAGCAGCCAGCTTAGATTGAATTTGCCAAGGGATTTGGAAATGTGTAGTTAAAACAATCAGTCTTGCACAGCCGTTTGCACACTGTGGAAATTCTGTATATGTTGAGATTATTTGCAAAATACAGAAGGAAAGCAAAAATTCCTGCAGACTAAAGATGTATGTGACAGCATGAAGGTTAGCAAACATAAGCTCTTTTGGACTGAGGGAGGAATGTGGTGCCAAAGTTCAGAGTAATATGGCAAATGATCTCTTCACAAATCTGGGTGGATGCCTTTTGATCCAAAGGTCCAAAGTTAAATGCTTTTAGCCTCAAACAGCGTCTCAATGGAGTTGCTGCCCTCTAATGCTCATTCCAGCTTCCAAGAGGCTGCAGGATGTCCAAAGCTGACCATCTGCAGGTGACAATAGCACATGGGTGGCTGTGCTTGAAACCTTGTGCTTTACTCACAACCACCTTTATGAGGTGTAACCAAGTGTTTCCATTTTCCTTCCAGAGGTGGTGGCTGTATTCTTTCACACAGACACCGAAACTGGTTGTGTCTGCACTTGGATTGGAAAGGAGTTGGAAGTATGTGTAAAGACAGTTGAGCAGCTCTGAAATAGATACTGACAGCACCACAGTAGTTGCTTCAGAGCCTGATGCAGTAGTCCAGTACCCAGACAGGTTTGTACGGAGTGCCCTGTAAATGCTAAAGCTGATGCAGGCAGTCTCATGTGGATAGATACAGACACCTCCTCCTTTTAGAGGACATGTAACCTCCATTTCTGCCAGTTTTTCTGCTTGTAATTCTGAATGTAACACCTCCCCTGCAGGGATACCTGCACTGAAGCTGGGCCAGCTCACCTTCACCAAGGTTCCCAGGAGTCTGCAAACCGGATGGTTCCCTCCAAACCATAGCAAAGCATGGTGGAGACATAAAGCCGCACCTTACCCATGGATTAAAGCCAGTGCAGATCCTGTTTCTGCATCCACTCTCTCAGAAACCTGAACTGTGCATCAGCCCAGATGCAAAGGTGAATCTGGGCTTTGGGGCTCTTCTCATATTAGAGACATCAGAGCGGGTGCATGGCAATAGTCTGAGTGAAGTGCCAGGAAAACTCTACAGAAAAAGCATCAAATAGGAATGTGGTCAGGACTCCAGACAAATAACTGATCTTTTGAGCATCCTCCAGCACCCCCTGAAATGACCATGAACACTGGTGGGTTGATCAGAATTTTAGGATGGTGCTAAGGGACAAAAAGAGGGCTTGCAACTTCACAAGCACTCGCACTCATGAGGTGTCTTTTGTGACAGAAGATTTTTTGTCACATACCTGAGAGAGGAAGGTAAAGGCTCTGTCCATGCCCACGTATGTGCTAGGGAAGACTGTTCATCAGTGTTACTATGAAACACCACAGAAATGAGATGCAGCACTGTCCCATGGTGACCAATTGCTGTTTTGTATGAGTCAGTTACTCCGCTTAATCAGTGTAAAATATTCCTCTTCTTGCTGTGTTTATTCATGCTAGCTCTGCATCATAACCAGTTTATCCACCTACACTTTCCTATCATTACTGTGCCCCATTCTCCATTTGTTTGTTACACCCAGTGCTTGAATCATTCTTTAATTACAATCTCCTCCAGGTAGGGACTCCATCTTCTTGAATGTTTGTGCAGCACTCTCCAAAACAGGCCACGGGATCATTCTCAGGGTTCCTGGGCACATCTGTAACACCATTCCTAATGGGAGCAATACTATGTTACAATACCTAGATACACCAAGCACCAAGTAATTCAGACCAACCTATCTGCCTCTTCATTTAATAAAAGTATGTGTGTGTTTCTTCTAAGTGCTGGTTTTTCTTTGTAACACCACTATTGTACTCTCTTTTACCACTTCCCATGAAAATTTGTCTGCTGTTTGGAAGAGACAAATTAAGTGACTTTTCCATTTTTTCCTCATGTAGCTGACTGCAAAATATTTTAAACTGTTACGTCCGTAATGGAAATGTATAGTGTTGTGCAATGTGACCCATCTTAGCCCAGGAGTTATTCTGATATCCTGTGGCAAGTGTTTCCTCAAATTCAGCCATGAATGCCTCATTTCTAACAGCTCTCTGCTTCAGTCTGCATTGGACACAATGCAGAGCCTGCTGTGGTGTGCAGGGCAGGAGGGAAGTTGTCAGGAGAAGCTTTTCATGGCAACCTGTCTCCTAATGACTTCTATATTTTGGAGAGATGGCTGTTTGTCCTTATGCTTCTGCAGGTCTTGGAAGCTTGGATTTTACACTGGCTTCTCTATCAGCTGTGTTCCAGTAAACTACAGTGCTGTGTTTTCTCCCCATACACAGGGGTTTTAAAGTGACCCTTTATGGCTGCATAATATTTATGAGTTTCCTGTTGAAGGCCCCCAGACTATCAACGGATCAGCTGAGGGTTGGAAGTGGAAGACACAGGCCTTCAAGGTTATACCCAGTCTATTGTTCTAACAGATAGCTATGATCTATAGGCTTTGATTTAAAATAATCATCCTGCATTCCAGAAATAATTTGGACTTTTTTTTATTCTTGCTAATTCTGTTTCATTCCGACACAGATACCAGTTAATGGAGTCTACTTCCTCAGATTAGTTACAATGGCCAAAATAATAAAAGAAAGTGGCTGCTGCTCTTTTTCACATTTCTGTGCCTTTGTTCCTTCCATGCTCAGCAAAAGACAAATCTCTTTTATTCTCTCCTTCTGGATAGTTGCTGAAATGTTTGTACCGTCTTAGTGCTCTCACATACTGAGGAAGCATTCTGAACAACAACTTCACAAGAGTGCAGTTTTTAAAGTTTTTCATTTACGGAAGCTTTTCTCTAAATAACTTTTGGGAAGACTTTGGGAGAACTTTTCATGCACTTATATTTTATTAATTCCTCCACAATACACTGCAGGATGGAAGTTGAGAGAAGAAGGAAATAGGTAAAATTAAGGAAAGAAAGTGTGAGGAAACCCTACTTTTCACAGCTTGTCTTCCATCTTAGGAAAAAATTTTGGAAGTGTTGAGGTTTTACTATCAAACGTGTTTAACCTTTCCTTACTTTTTCTAGTAGAATGGGGAGAGAAAATGTGGAGGAAGGCTAAGAAAGAAAAGATAGAAGTAAAAAATCATGGAATAAAATTTTATCTTGGTCCCAAAGGCTGAAAATAGTCCATGAAAACAAAACAAGGTGAATTCTTTTGAGAACAAATCTGAAACCCTGAGTAAACCTGGAGTACTTAAATCAAAATTTTGCAGGTTTTTTTTCTGTTCCAGTTTTTGGAGCAGAAATCTAGGTTGCCTGACTGACTATTTTGTCAAGGAAAAGGGCTGAACTGATGTAACTCGTTCTACTAACCTGCTGGAAACAGCAGTTGAGCTCCAGTGGCACAACTCTAAGGATTGCTCTTTTGGAAAAGACCAAAGCCGCCCATCAGATCCTGTGAGCAGCCTGGAAGTCGTGGGAACTGCTGCCTCTAGGCAGGGCACACCACAGAGATTCCAAGGTTTTGTTCTTTCCTCCCGCCTCTGCTCGGCAGGAAGCGATGGCTCCGATTGGTCAGAAGGTGCACAACACCTTGCTAACAGCCCACATCCCTTTATTACCTGCTCCTGGGCCGCATGCCAGCAGGACAGAGGTGCTGCTGGGAGCTGAGAGGGAACCCCTGGCAATGTGTTTATCAGTCGTTGTTTTGGCTCATTTCACTCTAGCCATGTTATTTGAAAAGATGAGCCGTTCCTTGCCCATGGCTGAAATGGATGCCGATATTAACAGGAACTGATTCTTTGTATGTAGAGTCTTGTTTCAAGCTAAAGAGTAGTAAAATGGCAATACTTTTTTTTTTTTTCTTAATAAACCTTACAGGTTTTCTACAGAAGAGAACACATAGAACAACAGAAAGGAAATTTTGCTAGACCCAGATGATAGCCAGAAAGCAGCAAACCACTGATGCCAGATGATCAAGACCAAAATATTTAGCTGTGTTTTACCGACAGCCAAGTAATCTTATGGCCCAAATCCTCTTTGTAACTATGGTTAGTAAGGTATGATGATGGTAACAACAGTAATAAAATAGTAATAAATATATAATGGTAATATTAGTAATAAAATAGTAATAACTATGTAATAGTAATAGATAGTAGTAAAATTCTGCACTACAAGGAATCTGTTCTGGGGCTGAGAAGAGCTTGTTCTTTCCCACCCAACTCCATATATCCAGATGCCTAGGAGGCAGGATATGCAATTGCACAAATGGGAGGCCTGACACCTGGTGAGAATTCTCTCTGGCAGCAGCCAGTTTGGAGAGCAAACTGTAGGTATAAATTAGGAAGCCCTTGCAGTGGTAGCGATGTCGTGGAGATCAAGTGAGTGGAGCAAAGGGAAAGGCAAATCAAGTAGACAGAAGGAAAATGTGGGATAGAGTGAGAAGAAAAAAAGCAAATAGCTTAGAGGATTGGCAAAGATTTAGGAACAAAACTTTAGATAATGACTTTGAATGTAATCGTTTTATTTTCCCCATTTGTCTAATATTTCTTCTGGATGGACAACAAGGGGCTTCCTTACTAAACCACAGAGTTGATTCAAGCTCTTATCTCGCGAAAGGGAAGAAAGCGACAGAGGTCAGCGGCCGAACGCGTCTGGGCCAGGAAAGCTCGAACAAGCACAGCACAGAAGGCAGGGATCTCTTTGCTGAGGGGGTTTCCAGGAACGGCGCGCACCTGCCCCTGGAGGAACGGGGAGCGGACGAACTTCGGGGGCGAGTGCCCCGCGGGGATCCCAGCCCAGCCCAGCCCCGCCCC
>VZRQ01010607.1:336442-351684 GCA_013397975.1 Machaerirhynchus nigripectus | reverse complement strand
GCGGGCTGTGTGTCTGTCTCTGCGGCTGTCTGTGTTTTGTTCGCAGTACGTGAGTGCTGGGGGTCACTGCCGTCTTTTCCCTCCCGCAGGTGTTCAACGAGATTTACCCGGTGTGGACTTACTCCTACCTGGCGCTGCTGTTCCCCGTGTTCCTGGCCACGGACTACCTGCGGTACAAGCCTGTGGTCCTGCTGCAGGGCCTGAGCCTCATCGTCACCTGGTTCATGCTGCTGTACGCCCAGGGGCTGCGGGCCATCCAGTTCCTCGAGTTCTTCTACGGGATGGGGACTGCCACCGACATCGCGTATTATTCCTACATCTACAGTGTCGTCGATATCAACCTGTACCAGAAAGTCACCAGCTACTGCCGAAGTGCCACCCTGGTCGGCTACACAGTGGGCTCGGTGTCTGGGCAGGTCCTTGTGTCAGTGGCGGGATGGTCCCTCTTCAGCTTGAACGTTATCTCCTTAACCAGCATATCCATTGCCTTTGGCACAGCGTGGTTCCTGCCCATGCCGCAAAAAAGCCTTTTCTTTCACCACCTCTCAAGTCAGCGGCTTAGTTGTGAAATGAAGGTCATGGACTGTAAAAATGGAGCAGCTGTCCAAGATCATCCCGATGTGCAGAGGGCACCTGGCTGGGAGGATGAGACAAAAGTTCCCTTAAATGGGGAGGGTCGTTCAGCAGAGAAACAGGTGAGTTGTGCCCTGAGTTTACATGAGAAGAAGATGCCATACTGACATGGTTGTCACACGTGCATATGCGCATATATGTACATAGCAGTAGAGATGTAATATATAACAGCAAAAAAGGAACCCTTGACTTGTCCCACTTCCTTATTTATGCCACGGGGAGAATTATTACTGGCATCCTTTTGCTGTTTGAGCATGGTAGGCTGCTCCTTAGCTTTTCTGAAATAGCTCTCCCTGTCTTACAAGGCTGCAGTTTGAATGCTCTGGGCATCAGATTGCCATCCAATGGTACAAAAGCAAGGGGCATCTCTGGGACACGAAAAATTGAGCATGTGTCCAAACTCTGTGCGTTCTTCTGGATGCACCGGGTGACTTGCAGAAAATAGTTCGTCTTGCACTCACATTTTGACATTGTTATTCCAACTGTTGTGCAAGTGGTGCAGTAATATGCTGTGTAATATTTGGGGTTTATCGTGGAAGGAAACTGGTCTAGGAAGGAAACTGCAGTAATTCTTGAGAGCACTTGGAAGCAGACATCGATTAGTTATAGAATTGCAGGAAGCACATCTGCATAGTATCAGCTCAATGCAGCCCCTGAGAACGCCAAGGTAGTGCCCTGGCTTGTGGCTTTTGTGGGCTGCATGACCTCTGGCAAAGCCATTTGTATGGAAACAAGTGCAGGGACTCTTGCTTTGTGGATGGTTGTGCTGGGTCCTACCTGGGTGAGCAGCCTCCAGTTTTGAGGCTCAGTGTGAGTGTGTAGTTGCCTGCTGGCCACACTGCTCCAGGGAATGCAAACGTATGGAGATTCTTGGAAGGGGGTTTCTTGGCCCTGGGGAGAGACCAGCCTTGCTCCTCAGACAGAAGGAGGCCGTGCTGGTTCTGAGAACAAGGCAGAAGGTAAGCGTGGCTGCTTTTCTTAGCAAGCCCCAGTTGGCTGGTTTGCGGGGGTCAGCATCCAGGGCTGCTTTCTGCTTCTCCAGCTACAGCTAGGAATTAAAGGTATTAACATTCCAGGGACTTAATCCTGCCGCATCCAGCACGATCTTGTGTGAGCAAGGATATATTTACCCGAGTTATGCTTACGTGCTGAAGGGTATTTGTTAAGACAAATTCCGTGCCAATAATGACTAACATATAACTTATCCATCCCTTTTGTTTACTTTACTCCCCTCCTGTGAGAGTACATGTAGTACCAAAGTAGAGGAAAGTTTAGAAAAGGAGCAAGTACACCTGCCTAACTCCCCAGAGGTCACTTACACCAGGTGCTGAAGGCTGAGGAGCACTGGAGTGTGATGATTGTCCTTCTTACTGAGGTAACAGCAACCATATTTCACAAACATGGATGCCTGTAGGAATAATTGTACTGAAGTGGCACTGCCAGGCTATGCCAGGGCAGGTGGGCCTTTCTGGCTTATCAGACGTGCTTGGGGCTGAACAGCCAGATCAGTGTTTGCAGTGTGTGTGACAGTTCTGTTCCCTTGTTTTCCTGCGCCTAAACTTGAGCTTCGTGTGAAATGTTCTGTGTGGGAGTTACGTGCTAAAGGCACATTGCCACAAGTTCACTTCTTCCCAGGTTGTTCTGTTGTGTTTTGGAGGAATGGTATCCACATGTAGAGCAAGAGTTATGCCATCGGCAAAGCACCAGTGGGACTGTGTGGTGTTTAATAAAGATGCTTAGAAATCAGTGACACTTGAAGGGGTGGAAGAAAGGGAGTTCAGGACAGGTTTCAGGCTGCCGTCTTTTGGGGCTTTAGTAGAAGCATTTTAAAATTAGTTTTATTGCTTATGGAAAACAGTCTTTCCCAGGCATACACTGCACGATTCCCCCAGGGAAAGGGCATAATGCCAGGAGCCCAAAGTTGCTGCTGCTGTCTGGAAACCACTCTGAAACTGGACGTGTGACAGCACAATGTGCAACAGCTCAGTCCTGTGACAATGCTGTGTGTTTCCCTGCAGGGAATCCAAATTCACAGGGGCCTGAGATGCTGGGTGGGCCTTACGGCTCTGCCCAGCCTTGCATGAAGTAAATGCTCCTCCTACTCAGACTAGAAGGGTCTTGTCCTACAGAGTCTACACAGATTCTGTACATGTATGCATGCAGCAAAGGTAACCAGGAACTTTGGTCTACAAAGTAGAGACATGCTCTTTTCCTCTGCTGCTGTTGACATAAAGTGGTAAAGAACAGGACTGTAACAGTCTGTATGTAAAAAGCAATTTTGATTGTTGTATCCGCTGTTGCTAGAATTGATCTATGTTCAATTATTTTTTAAGGGTTTGCCCCCTTTCATAGAAAAGATCTTTCATTTCTAGAAAGATTTGGAGTGGAAAGCTTCATTTTTTTATCTCATGCCATTTGTCAGGGCACTTGCGCAGGAGCTGCCATTTGCAACAGCAGTGTCTGGTAGAACTAGCTTCTGTTTCACTTTAGATTCCCAAGTGACATCTCTCATCTTCTTGAAGCCTTGGTGAGCTTTAACGGGGGTAAAGTGTGTGGTAATGAGATTGCTTCTTTGAGTATTTAAAAACCCCAAATGCCTGCACTAAAGAAAATCAACTTATTTGGGGAGAGATAGAGTCATCTGGGACCTTTCATGTTCTCTGTGCTACAAAATTTGGTTGAATTTGAATCAGGACTTAAAAGTGTCAGTGAGGGTTTTTGCCTTTATGATGTAAATGGTTGGCTTCTGATCCTGTCTTGTCAAAGTGGATATTGTATCCTGTACTCTGGTGTTTCTTCTCTGGTACCCTTCAGGTGCTCACATAACATATGTCAGTCCCTGCTCTCTTCTGGGGAGAGCCAGAGATGGAGGGGTGCTTGGGGCTGAACCCTTCCTCTGCATGTAAGGATACAGCCCTGGCTGGCACAGAGACTGTGGGATGGGGAAGCTTTTTATTCATTACTCTGTGAGGGTTTGTGTCCAAGAGTGGTGTTGTCACTCACCGGTGATCAGACCACCTGAAAGGGGCAATTTTGTGGATCACTGTGAAGTATTCATAAACAAAGACTTAACATTTCTCTCCCCTTCCTTCTCCAATCTACACAGAAGCAGAAAGTAGACATCGTAAAGGTGCTCAAAGATCTCTGGCGGGACTTCCTGCAGTGCTACTCCTCCAGGACCATGCTCTGCTGGTCCGTGTGGTGGGCACTGTCCACCTGTGGCTACTTTCAGGTCATCAACTACGCTCAGGGCCTGTGGGAGATGGTGCTGCCTTCTCACAGCACGGACATCTACAATGGTGCAGTGGAGGCAGCCTCGACGCTCCTAGGTAAGCTTCTGCTGTGAGAAATGCCTTGTTTCCCCTCAAGGTCACTAGAGCATGATTTGGAAGTGCCTTGTATTCCCCCAAGCATGCAGGAGAGGTAAACCCTGGCATTTGGGGTGAGTCTTCCCTGACATGCACAGGTAGGCAGTCAGTGTGAGTTAGTCGCTGAAGCAGCCCTGATTCTTGTAATCCTGGACGTAGGTGTTTAGAGGAGCCTCCCAAGCCAATCTTCATTCTGAAATACTTGGCAGAAGGCTCCAGGCATGCGGCTGACTGTGTGTTCTTGACTGTCACTATGACAGTGGGGTTATGCTTGTTTTAGCCACTCAGTCAGGCAAGGGGTCCTGTGTGTTTGGTTTTCCTCTGGGAGTGTAGGAAGGTTTCCTGTACACACACAGCATGCAGTGAGCCATGGTTAGTCATTTCAGCACTGTTAGGAGCAGAAGCTATTAAGATGAAAGAAGTTGGTTGACTTGAAAGGGACAGGTAGGTCAGTCAACACAAGCATTTGTTTATGAGGTTGTTCAATACTGTTTCATTACCAGAACTAGGACAGTACCTTTTTAAAATAGCTAACATACCCTTACAGAGGTTTTCTAGATGTTGCTGCAGCGTGTCCCTTTTCTTTGATGGAGTCCTTGTTCCATCATCTGCTGTGGACATCACCTCCTTGGGGGCAAAAGAAACCAAAGTACACAAATAAATTATTAGTGCTTTCTTGGGCGTGCTCAGCCCCTTCTTGAAGTTCAGTAGGAAGCTGTGGCTGGTTTATAGTTCTAAAAGCCAGTGTACAACCCATTGTTAGCTGGGTTTGAAACTGTTGGCAACCTGGTGACTTTGTCTATTCAGTCCCTGGTGTGCTAAACCTGCACTTAAATAGCTTCCTCTCATGCACTGTTTCTTCACTCTAGTGTGAACCTGTGGCTCTTCTTGTTTGAATTGGCTTCCTCTATCACCCTGCCTTTGTCCCAGGAAGGAGAAGAATCGGTATCAAGGGAAAGAAGACCCATAATGTGGCCTAATATCAGCAAAATTAAAAAAAAACCAAACATATATATATATAAGGAGGGGTATTCTTCAAACCTTATCATGAAAATCTTTGATCACAAGGTCCTTTTCTAAAAGGCCTGTGAACAATGGACGGAAACTCTTGAAAGACTGAAGATTTTAGTTTCCCATTTTGATTTTTTTCCTCAAGTATCATTTTTATAAACAGTCGAATCATTTTGGGTGACGTTTTATAAAAGCAAATTAGCCTGAACTGCTCAAAAGACAGAACCAAAAGTCCTTCTTGTTGATAGAGATTAATTGTTTGAAAGAAGCAAAGTTTAATGAATTATAGTTACAACTAAATGTTTGAAGTGTGTGACAGGACTGGAAGTCCTAACACCTGTTAAGAATGAACATGCAGTGACCTGCCTTCCTAGGCAGTAGTGCAAATGCTCTAACTCCTGATTTCCAGTTTGAATTTATTAATGAGCAGTTTATTTATCTCTGATGTCATGCCAAGGTTGTGTTTTAGCACAAAATCTTTGTTCTGGGCTGAAGAAGCCAGGTTTTTCTAGTTGTTTTTTGGTAAATTTAAGCTCTTTGTTCTCTTCCTTATTAGCCCCTCTTTGCACCAAACCTGGTTTGAGTTGCTTTCTTTTTGAAGGTGGATAACCAGAATTGCACTCAGCTTTATTCAGTGAGGCCTCAGACTTACAGAAGAACATCCTGTTACCTCTCATGCTGCATCCCAGATCTGATTTGCCATTTTCATTGCTCTTAGTCATTCTGTGCTCAGTTAGGAGCAATGTTTGGCAATCTTTGCATAAGGTGCTGTTGCCATCCCTGCCCTGCAGAAGGGTTTAAGTTGGCATGGTGACTCATGTAGCTGTCGGCTCCCTGTCCTGGGAAAGAGCAGTATTCCTTCTAGGGAGATCAGCTGACTGTTAGATTGCATCCCTGCACCTTCTTTGGAGTGTGGCAATCCTTTATCATGTTGGGTTGTGAAACCACTGGATCAGCTGAATGTGTCTTGTTGAAGGACAGAGACTGAATATCTTAATTAGGTGTCAGGGTGATACAATAGGGCACATAGGGAGAGTACAACTTCATGAATTGCCATGAAATCCTCATGTCTGTTCCCAAATTTCAGAATTGCTGAGACAGAAAGAGGAATGCTCTAGGACTTAGCTTCTTTTTGCTGCTGGGGGAGCCAGACTTTCAGAGAACAAGATGTTAGTCAGGTCGTGTCACAGCAGGCCCTGAGAAGAAGACTTTAATGGGGGGAAATAAATCCTTTCCCTTGGCATAGCTCCCTTCTTCACCAGTCTGCAAGATTGATGTGAGGTCTGACAGGATCACAGGCTTGTGCAAACTGATGGTACATAAGGAGTCTTGGTGTGCTTGAAGGTTTTCTAAGACAGCAGGTCAGCTAAGGGCTACAAAGAGCTTAGATAGTGCACTGTAGCACTTCTGTGCAGTGGTCTACTGCTGAACACAATCCTGTTTTTCAGAGATATCCTGTAAACCTCCCTTTGTGAGTATGCTGTTTGTCTGGTTTGCTGTGTACAGCCATTATGCTGTTGGTTGCTGTTTGGCTTGTTTGCAGAACAAGGCCTACTTGAAACGGGAATTTTCTATTAATGTAATATGTATTTAGGGTTCTCAGTAGTTGCAACTGTGAGAGTGCATGGAACACACCTTGTCTGCTCATTGAATTGCATGAAATACCACATGCTTTCCCATCCTATGATTTGTCTTTTCTCCCCATCCCCCCTTCATAAAATCCAGTCAGAGTTACCAACCTGTTCGGGTTGTAAAGGATTGTTCTTGCACAATCAATAGTGCATGATTATACACTGTGATTAGGCTGCATCCCAGGAGATGTGGATTTGGACTCCTCTTCTTACTTACTCTTACAGCCCAGTGTGGAGATGACAGTAAATATAGGTTTTTCTGCCTCCTGGGAGAGAGCTCTAACAGCTGTGCATTAAAGTGAGTAGTGTCTTTCTCCCTCCTACCCTCTGCTAAAGCACCACTACATAATTCGGTGAGTGCTTTTGCGAACCAGGGTTTGCATTTCTCAACAGAAATTGCCCAGTTATTGGCAGCGCTGCCACAGTCAAGTGTAGAGGACTGACTGGCAGTGGTCTGAGGCCTGGGGCTGTCATGCTTCTGGAGCCAGAGAGGAGACTTTGGAGGCAGTCAGCATTGACCTATGTATTTTTGTTCTTGTCTCTGTAGAAGTAAATGGGAGTTTGCAGCAGGATTCCAGGTGAGGGAGGGGTCAGGAAGGAGAGCTGCTAAGATGTTCGCATTTGTGTCCTCCATTCATGTTTGGCTGTTAGGGACTGTAGAGCTCCCAATACACCATCTCCAAATTGCTCCAACTGCATTTACTAAGAGTTATGCTTTCCTTCCCCTCACAGGAGCTGTTGCAGTCGTTGTTGTGGGTCACATAAAAACATCCTGGGCAATGTGGGGTGAGGTGGCACTTGCCCTGTTCTCCTTTCTTATTGCTGCTGCGGTGTATGTCATGGACACTGTTCGTAACATCTGGGTGTGCTATGCATCCTATGTTGTCTTCAGAATTATCTACATGATGCTAATCACAATAGCAACGTGAGTATCTCTGCAGTGTAAACTGCTCTCAAGGTTACAGCTGGTGGGAAACAAGCACGTTTTCTGTGTAATGAGTCTGTTGCAAGGGTTTGTGGTGTGATTCAGGTTGGAAACTGAGGCATGGAGATCTATTTGGCTGGCAGTGTGCCCAAGCTTAAAAGTCTTGTGACACTGAAGTGACTACTTCTAAATATTACATAGTGCTGATTGCTAGGGGGATGTTTTTCATAAATGTGGCTGGAGTGAAGTTAACAGATGAGGAAAGGACAATGCTTTGCCTGGGTTGAAGCATCAACTTTCTCTAACCTGTAAGAAAAATACTTCAATGTTATTTGTCACTTTGGGGAGGAAAGCATAGCTGGTTTTGAACCACATAATCACTCCAAGATGGCTCAAGCACAAGAAGAGGGGGGATGCTGAAACTGGCAACTGCAAAGGGAGTTCTGGTTAGAAGGATGCAAGAGGTTATGGACCACACAGCAACAGACTGAAGCTTTGAGACTGCCAACAGCTCTCTGGGGTCAGAGTGCATTGCATCTTCTCCACGTGACAAGACCCTTTACATCAGATAGCAGGGCTGCTTCAGTAACACTGAAACCCACAGGGCTCCCTAAGTGGGGGGTTGGTTTGTTTGTTTGTTTGTTTGTTTTTTAAAAAGGGGTTGCATGTGTCTTATGGGTCTCTTCTAGCTTCTAAGTTAGTCCATCATGATCCTATTTAGAAAAGGACACTATCTGTGCAATGTAATTTAGCTGTGGAAAATACTAAAGCAGTCAATGTAACTCCTCAGGTTGCATAGTTCTGTCCAGAAATGCTCCTGCCATTCATGCATTCCCCTGCTTTTTCCCTTATGTTTGTGGTCATCCCTTTCTTTCCAGGTTCCAGATTGCTACAAATCTCAGTGTGGAGCGGTATGCCCTGGTGTTTGGGGTCAATACTTTCATTGCCTTAGCACTTCAGACTCTGCTCACTTTGATTGTCGTGGATGCCAGTGGGCTTGGCTTGGACATCTTCACCCAGGTATGATAGATGCTCTGACCTTTAATTATGGGAGGTAGGGAAGGGAGGAAGATAAACTAAGCTGTAAAACTTCTCAGCTACCTGTTTCTGGGTCAAGGATTTGACAGAGAAATAACCACTGATTCCTGATATTTTAGGAAAGGAAGGGAACTCATTTATTTTATTAACATTCTTATAAATCTGCTTGGTTTAACCAATTCTTTTTATTTTGTTTTCCTCTTCTGTGCAGTTCATGATTTATGCCTCTTACTTTGCGGCCATCTCACTGGTGTTCTTGGTCAGTGGCATCTGCAGTATTGTGAAAGCTTACAGAAGACGAGAGCAGATGCAAAGCAGATCTCCTGAAAGCCAGTAGTGCACCAAGCAAATACTCTTGGTGACTACATATGAAGATATAGGTCTGTTTTTAATCTCTGCCTTTTCTTCCCAAGGCAGTCACCTTAATGGTATATGATGCATATTTATACTATATTAGTAGCACATTTTAGAAGGTAAATGTATTAGCTCTTACGTAAGTAAGAACAAATATCTTCTTTCTAAAATGCCTTTTGTTCTTCTGTTGCATATATGGGATGTGCAGCAAAGAACAGTAACTTTTCTCAAAGAATGAGAACCTTGGGAGGTTTTAGTCTAACACTGTCCATCTGCAGGCAGTTTTGTGATTGTCTGGTGAACTGCTGCTCTCTGTCATGAGGTGCTGCTATGGGGCAGAAATGAGGGCACACTAACATTTGTGGAGAGCCCCAGGCCTGGGATAGGAGGTGGCCTGAGGGCTGTGCTCTGCAGTGTGGCTCTCGCTGAGGCTGCCCTGTGATGCTGGATGCTCTGTTTTGAGGACAGGTACACTGACGTTTCTGCATACGCACATGCTTCCTTGAGGAGCTTGTACTGCTTCTCCTGTTCCTGTCTGTCATCCCTGCTGCCAGAGGTTTACCTTAGCTGATCATGGTGCTTCCCCAACAACATAACTGTGTCCTGGGGCAGTCTGTGACACAGGTGGATGGGCTATCAGCAGGACTACTTGTACCACGAAGGCCTGTGCCCAAGGGGCTGTAAAGCTGGAGGGAAAACTTGGAGTTGAAATAGGCAAAATGCTAATCCAAGGGACCCTTGGATAACTTTGCCGTTGTCCCTTAGGGCTGCAGGTTCCTGTGATTACAGGAGTCATTGCCTCACAATCCAGGGCCTGGACTGTTTCAGGGGGGGTGTTAGTATAGCACTGAGAAGGAAGGTAACTCACAGGATTTTAAGCTACTCTTTTTGCCCTTAGAGAATTGTGACTATGGTGATTAAATTGACACCTTCAATTATGGTAGTTAGCAGAATGACTGCCTGAGGCACTGAAAAACGATGATTTATGGTCTGTCATTTTCCATCATTATTTTAAAATGCCTTTATGCTTCTGGTGGGTCTCTGTCCACTAGTTCTACCTCTTCTTTCCACATGAGCAGAACAATGAATGTTTAGAGCGGGCAATTCTTTTGTTTTGTCCAGTTTAAGCAATTTGGGACTTGCCTCTTGTACTTTTTTTAGAATAATTTATTTTTTCCAAATTGCTTCAACACTGAGGAGGATTTGCACAGAGTTGTCCCGGGCTTGGGCACCTGGATACTCAGGCAGCATGACCAGCACAGCAACAAATGCCTATGGAGTGTCCCTGTTGCTGTGCAGGTTGTGGTGAGTTTAAGTGTACAGGAGAGCTGGCAAGGCAGAAGGTGCAATGCAGCCTTTCCCTCCATGCCTTCTCTCTGTGTGTTCCTTAGAGCTCCTTTCTTCTTCTAGCTGAAGAAGCAGATTTGGTTCATCACCTGCTTTTAGTGCCATGGAGCCTTCACAGCAGTGGGGTTGGGAAGGTGTTTTCCCCCTGGCCGGGACATTTCTCATCACTTTCTGCGAGCCTCAGCCTTTACCACACAAGGTGCATGATTAATGTGCTGCCTGGGATCCAGGGAGCCCTTCCAGGCTGGCTGCTCAGGGGAGCCCACTTCCCAAAGCTTTTCTTTCTGCAGGCTGCCTCCTGAAACAGCCCCCTAAAGAGGGGCTCAGCTGCACTGGCATTTACACATGTAAACTTAGCTGCCTTATCCTGAAATGGAAACTTGAAGCCACCCATGTATATATTCCTTTCTCTACTGTTTTTTGTTTTTAAAAAAATAAAATCTGGAGCCATGAAATGGTAGCTGATGAGCTGTCCTGGGGCAGGGATAGTCTGTCCTTTGAGTTCCTTGGTCTGATGGCAGTTGGAGCAAGGCAGGGGGAGTGGGTGTACAGCACTCCTGTCAAGTGACCAAAAGGGGCAGCTCAATTTTAATTGTACTTTTCATACAGAGATCAAATCTTTGATGGGGAACAGCCCAGTTATTTTAAAAGCAAGTCACAAATTAACTAATGACTTAGAGCAATATCAATGATTTTTGTACCAAAGTACTGAAACTGTGGCAACTGCAATAGAGAGGCTTCCTACTCTGTGTATGTCTTCAGGCCCACAATGTATGGATGCCACACCTGGATGTTGTTCAGATTCTGAGCTGTGCTGTTGCTGTGGTGATGAGGTGACTATAGAGCCTGATTGGAGCTGTATGCAGAGTTAATAATGCCTATGAAATTCTGTAACCATGTGGACATTGTTGGTTTCTAATTAAACAGCTATTTTTGTTTAATAAAAATACTCTGAGATACTCTGTGTGGACAGTGTTTTTTTTCTATTTTGATTACCCTGCTAAACCACAGCTCTGCTGCTGCAGGTTTTTAACATCTGAGCGTCTTTGTAACAAAGAGAAAAACAATATAGAACAAAAGATGCATAAAGAAGCAAGGCTTCAAGAAGCTGATAGTTGCTGGCTGGTTTGTGTAGGTTTGCATTACTCTGTGCAAGTGTCTTGTATTAAGGATTCTTAACTGCTGAGCAGTCCAGAAGTGACACTAATTCCAGTGCAGACTGGTGAGGGAGAGCATCCCTCACTGATGCAGGGTAGCCCTGGTCCGGATCCTCCAGTCTAACTGGGGTGACAGTAAGGGAAAGCAGGTGTAGGTTTGCCATGCAGGAGGACCTTTCTACTTACGTTGACCTTATTACAACATTGAGGCCTTGAAGGAGAAATGCTGTAAGCTCCCCATCCTGGCACACCCACACTTGACTGCCTTCGAAGGCTCTCCCTGTGCTGTGTTCCAAAAGACAGGGCTTGTACCTCATAGTACAGGCTGGGCTGGAGGGCACAGTGGTTTGTGTGGGTAGTAGCCCAACAAGCCCTCTGCACAACACCAAAAACAAGAGAAAAGGGGTGTTCCGTGGAGGAAAGGGGGAGGGGAGGTTTTCTTACGCGTTTCCTTCAGAGCTTTATTGCTGGGTTTTACTGCTGAAGGTTAGGAGTGTTGGCATGTCAGGTCTGTTCTGCCTTTCATTCCTCCGTCTTCCCTGGGTGAATACAGGAGTCAGCTGTGGAGGGATGAGTTTCTTGACAGTGCAGGGGATTAAAATCTCTGCTTGCATATGTCAGGAAGATAACTAGTAGGTCATACAGGTGTAGCATTACCCTTAAGATGGATTCAAGTGTTTCTCGTCCGGTGCTGGTGAAAGGCTGCTCTCGCCTGCAAGTGAAGCAAGTCCACGTGAACTGTGGCAATCCTTGCTCCTCCCATCGCATCCTGCCACATCGTGTACAGCTGAGAGAGCTGCAAGGGGCACACAGCTGCTGTGAAGGAGCGGAATTTCTTTGCTGGAGCTAGAGCACGCAGTGCGGTTTGGCGGAGATAAACACTACACACGGCTGTCTGCCTGGGATGCTGTGGCTGTTTCTTTGTTCCAGTTGATGCTGCAGGCTGCTGGAGGTGAGTGTTACCAGTGGATCTCTGTCCTGCACTGGGCTTGCTATGGTGCCGGTAGGATGAGGTGTAGTTGCTGGGTTCACTGCTACGGTGAGAGACTGGGTGCTGGGCTTGTTCTGTCCAAAAAGCGAGAAATAGTAAGAGCTGCCAGAGGCTGCTGTTTCAGGAGCAGCACCCACTGCTGTCCGTCCCCCTGGGCTAGCAGGGCTGTGTGAGCCCGCCAGGGCAAGGCAGGGTTACACTCAAACCCTGCTGTGGCTGTGTGCATGTGTGACACAGCCGGCTGCTCTGGCGGTGCTCTCAGGGAAAGGGAAGGGCTCTGTGGGGAAGCGGCTGCGTTTTCTTCTCTATCGGTGTGATTGTAGCCAAGTACTGGGAAGGAAAGAGGGACTTTGGCTATGGGAGGGGCAGGAGACTGGATGCTCTGGACCCTGTTCCCTGTGGCTTTTGACAGTGTCAACTCTTTCCTACACTACATAAAAAAGGTGTTAAGGTGCTTGTTTAGCGTTGCTCTGGAGGTGTCACGCAGCCTTTCTCTGTGAAACACACTCACTCTACATGAATCTGTTCCCTGAACACAGTGCCTGATGCATTCGTGACATGGAAAAAAGCAGCCAACATGTCAGGGTCTGTTCTTGGAGCCCTGCACTGCTCTACTGTTGTTTTGTTGCATTTTTCATAACCGTGCTCTGCAGCTTCCTCACAGATGGGAACATCTGAAAACCTACATTTAATGACATGTGGGTTAATGAATGCATGCATGAATTTCGATTGACCTTAAATCATTAAGTTATTATTATCAAACATCACAGCTTGACGTTCCAATAATGGGGTTGAATCCCTGTCTTAATCATGCTGATTTATAATTAGTCACATAAAGCATCTCTTGTGAATGAAAGGGATAGCACTGGCTTTTAAGATGAAGGATTGACTTACAGTAAAAGCAGAGCAGAAAGCCTTGGTATTGTGCCCAGTTCTCTGTATTTTAGTCTGCTATGAACTTGTCAAAACACCTATCTATGAAATGTGGAAAATCAGAAATTTGGCATATTGTCTCCAGGGGTGGTAACTGGATGCCCTGGGTGAGGTCACTGGTTGAAGTTTTTCCAGGTGCAGCAGGAACCGTTGCCAAGCAGGTACCTGAACGTTATCTCTGGTAGGTATAAGGGAGCCCTTCCAGCCCACTGGAACCAGTGTCAAAACCTGTTTTTTTCTTCACTGTATGGTGTAGGATGAGCAGAAACCCTGAGGTCATGGAGTTCAGCCTCCTCCTATGGCATGTGGCCTGTGATGACAGATGTCTTCAGAGAACTCCTGAACCCCACCTTGAACGGGTTTAGCTTTTCTATCCTGCGTGACTTTGAGTGAAAGGGTGACCCTTCTTGAGTTACTCCGAGAGTTATCAAAGCTCTGGCTTCATGGCTGTTTTCTGCCTGTATTTGCTTTCATTAGCATTAACCCTTTAGTACAGGGGAGGTGCTGTCCTCTGAGGTGTGGGGCCTTGTGTGAGAGACAGTGTGATGGGCACCATGTCAGTGCTGCCAGTGAGGGGAACTCCCTCCCTCCCTCCCTCCCCCCAGGGGGACCCGTGCTACAGCAGCCCAGGCTGGTAGGAGGGCTGAGGAGGGTCCTCCCCCAAAATGCAGTGCTGGGGAAGCATCTTGAGATGTTGAGTGAACTTGGGTCATCCTGAATGGCTGCTGACAGCTGCTTGCCCTTGCAGTGAGCTCTGTGTGTGCTCCATGGGGAGTCTGGCGGTCACACAGCTCTTTGGGGACCTGCTGGCCTCAGGGGCACAGCATCCACTACCTGTGGGGTGTTTGGTCCTCCCTAGAGGAGGCTGTGACCTGCCACCTCCCTCCAGCTCTACTGAGGTGTCTGATCCTTCTCCCTCTGCCAGCCCCCCTAGCCCTGCANTTGGCCTTTTTTTTTTTTTTTCCCCAGATGGGAATCAATTCAGGGTGTTTTCCTATTTTCCTGTTTTCTCTTTTTTTTTTTTCTTTTTTTTTTGTTTTTCCCCATTTCCGAGTTCAAGGAGCAGCGTGTGGTTAACACAGAGAGGTGTCTCACTGGAGATTCATTGCTGTCTTCATTAGAGGTGGGACACTGGAACAGGTTGTCCAGAGAAGTTGTGGATGTCTCATCTCTGGAGGTGTTCAAGGCCAGGTTGGATGGGGCTCTGAGCAACCTGATCTAATGGAAGGTATCCCTGTCCATGGCAAGGGGGTTGGAATTTCAAGATCCCGTTCCAACCCAAACAATTCTGTGATTTTATAATTAACAAAAGCCCACATCCTGACACTGCTGGCTCTTGGGCTGATCCGACTGGCTCACTGCCAGCCGGAGCATGATGAATAATACAACACGCAAACTGAGGCTGTTCTCTGAGGAGTGCATAATTTAACAGCATCAAAGAAGGGCTTTCGGCTGGACAGGGAGAGCCGCCTGCCGCACTCCTGCCCCTCTCCTGGAGGGGTGTGTGTGCCGCCGCTCCCCTCAGCATCCTGCAGCCCGACAATTTCCAGGCGTTAAGTGGAACTGTGCCTCCCGGAAAAGGGGGCANAGGCGTTAAGTGGAATTGTGCCTCCCGGAAAACGGGGCAGGGAGGGGGATCGTGGCGCGGAGGCCCGTTTCCATGGCAACGGGGCGGTGCGGCCTGGCCTGCCCGCGCCCGCGGGCGGCCCCGGCGCTGCGGGAGGCGGCGTTCGTCCCTCGGGAGGCGGCGTTTGTCCCTCGGGAGCCGCCGTGGCGCTGACCGGCGCTGCAGGTCGGTGCGCGGAGCGGCCCCGCCGCTGCCACGGCAACCGCAACGCCCGGCGGCCGCAGCTC
>VZRQ01010607.1:251047-336335 GCA_013397975.1 Machaerirhynchus nigripectus | reverse complement strand
GTGGCGTTCGGGTTCGTGGGTGTGTGTGGGTGTGTGTGTGTGTGTTTTAGTGCTGAGGGACAAAGCGACAGAAATCCATCGCTCTGTCCCGCCTTTTGTTGTGGCTGTGCCTGAGTGTAACCACGTAGAGGTGTTGCTAAGATGTGCAGAAGAAGTGCTCACAGCGCACACCCCCCCACGGACACACCCCAAGTAGAACAGAAGCAGGTGAAGATGAAGATTTGAGATTTTCTGAATATTTTTGGTCCCTCTTAATGCTGAATCACTTTACTTCATAATACCCTAAATAGACTAGGAGCTGATTCAGGATTTTCTGGTGCCCCCAATATAAGAAGGACATGAACCTGTTGGATCACGNGTTGGATCAAGTCCAGAAGAGGCCACGAGGTTTGTAAGAGGACTGGAGCCCCTCCCCCATGGAGACAGGCTGAGAAGGTTGGGGCTGTTCAGCCTGGAGAAGAGGAGGCTGAGTGGAAACCTCATTGCAACCTTCCTGTAGCTAAAGGGGCTTGCAGGGAAGCTGGAGAGGGACTCCTTGTCAGGAGCTGCAGTGACAGGACAAGGGGAAATGGGTAAAGACTGAAAGAGAGGAAGTTTAGGTTAGAGATAAGGAAGAAATCCTTTACTGTGAGGGTGGTGAGACACTGGAACAGGTTGCCCAGGGAGATGGTGGATGCCCTATTCCTGGAAAGTGTTCAAGGCCAGGCTGGATGGGGCTTTGAGCAACCTGGTCTAGTGGGAGGTGTTCCTGCCTATGGCAGGGGGAGTTGGGACTAGATGACCTTAACATCCATTCCAACCCCTTAACATTCTATGATTCTATGAAACAAGGACATTGAATTAGAAATTCTCTCTTCAGCCATGGCTACTTTATCTTACAACAGGAGAAGTTGATTTTTATGCTGCTCTCCATTACTACACTTAACCTAAATGAATTGAACAGCATGTTCAATGTGTTTGTATTGAGTGCCACAGACTGATGTGAACATGTTTTGTTAAAGGCACAACTCATCTGTGCAGCTTTTGTATCCACTTATCATAATAATGAAATCACAGAGAAACAGTTCTTTTGTGCTGAATATGCACCGGAGCAAAGTAACCTCCGTTAAGATCCCAGGTATGTCATCATCCAAACTGAGGATATTTGTGAAGCAAGGGGCATTTCCCAGCAAAAATCATTACATGTCATATGAGGTCGTGCAGGAAAAGCATGATGGAAATAGATATGGTGTGGAAAGCCAAGGCAACAGTCTGAACGAGCTCTAAAAATTTAAATTTTGAGAAATGTAGTGTGAATGAGTGATTCCAGTGGCAAGTGGTAGCTATAAAGAAGTGAAGAAAGTGCCAGATTTTCTTGAACAACATATGGATCAAAGAAAAAGAAGAGCTTTTAAAAGTTTCTGTACAAACAAGTTTGTACCAAAAAATGCCCAGCTTTATTACCACTTTTTCCTCTAAAACAAATCCTGACTAAGTTTAGAGGTTTAAAAGAGCCTCAATCTTGTCTGGCATGAAATACAGACAAGCAGAGCTGGTGTTCCTGAGAATAAATAACTGAGAACTCAGAGATGCTCATCAGAGCTTAAAAGCTTGGAAGAATTTAAGCAGCACTTGCTGGATGAAAGGGATTTTTACAAAATGCATAGATGGATTTGAAAGTCCAGATGCAACCCTTCTTGATTCTCTGATTCTGTGATCCTTGTCTGGAAGGGCAGGATGGTCACACAGCAAGAGCTGTCTTGCTGTTCTAGGGCCATCCAAAGTCAGAGCTAACTCTGACAACCCCATATTGTCTTGCCATATCATATCATATATCATATCATGTTAAGAGGTTGGAATGGACCTTAAAGATCATCAAATTGTGACCTCCCTGCCATGGGCAGGGACACCTTCCACTAGACCAGGTTGCTCAAAGCACCATCCAACCTGGCCTTGAACACCTCCAGGGATGAGACATCCACAACTTCTCTGGACAACCTGTTCCAGTGCCTCACCACCATAGCAGCAAAGAATTTCATTCTAATCTCTAACCTAAATTTCCCTCTCTCTTAATTTGTACCCATTATTCCTCGTCCTGTCACAACAATCATGATTTTTAGTATATTGAAAATGACACAGATTAGTTGTATTAGACACATGTAGAAGTGGCACCTTCCAGCCTACAGCAGACAGTTCAAAAAGAACAGGAGCAATAAACAAATTGAAGGAATCATGAGGGGCTAAAGCTGTAAAAAGAGCAGAATCAGTTCTCTAGGCTCATGAGTGTGTCCACATCTCTAACCTTTGGTATCTTTGATGCCTTGTACTGCGTGAGCTGAGCCAAGGGGCAGCAGTCAACCCAAAGCACCAAGCACTGACATTTAAGCAGTCCTTCAAGAGCTGGTAGCACCTGTGTGCTACGCAGTCCAAAGGTTTTTTAAGAGATTCAGTCCTTATAGTGACTCGTCTTCAGTTTTGTCATGAGCATGACTATATCCAGCCTGATTAACAGGTTAATGAGTGTTTAAAGTTACATTGCATTTAAACAACATAAGATACAAACAAGATAAGATACTAGCAAGAAGTTTGTAGCACTTCTAGCTAACATAAAGTAGTGGTTTCTTTGTCCAAGCACAAGGCTAACTGTTAAAAGATCATGAGTTCTAGTCTAAGCTCTGTCAGAGACATTAAATCACCTTGATTTGCTTTAACTCAAACCTTCTCCCAGTAGCCAGAGCTGAAAAGACCAAAACCATTCATGTTGATAAGCCATCAGTGATCCTTAGTCCTGAGGTGCTGTGGCACTGACTAACATGGTTGTATTAATACTGCTCAAAGGTTTGATGTGGGTGCCACATGACGTCAGTATTTGTGTGTCACTAGAGTTTGAAAACATTTTCTCCCTCTCCTTTTTGTAGTATTAAACTAGCACATTACCAAAATGAGTGAAAACGAAGATCAAGGCGATCCAGCAGATGTCGGTGATTTAACAGGAAATGCAGAATATGAGGATGATTTTGAAAATGACCCTGAAGGCCTAACTGTTGAAGAAGAAAAACAAAACCCTGGTGGAAAAGAGGTATTTGTTGCATTAAACACTAGTTGTGTTATTTAGAAGACAAAATTGAGTAATATTTGGAATCATAGGCACAAATTCAGTATTGCTTGAAATGTGTAGGTGCATTCACAGCATTTTGACAAGGAAGGTTATTTGGAATTATAATGAAAAACAGTTCAGTGAACTGGTTAATTTGGTTATAATATCCTTAAAGCAGACAATTCAGTGTTCATTGGAAATTATATGTTTTTTTCAGAAGTACTTTTGGGTTCCTTTAAGTGTTTGTGCAACGCTCGTTGTGGTTTTATGCTGTCACTAGTCAGTTTACTGTTTAGTTAAACTTTGTGCAAATGTGAACACGAAGAAGATGAAGAGACTTTTTAGTGCCAAAAAAGCGGTTAGTTATGACATGCACTATTTGACAGCCTGGTTTAGAATGCAGGTAGTTTGTACTGCTCTTCTCTATCGCTGTTTCTTTTCTCTTTCTTTGATAACTGTTCTTTTGTTGAGAGAAGAGACTAGTTTATTTTAATTTTTTTAGAATCCTGAAGAAAATGAAGAGGATATTGAAGCACAAATTCCTAAAGCTGCAGACAGCTTTGAGGAAGACAAGGAGGAAATGGAAGAAAGTCTAGATAAGCTCTCAGAGGCAGATGTAGACGTGAAAGTGATATACTCTAGTGAAAAATTTTTGGAATCTGGGGCAGATACGGAACAGGAGGACCATGAATCTGATACTGAGAGAGAAAGCTTTATCCAGGAATCCAAGCTGGAAAATGAGCAGGAACTGAATGAGAAAGAGGATGAAGAAATAAAGCGTTATGTCTTGGGAAAAATTGAAGAAGCCAACAAAGAGCTGGAAAATCAGGCTCCTGTGGATCGAAAGAGAGAACGGAAATTAAAATTTAAGGATGAGTTGGTGAGTCTTCAAGCTCCTCCTCCAGAAAATGCTGAAGTTTGTAAAACTGACCTTGCAAGAGGAGACGATGTTTCAAGGAGGCTGTCTCAGCTGCATATTTCTAATGACATGGGAGAGAAACGCCCATCACTTTCAGCACGTGCTGGCTCAGATGAGGAAATGACAGATCCTAAAATCCTAGTGGAAAAAGATAGGAAGTTTGAACTCTTAAGTTTACGTGATATTGAAAGCCAGGGCATTTTGCCCCAAATAAGTGTTTCTTTTACGGATATTGAAACTCAACAAACATCTCCAAAATCTTCGCTCTCCAGTTCTTTTCACACTGCCTCTCCATCTAATTCTAAGCATCCTCCAGATTCTGCTTCAGATGGTGCAAAAGATCTGGAAAAACAGAAGAGTCCACAGAAGACTGAGTCTGCACATGTGGCCGTGAAAAGCTCCACTTACAGTCTTACTCCCAGACAAAAAGAATTAAGGAAGCAGATAGAACAAAGGAATGAAAGACTGAGGAGAGAGGTAAATATATAGAGAAAAGGAAATCACAGTGACCATCCTATTCCTCTGCTCCACAAAGACCACATGCTCAGGGTATTTACCCCATTCTTCCTTGATAAAAGAGGCAGCAATAGTACTTGTAGTAATAATAGTAGTAGTAGTAGTAGTAGTAGCAAGAACAACAATAACAGTAATTCTCTGGGGTTTGTATAGAATCTCTCAAAGCTCCTTTCCCAGAGTGGCATAGGATCATGCCTTGCTCAGAGGAGAAATGAAGTATTTATTTAGTATATCCTTCATAAATACGCCTTCTTCTGTTGTATTTTTGTTACTGCTTTTGCTTCTTGACTCTCTCTCTACCTAGTTTATGTTACAGTCCCACAGTTTATGGAATGTAGCATGTGGTGTCACATCTGCACATATTATACTGCAGTGCAGGAAGTTTACATTAACCACAGTAAGGCAGGGGCACATTTGGGTACTCAAGAAGTATGAATTAGGCAATTATCATATGGGAGAGTGTTAAATCATAATATAACATTTACACAGCTCAGTGACTGTGAGAACCCTTTTAATTTTTCTCAGCTCCTTACACAGAAAATAAAATCATATTTAATAGAGAGTCAGCCCCTGGCAGCTGTAATGGGAACTTCAGAAATCTTTACCAGAGACTTGAAAAATGTAGATGTTTTTCTTCTCTTTGCATTATGATGATACAATTACAAAAAGGTAACTTGCTCTGTGTATTGCTCTATAAAAAGAGCATGAAGCATCTGCCATTTTTCTGTGGCATGATGTACGAATTAAGCTGGCTAAGTAGCTTCCAAGGTTGCTTTCTATCTGTGGAAATAGCTCTAGCCTGCTTTATATGAAAAGGTTGCTGAGGCTCAGCTCAGTAATGAGGGGTATGAAATGTGACAAGCAATTGAAGTGTTTTCTTTGTGCACACAAGACTAGATCTCTTGGCACCATGCTCTGCATATTTAAAGTAAAAGGTAGTGTGGTGAGAGGAAGAAAGGTTATTTTTACTAACAGTGTGTGTTAAATTTCTTCCTTTGTTGGCTGACTTACGGAAAGGTAAGGACATATTATCTTATTTCTTCGTTCTGGAATGGAATTCTTCCATTCTGTGATGGATTTCATGGGCATGAAACATTTCTTAACATTACTTGAATCCATCTGCTTCATTTTGGTGGGGTTTCTTTCATCCCAATAAATAGAAATGGTAAGTTTGGAGGATATCTGAAAGTTGTGTGTAGGTGGGAGGAACATCATCTATTTGCAAGAAGATTAGATTTCTCAAAGTGTTGAAATAAGTAGGGATTGTAGCTTTTGTGTCAAAGAGAGTAAGTCCTGGTAAAAAATGTCCTAATGAGCTTTCTGAAGCATTAATTGAAAACTTTTCTTCTCCTTGTAGTTACTTATCATTAACTAAAATGTAATTAATAAGTAAAAGAAACTTTGCTGAACTTTGTATATATCGGTTCACTTAGTACACTTGAAAAAAGCCTGAAGCTATTAATACTCCTAAAGCAAATAAATTACAACTTCATGTCCAAAAAAAGTTCATTATTTATAAGGTAGTGTCTGCAATCCATAGGTTGTTAAATATCCTTTAGGGTTTAGTGGTCTGCCAAGCCTGAGGGCTGCATTCATTTTTAAAATGCATCAATTTAAAGTGATTCTAAGCTAATCAGAGCTATTGGGCAGACTTAATTTTAAGAGTTTTCACCTGATGCTCCTTAAATGTCAGAGAGTTATGTCATGGAAATGGAGGTAATCACAAAAAGGATTAGACTGAAAGTGAATATATCACAAACCACAGAAGTGCTCCAAGCAATTTCTTCCTAAATGTAGTATCAGCTGTGATGCAGTCTTCGAGTATTCCTGTTTCATCTGTATTTTAGTGTCTCTCATGCAATTCAGATGGCTTATTTATTGCCTGCAAATAAATAATCCCTGAAGATTAAGATCATTCTCTTAAAAACTAAGTTTATTCACTTTTCCTTCCACCTAAGGAAGAAGAAAGGAAAAGGGCGCTAGAAGAAGTGAGGAGAAGAGAGAATGACATAGTTTTTAGAGCGTGGTTACAGAAGAAGAAAGAACAGCTACAAGAAGAAAAGCGAATTCGTCGTGCAAAACAGCTGGAAGAGCTGAGCATCAAAGTAAGGTCTCCCTAATGTGGAACTGGGATCTATAGTGCTCTTGTTAAATAGGAAAACCAAATTCTAAGCCTGTGTTCTTAGCTAAGTGTATGAAAATTTACAGTGGTGGGAAATGTTCTTGTTACATTGTTTTCAGTGAAGAGCTAGACTTGCACGTTTAGGACTTTCCTGCTTGGCAGGGCGGCTTGCATTGTAGAAACAGTGTACATGAACCTAACTATAAAATCACAGGGGATACAGTGATGCTCCTGTATACCAGGAGAATGGCTTGATTGAACCCTGCAGTGAACAAGCAGCCAGAAGACTTTGGAGTGTGTTCCTTACCATCAGAACTTGTTAGCAAGCAGTTAATGCACATGACCTGATCAAAACCTGGAGATTCAGATGCTGTTCTAAAGTTCTTCTGCCTTAAAGAGATGGGCTTGAAAAGCTAAATTCATTACTTTTTTAAACATAGTGCTTTGCTCATGCTCATTCCATGCCATATTAGCATATGCTGTAGTATGTTTATGAAGTCTGTTTCATAGAGGTGACATGCCAGCAGAATACAAAAAAAATTATTATAATGTGAGTATTATAAAGGTCATTTACTGATAAGCCTTGTGTGTATGTGTCTTTTTTATTAACTAGGAGGGGAACAGGGATCCAGAAGAAGCCTATAGGTTATGGCTTAAAAAGAAGCACCAACAATACGTGAGAGAAAAACGGATAGAATTTTTGAGACGCCAAGCTGAGGAAGTGCCCTATATTCCAAGGGCAGAGGAATGCGACAGAGCTTTCAGAGAGTGAGTAGGGTCATTCCTAAGGAACCATGTTTGAAACCTTCATAGTCTGTCAGATCAAAACTGTAGCTATCATATGGTACATCCTTGCTGCTGAAGTCCTCATTGTTTTGGAGGGTTTTTTTTGCATGAATATGTCCTTTTAAACTTACACCCTAGCAAAAATACATCATCAATCCGTGATGCTGTTTCACTGCTGTGAAATTACTTGTCAGAACCTGAACTGAAAAGAGTGAATTGCTTTTGCTAAAAAGGGGATCTTCTCCCCAAACCCTTGTTGCCTGTTGTGGAGCAAGCTTGCGTTGTTTCAGTCCATTAAATGAGCATAAAGTTAATCCAGTTTAACAAAATGGGGGAGGTAAACGTGGGTGCAGAAGCAAGGGAATTGGGGTGGGAAAGAAGTGCTTTCTGTGTTTGGGTGTGGCAGGCTTTTAGACTGTCTGAGCCATGACACCCATCTTCACCCTACAAGACAGGGTGGGGTGAAGCGGGGGGCAAGTCTCATTGGAATGGATGATGTAAAACTTGAAATTGCAACTGCCAGTACGTCTGGTCCTCTTTCTCTCTCCACAGCTGGCTGAGAAGGAAGAGAGAAGAGAAACGAGCAGCAGAACTAGCTGCTAAAGAGAGAGCCAGGCAGCTTAGATTAGAAGCCAGAAGAGCAAGACGGATGCGGAACATGCACTATATTTAGTTCAGAGCCAAAATCCTTTTGCTTTGTAGACCATTACAGTTGAAAATTTGATGTAGCCACAGAGTTCTTGGTGACAATCTTCTTAATTTTTATGGCTTGAGTCTTTGTTCTTTACAGCTGCTGACGTTTTGTGGTGTTTTTAAAGCTTTCAAGTTTAACAGTTACCTTCAGTGACAATGATTTTCCTATCTATTTATTTGTAATTTAGTTGAAAAGCCTGCTTTAATGCATAACTCAGGGATCTTCTTGGTTTAACCAAATCTAAATGAGTGCAAGATCTGTATATGAGGGTGGCAAATATACATTCCTTTCTTTAAAAGGCACTTTATACTCAGCTCCATCATGGATTCCTGGATGCAGGCTACTGTGTAAAATGTTGAATTTTTGGTGGATTAATATTGCTGTTTGATGCTGCTAGTGATTAAGACTGTACAAGTTGTTATGTTGTTGGAAAATGTTTCTTGTACCACTTCCTATTGATCTGTTGACCAGCTCTAGACCAGAGGACTGTGTTCTTCTAGGTTCCTGGAAAGTGGTCATTGAAGACTAATGTGTAGGTGAATGTGCAACAGGTTTTGAAACTAACTTCTGTGAGTCATATTCAGTAGTTTTCTATTCCATGGAATTAAAAGCTTGTGCAAATTTTAACCTTTTCCAACAATAAGGAAGCTAGGTTCCTTACATAAATGTCAGTGTTTATTATAATAAATTCAGCAAACAACATCGCCTCACCCGGCTAAATTGTGAACTCCTGACAGAGAACATGCCAAAGTCACTCATGGAGTCATGAAGTTAGTGAAAAAAGAGGAGCATTCTGTCCAACTATATGCCCCAACAGATTTCATGGTCCTGGCATTGCTCTTAAATTTTTCCACATTCACGGTGTTTTCTGGGAGTACTGCAACAGACAGAAGTGTAGTAGATGCAAAGCAGATTTGCTGGTAGTATTTTTCTTGGTTATTTTTGGAGTTAGTTACAGGCATATTGAGAGCACTGGTGTTGGACTGGAGGCTGCTGTGTTGCAGCTTTTGCCAGCATAGAGAGCGAGCATGGATACAAAATGAAAATTTCACATGCTAATAAGACACATAAGTAACAGGTGCCTTCCCCTGACACCAAAGGCAAGAAGAGCTTCCTGTGTCTAGCAAGCAAATCCAGGGGGAATGTTTGCAAAGGTTCACACACACCATCTCCCTAATTGCAGAAAACTACAAAAGAAGTGCTTCTCTGTTCATTGCCTCACACCAGCAGAGTGAAGGGTTTAACAGTTCAATGTCATGTAGTTCCTTTTATGCTACAGAGAAAACAGGGTCAAAAATATGACTTCATTAAATCCAAAACTGCAACTTGAAAGCAAGCAAAGGAAGTTTATTGTAGCTTTCTTCATGCAAACCAAAGCAGAGCCAGCAACAGCAAGAACTTACAGCTTACATATTCTGATCATGGTATGAGATTCCAGGGAAAACTGGGTAAAAACAACCATTTCAGAAACCATTTCCCCAAACTAGATAGCTTCATATGGTAAATGTGGGGGTCAAACTAAGAAACTTAAATAGGCTTCTTTGGATTTAGCAGATTGTCTCCTAAAAGTTCTCTTCAAACCTATGTCAAGAACTTCAAATCTACATCAAGATTATAAAACCACAGAAGTAAAAAAATACTTTTTTTTTTAACAGTACTTGTGCAAACTTAGTGCTTATCACTATCTTCCATAATATCCAGGAAGACCTTGGGCAAGAACTGAGTCCTAATGCCAGGCCAGCATTCAATGCTATGTGCTAAAGGAAGTACATCAGTCTGCCTTTGCTGAGAATCAGCTATGCAGCAGCTTCACTCTAGAAGCTGACACAAGGGAAAAGCCATTATTTCAGCTCTATGGAAACACAAGAATAATCTCACCCCACAGAGTTTTCTAGAATCCACTTGAAACCAGTTACTGCTTATATATTATAGCTAGAGTTCATTCAAGCTTCATCTCCTTCGTGACAGGAGGGCTGACACTGCATATACTCTCGCTTTCAGAACTTACAGCTATGAAGAATCATTGCACATACTCCTTTTTATAACTAAATGTAAAAGGTTAAACATAGACTTGGGGACAGTTTTTTAATCTTGTTGATTTTTAATCAACAAATCAACAAGATAAAAAAAACCAAAAACTGACCATTTACCATTATTTTAAATTTAGACATAACTGATCAGCACTTCATTTGCTTTGGTATGGTTACACTTCTGTCTCCCTCTAAAGGGAAAATTCATTAAGATTTGCTAGTGAGACTATACACATTAAATAGTCAAGAGCATCTCTGTGCTCTACAGATTGGACCAGCATCACATTTTTTGTCTTGCCTTTGTATAAGAAAATAAGTAGCTCTCCAGATGGAGAAGTAGTAAAAGTATCCCAGAGACTACAGAAATCCTGTCAGTTCCTAACTTCAAGAGGTAGAGAAGCAGAAACTGCATCATTTCCAGTGCTAAACCCACCCATTATGGAAAAAAGACAAAGGGAAGCCTGCTGAACATCAACTAGCGTAGTTCTTCAGAAAGAGTGCATGTGCAGCTGCCTTGGCTGGGCTTTTAAAGGGCTATCAGCTCTCCTTGACAGTGATTGCAACAATTGAAGGTTACATCTTCATATCTTGTATATGGGTGAAACCTTCCAATACTTTTCTTTGTGGAAAGGAAAGAAGATGGAGAAGTCTCAGAAAAAGAAACTTCTGTTGATGTTTCTGGACGTGCAGCAGGATCCAGTACATGTAGCATCTAAGAACAGAAAAATTGAGACTGAAAATATTTTTATACAGTTTAATGGGCTTTTTCTTTCTCTAAGAGCTAGGAAGGATTTCTGCTCAAAAGCCATATTCCATTTTTTTTTCGAAGTTGCAAACAAAATATCCATTTATCCAGAACCTTAATAAAAAGATTAACATGTATCAAGAGTTGTTACCTTTTCAGCCATTTTTTCAGCAGGGGTATTGCAAAACTCCACAGTTGTTGAAGTCTTTTTTGGACTGTTAGTGCCAACATTTCCTAGAAGATGTGAGCTTACAGCTTTGGCTAGCTTACAATTCACAGCTGCTAGCTCTGTTGTAGTGTAAGGCTGGGCACTAGGATAGTATGTCTGTTGTCTCCCCCACTGAAGAGAAACCATGAGCTCCTCCAGCAGCCTGTGCAGAAAGGAAAGAAGCACTGTTAGTGGGGTTTTTATTCTATACTGTATAATCAGCACCCAGCACACTTCAGAGGAATCGTCTCTTCCCAAGGCTTATTGTACAAGCTAAATCTTAAACCAAAGAAATGGACAAAAAAAGTGTTTAAGAACAAGGAGGAAAATGGGCTATTCTCCAAGGCAAGGCCTCACTAACACAGGACATTAATACTGGGAACACTTATTTGACATCTGGCAGAATAAACACTGTAAAGTCCATGTAGGTAGAAGAATCTCTTCTTCGGTATTTTGATATTTTGGAAGGAAACAGAAGACTTCAAGTCAAGACAGTAAATGATTAAAGAGAGAAAGCCTGAGGATATGAGGGATGTCAGTTCCACAGTTTATTACCCGTAAGACCTCAGACCTCTAGGGAATGAAGAAAGAATTCTATTACTTTTGCTCTTTCAGCTCTAAGACTTAAAAGTGACCATGCTATACATCAGCATAGCTGATTTTTGTTGAATATCACCAGAAGAGGGGAACGTTATTTGATTCTCCCCTAGCCTAAAATAAACTGACAAAAATGAAGTTTGCACAGAGGTAGTCTGGATTAGAAAAATCATACTTGTGTGTATCAATCATCTCTTGACGGAACTGATCGCGTTCATTCAGCAAGTCCTGGATTGCACTTTGTGCATCCCTGGTTTGGCGCTGAAGAGTTGCTCTGGTATTGGTCAGCTCATCAGCCATCACCCTGCAAAAGAAACCTCCAGTCAGTAGTGCAAGTGGACAGTTTGAAAGTCACCTTTTTTCTACCACAGACCATCATCTGTCTGCTTAGCCTGAGGATTAAGCTGCTGTTCTCTGTCCCCTCCCCCATGCAGAGCCTATATCAACCTAATTAAGAGTAATTTCTGTTCAACTACAGCCAACACCAGTGCAAGATTACGTTTTGACTGACTGAGTTTAAACAATCTTGGATCACTTAATACAAATCTAGTAACAGACATTTCAAAATACCTCGGGTAAGTGTACATGGTTGACAAGGATCCTGTGAAAGGAAAAGCTAAATACATTTTTCTTTTACTAACAATTCTCACAAGTATGCTGTAATCACATCTGTTTATTCATCTCTAAAAATGACAGCTATGGCTATAGACTGCGTTCATTTAACTCTTTGCCTTTCTCAGGGGCAATCACCAGATGCTTAACTACCAGAGTATTTAAGAGCTACACACAAGACAGCTATTGTCACATTTTGCTATGCCATGATGCGTGGCACTGACCCCTCCAGCAGGCATTTCAAATGCCTGTGATATTCCAAATGCAAAAACCAGAATGACATTTAAACAACCACCTGTTAGAAATACGAGATAAAAATGAACCAGAATGTTACAATATTGAAGAGTGCTAGTTTAAGCACATTGCTGAGACTCACAGCCCTGATCTCAGAACTCCTCATAATGTTAAAAAACCCAAATTTGCATAGTAATTCTTGCTCAGCTAGGACTTACAAGTACCATTACACCCCATATGTTACACAAGTTACCATTCACCCCATATGCTGAAACTTCTTAAGACCAGCAAATTAAAGGGAGGAGACTGTATTCTGTTGCCATTTCCTTCAAGCAATAAGGTCTTTTGTGACACGCATTAAGCATCACAATTCAGTCAGTTATATCCAAGTATAGTAGAAAATTAAAAATCCTAGAACACTATTTACAGATCTGGTAAGGCAACTAAACTTATCAAGTTTAAAGACCAATCCATTGTCAAATGAGATTTTGACCTTCAGACCAGCTTTTATGGTTAGAGAAGTACCAGTAGGGTTCTGAGCAGTAACAGAACCAGTGCTGGATAAAGAGGTCCCCCTAATCTTTGTTATATAATAGATCCCTGACTCACTATAAGCAGAGCTATTAACCACATCAGCTTCTTCTCAAATTAATAAATATTTAATAGTGGGGGATTTGGGGATGAAAATCAAGCTAATTACCTTTAAGAAAAGTCAGCTGCCCTAGAAGACATTTTTAAACCCTAAACTGCACGCAGTTTTATCAAAATGAAGAGCTTCTCTTGCTATGTTGGCAAGAACTATAGTTGAGATTTTAGGAGGTTTAGGACTCACTGTACTACCTCTGAAAAGCAGGACTATTCAGATTTACAAGGAGCTTACTTTCTTTATACCTTTTCTGTATTCTCAGATTTCATAATAGGTGTCAGTACGGCTGTTGTGGCTGTCCTCTGCATATGTAAGCACACTGCAATGAGTGTATGTGACGAAAGACTGAAGGAGAATGCTGTTAGGACAGCTCCATCAGAGGGAATACCTGCTTGCTAGGAATTTGCTTCTCCACACATCACATTGTATAGACATGCGCTCCAACTGCTCGGACAACTGAGCCATATTCCGGCCCAAGACTTCGTTTTCTAGGATGAGCTGATTCTTCTCACGAGCCATCCGTTCAAAGTGATACTGCAGGTCATCCCCAACAGAAGCAACAAGTAATTTCTTCAGCTCCCGATTGACCTAGAATTAGACCAGACTCTCTTGTAGCTATCAACAGAGAAGAAACACTCCTACTTCCAGAGTGCAGTGCAAGTTACTGGAAATTGCTAACAGTGAACTGCCTTTCTCTTTCCAGAGTGGGACATATCCAGGCAAGCATAAACATTTGAGCTTAATGCATGTCCAACATATTCTTGTTTAAATTCTAACAGTCAAAGAGGAAGAATGAAAGCTTGCTGCAGGAAACAAAGTTTCAGTAGTACTGGACTCCTGAATCAGTAAGATAACAAAGGATTAGACAAGACATCCACAGGTATATGAAACAGAAAATTATAGTCAACCCTTCTACGGCATAACATTTTTCACTTAGTAATTAAGGAGAAAAATCTTTCCTCATGAAAGATTAATTTCCCTGCAGCTATCTAGTGTGTTTCTCCCAGCTAAGTCTTTGACTCTTTCATCTGTTGTCAGAGAAGCAGCACCAAAATACTTTGATGTGCTTCTACTCTGTATCTTAGCTGGTAAGTTCAAAAGGGAACCTATTTGTTTCAAGGCTAGAGTGTCATAGCAGTTCTCTTTGGTCACATTCACAAACTGCTTATACAAACCAAAACAGTTCACCTTTAATTTCTTACCTCTGTCTGTATACGCAGCTGATTAGAGAGACCTTCTTTATCCTGTAACAACCGCTTTTCTGAGTTCTTTAGCTTTTCAATTGCATTTTTCAGCTCTATCTGTTCTTTCTTGGGATCTGTGGCTCCATCTGACTGATGGAATGTGTCTCCTTTATGTCCCACAGATTTAGCTACCTTAGCATTTTTAGTTGGAACAACATGGGTGATAGCTGCTTTGGGGACTAATATTCGAATAGCTTCAATCTCCACTGATTTATCAGCATGTACTTTCCCCAGCTGAAGAACTCCAGGACTCAGGGAAGAGGCTATCTTTTTATGGGGGCTGTGGTGGATGTGATGGTTTGCAGTGTTGGCTGCAGTGATTACTTCCACTGATCCAGCTGTTTGCTCTGTTTCCATGCCATCTCCAGGTCCTCGAACGGGTGCTGAGGCATCATCAACTGAAATTTAGAAATTGTGGAGGGAAAGTTTACCACCTTTCACTTGGTTATACTGTCGTTGTAAGTCTTCCCTTAATTTCTGTACTTCAGAGTTACAGATTTTAACTGTACACCGCATGTGTCAAATAGTCCATTGCAGCAGCAATTATCAAGCACAAGTCAGAAAATCATAGAATGGTTTGGATTGGAAGGGACCTGCAGGATCATCTTGTTCCAACACCCCTGCTGTGGGCAGGGACACCTTCCACTAGACCAGGTTGCTCAGGGCCCCATCCAACCTGTTCTTGAACACTTCCAGGGATGGGGCATCCACAACTTCCCTGGGAACCTGTTCCAGTGTTTCACCACCCTCACAGTAAGCCCTTAGTCAGTAAGTCCTTACTCAAATGTGCATTGCTCATTAACAATAGCAGTACAAGACACAAACATTGATCTCAATTGCATTAATTTTAATCTCCTGCTGCCTTACAAGATTAAATGCAGACACAAAAAAAGAGCTTTCCTGGAAAAAAATTCTTGACAACATTACTCATAGGCTGAAAACAAAATCAGGTTTTGGGAGCTGACAGAATCAGAGCAGTTTCATTTTAAAAGCAAGAAGCAAATGAAAAACAGTTACTAGCTAGACAGCTACTGACACCTTAAGAAGTTTAGCAGACTTTCAAGTACTAACGTGTTTTAGTTGCCCAAGTGAAGGTTTAAGAAAAGCCAACAAGCCAGTTCTGCTCCATTTCTGAACTAGACTCCAGGATTCCCAGTAATGCTGCATTCTGCTCTATAGTCCTCAATATACATGACATTTACTGAAATTAATTTTATTTAAGTTCACTAAGTTTTCAGATGAGTGATTATTGTAGTACAGTTTCCTTACAATGGGTGAGAGATACAAAGTTTCTGAGGACATGGCTACACATACTGCTTTTTTTCTCATACTGCAGGCAGTAATGTGAGCTTGTGTCCTCTATCCAAATAAATCTATCCTAATATTAATGGATTTCAAAAATGCTGTAGTAACACCATTATATTGCCTTACTTTCAAGTTTGCTGAATCAGTACCAACAGGTTCTAAACACCAGAGGAGGCTGTCAGAAAAATATACAGACAGATCACAGTACCAGTGACAAACTTATTTTTCAATATAGAGCTGGATTAGAAAAACTACATTAAACTGCTGTTCCATCCAGGCAGCTCTTGTTTTCAATGCAATGATGAAGTCACAGAACTACTTCCTCATAGCTACATAACAGGAGTAAGTTTAAATAAATGGAGCCTGGTATACAGTGTAACTGTGGTGTTTAGAATTCCAGTTAAAGTACTTTTTAATCCAGTCTGCTTAGATGTCATATGAACAACCTACCTTTTTCTAGAGATGTCATTTTCTCTTTAGCAGTCAGCTCTTCCTAACTAGGTAAGTCTGAGGAAGAAATAAAGAGAAGGATAAAAAAAAATCTTTAGCAAGGTAACCACAATAGTTAATCTTGGGTTATCCTATTTTCTAGTACAACCTTTCAACTCCAGTTCAGTAGCACAGTGAAAAAACCCACACCAAAAAAAAAGGGGGAAAAAGCAAACTAATAAAAACTACACCAAAACCCATGGAGTTAAAAGGAGAAGACTGTGAGACTTCTGGCACTTGTGTCTTTTTTCACCAAGAGCTGCACTCCGACTCATTTGTATTGCTCCTCATCTTGTTCTAGTTTCCATTCCTCAATTTTTTTTCTGGTCTCCCTCCTTTTTCCAGTGAGCCTTCATCTTACCCTTTAAAAGCCTGTAATGCTCCCAGGGTACAACTGCATGACCACGCCAAGATAACCTAAAATAATCACAGAACCACAAGGAAAGGAAATCCCACAATGTGCTTCAAGCAGATCAAAAGGTGCGGAGGAAACAATGGCAACTGCACAGCTGCACAATTCCTTTAGTCCTGCTTGCTAAAACAACCTTTTTGATAGGGCCAGTTCTCAAAGAAGGAGTCAGTGCCCCAGTGGGTGCACATGGTTAGTTTAACCTAACAGCAAAAGCCGACCCCCAGTTTGGCCCAAACCACCATCCTGGTCATTTTCTCCCTCATCCACCAAAGGCATTGCTACCTTCATCCACAGGCCCATCCACTCTCAATTATATAAGTCACTCACCCCTCTTTTCTAGGGTCTGTCTCCTAACTAAGTTAGTTTGAGATCAGTATGCCCCTGGTCTGTTTGGCTGGCTTTTTTCCCTTGAGTTCTCCGCATTATTCAAGGGAGATCCCGAAGGCCCTTGCTTCCTTTCACTGCACTAACTGAACAAGGTTTAACTACAGCTCTTTGACTCCCATTGCAACAGCTTTCTGCCCAGAAAGCACATGGCAGCAGTGAGCACACTACTACTTTTGGATTTCTAGATTAAAGATTTGTTTTGTCAGGCAGGTTTATCTTTTGTGAAGAGCAGAAGACAAGAGTAACATATTTTCCTCCTTGAGCTTTCTCAAACTACAGATACGGAAACGTCTCACCATCTGTTGCTTCTACAACTGCAGTTGTGTGTTTGCTTATTTAATAGCCATTAGGTGTTAATCACCACTACCATTCGTTCCTTTTGATTGAGGATGTCTATTTACTTGATGAGAAAGAGGAGGATAAAAGCGTAGCTGCTCAGAAAGAGGCAAGAATACTCAATGGAAGACTGATTAGGAGCATTTGGGCTTATCCGCTCCATCAGACACGGTGACCCTGCTCCTTCAGGGTTCACGCTATAATGCTGGCCAGTTACGTGCGGGGGCAGTGTAGGCCTCCAACACGTCCCCCTCCTCCTACATCTCCGCAGGCAAGACTCCCTCACTGGTTGCATCATTACCCACCGCACCTCTCCGCGGACGCCGAGCCCTGCAGGACCCAGGGCCTCGCACAGCCACCCNCGCGGGGCCGGGCGCGGGGGCGGCGCTTCGGTTGCCGGGCAGGGGCGGGCCGGGCATCGCCATCGTCGCCGTCATCATCCTCATCACCATCATCGCCATGGTGAGCGGGAACACGGGGCCGGGGGCAGCGGCGGCGGCGGGTCCGCGGGGCAGATCTCCTCAGGGCGGCGGGCGGGAGGTGCCGCCGCCGGGACGCGCCCGGCCCTTGGCTGAGGGGCTCGTGGGGCGCAGCCGGGGGGGGTTTTAAGGGGCCGTTCGGGCTCGGTGGTGCCCAGGTGTTGGGAAGCTGCTGGTGCCGCCCCGGAGCCGCCCTGAGTTGGGCATAGGCTGGGCCAGGAACTCGGGAGACCTAGCGGGAAGGCAGTGGTGCATTTTGAGGAGGGAATACTTTTCAGGTGCCACAGTCTATATTCTTGACTGGATCTACTCTGTAGTAACGCAGGACAGACGACAGGATGTCATTGCAGGGGCAATAATAAAGGAAAACCAGTTTGCCTTTTAATACCGGGGGAAGGTTCTTCATCCAGAGGGTGGATGGCACTGGAACAGGATCCTCAGGGAAGTGGTCACAGCGCCAGTCCTCACAGAGTTCGAGAAGCGTTTGGACAGCGCTCTCAGGCCCATGGTGTGACTCTTGAGGTTGCCGTGTGCAGGACCGGGAGTTGGGACTCGACAGTCCTTGTGAGTCCCTTCCATCGCAGCATATTTTGTGATTATAATGGAACTCAGCTGAGTCCCCTTTGCCCAAGATGGTGAGCAAACCCCAGTGTTGTAGAGCTGATTAAAAAATCAACAGCTTTGAGTTGCAGTTTGTACTCAAACTCATATGCAAGACATGTGCAGTAGCCTGGCAGATGCACCTGCTGGTGGGTCCACCCTTAGTACCCATCTCCAGTGCCTCAGATTTGCCCCAGCCCCTCCAGCAGCTTATTTTGCACCTTGCTTTTGGAACATAAACTCAAGATCAGCATTTGCCACTTAAATAGAAATGCCACTGTTGGTTTTCAGATACAGGGGTTACAAGTGTTCTGTTTAATCCAGGTAAAACTGTAATTTTCTATTCCCATGTTGAATTTATTCATGTCGGCAGAAGTCTTGCTTTCTGAGTTGTACCTTAGGTAAAGCATTTGCTTTGTTGTAGTTGACTGTCACTGAGTTTGACCTGTCTCTAACCTCCCTCTATTTCTGAGGTGACACCGAGTTAACTTCAATGAAGCAGTGTGGAATCTTACAGCAACCTCTAATAAAATGTTTCATGGCATATTTGTTTAATTTCTTTTGAAAAGCCTTCAGTGATAGGAATTACATGATCTGTTGACATAATTCCATTGCATGATGATTTTTATAGGTCACTGAGGTTTTTGCCTGTTATATTCTGTGCTGGAAATGGTACCAGTGATTATTTGTTCTCTCTTTGGTGGGTTAAAGATAGTCCATTTTGTCTTTTATGTGTAGAAGTACTTGAAGATTATAACTTTTCCCTTTCCTCATTTCACATTTTTCTTCAGCAAACAAATCTTGTTCTCTTAGTATTTTCCTACTGGTGATGCCTTAAGTTTTAACTTTTATATTTTTCAAATCCTGTACTGCCTAGTGTGTAACTCTGAAGTTTCGTGTGGCCTGTTAGCTGCTGTTCTCTCATGCTGGTTAGGCATAACAGACCTCTCCAGGTTTCCACCTCAAGGACACCAGGCCCCAAAATGTGTAAATGAAGGCCTCTGAATAGGAGGGCAAAGTTGGGGTAATTACATTATTAACTGAGGTTATAATTGGAGAATTAACCCTGATATGCAAATGAACCAAACTTATAAAAATGTGAAGAACCCGTGACCCAGGGTCCATCTTGGGTATAGCCTTTGGCCTGCCCAGGGTGTACCTTTGAAGGCCCTTCAAATAAATACCTACCTTTATTCTCTTATTCCTGTCTAGTCTCTCTTTTTTTAGGTGACTATCTCAGGCATCACTGATTACTGTGGTTTTAAAATTTAGCCATTTTCCACTCTGCCTGCAGTTTTCTCTAAATGTGGTGTTTAACCTGTAGGTTTCTTCTCAGCTTTATTGTGTTTCACTGCTGCCAAACAGAGCAAAATACTTGTTTCTTGTGGTTTAGATCTTCATATTGCCAAATTGACCATATTTTTTTTCCTGAATTGTTTTGCACTCTCACTGCAGCCTACCGTAACAATCAGATTTCCTGTGGTTTTGTTGTCTGGCCAATTTCTCCCCTTGTATTTGAATTTTTATTGTAGTACTTTGCATTTGTTTCTATAGAATTTTCAGATTATCATTCTGAGTTCTGCTTCTAAACTGCTTGCAATCTTTCCCACCTTAGCTGTCAGCCCAGATTCTGGAAGTGTGCTTTCTCAGTTTCATTTTCAGTGTAGTAAGAAAAATCTGAAATAAAGCAGGTGCATGGCAGATCATTGGGGAACACCATCTGACTCCCAGTTGGCAAGGGAAGTATTCCTAATTACATCTTCATGTCATAGACATAAGTGCTCTTTAGTTTAGGCTGTAATGCCTTACTCAGCTTGTCAGGTTCTCAGGTGACAGATTAAAAGCCTTATCATTTCCCTGTTTGTCACAACTGTGGCTTCTCCCGTGCTCACTGGGTCAGAAAAAGATTTGTTCTTGACAAATTCACGTTACCTGCTTTTTATTATTATATTGTCTTAGATGTTCAGTGACCAACTACTTAATAACGTGTTCCATAATCTTCCCAAACATTGCCTGTCTTGCCCTTCTCCTGTGCCCTGGAACCTTCCTTCTCTGGAACCTTCCTTCTCTGGCCTTTCAAGTGTTACAGAGTCCTGCTTGTTTATTTTATACTCGAAAACACACTAATTTTTCCACTCATGTACCCTTCATCCTGACAGTTTCCTAAAATGCATTAAGAAGAATTTGGCAGCTGGAAGATGATGGGAAAATAGATGTTTGGGAATGAGGGCTACTCGGTTAGGTATGGACACAGCATCCTGGGAAAGGGCTAAGTTATATGACTGTTGGATGCCATGACTTTATGCACCTGACCCATCTTAAACCTTTTCTCAGGAGCAAAATCAAAATAGAAAAGATGCCTTCTGGTGGATTCAAATACTGATCTGCAAGCTGGATTTTAGCCTCAGGATTTCAATTAGATTCTGAAAGTAACGAATTTTGTGTTAAAAAGCTTGACCCACCTTTAATACTATCTTGCTTTCCCTTAATCATATAGCTTGTGTAAGTTTTAACATACATACCTACTCAGAAAAAAAGCTGTTACAAGTCATATCATGGCCACAGCAAGAAAAAGGTGATAACTTTCAGTGGAATTAGTTTGGAGTGTATTTGTGTCAGACCCTGTACTCCACTCGTGTGCAAGCAGTGCACTGGAAGTGGTTGTGTGCATTGTAAAACTGGGCAGGCACATCGCTGTGGCGGTGGGAGCTGAGGCAAAGGGGCGAATGTTCCGAAATATCCTGCAGTTATTTGTCTAACAGCACTTTGGCTTTACAGCCTGCTAATGAGTGGAGAACAGCTCTCCTTGTCATCAAATGGCAGTATTTCAGATCAGTTCTGGTGCGTTCTGGTGTCTGGTTTGTAATTGTTCGAGACATGGCTGCTGTGGACGGTGAGCAGTAAATTCCCGAAGGGAAATCTGCTTTTCTCCACCCAAGATGTTCTCTCCCTCTTGGCTGCTGGAATGCTTTATTATTCTGTAAGGGCACCTTTTGTGTAATCACAAATGCCAGCTGCATTCTACATTGCGAAGGCTCTTTGAACAACAGGACAGAAAAATTATTTCCTTCTTGTCCGTAAAGAAATCAAGGCACCTAAAAGCCAGGTGACTTGTCTAATTGATGCCATCTGGCTTTGATCTTGTGGATTTAGAAGTACGTGGTTAGTGGCATTTAAGTGTCCAACTACCTTAGTTCTTTTTGCGAAGTTAGGGGAAAATAGATATGAAATTGGCTCTCCTGGTTGCCAGAGCTTGCAGTCTTGTAATTTTGACAAAAATCTTATATATCTCAAGGGATGAGCAGTTCAGCTCACTTCAACAGAAATTTTGACAACTTGTGTGTTACATGCTTGCTGTAATTATTATTATTATCATCAGTTCATTAGTAAAACCCACAGCTTGGAGAATATCAACATGGAAATCATCAGTTTAGACAAGACCAGGAAGAAAAATGAGAAATTTTTTGAAGTACTTTGATTCTTCAGTGGAAAATATTTGTTTCCTTTTTTGAAAATGGGTCTTAGGAAATGAATCAGGAATTTCTAGAACATGACAATAGTGAGTCCTGGGTTTTCATGGCATGTTCAGAATTTCAGCTTAAGACTTCATAAAGGCAGAACAGCTCATGGGGCTGTATTGGTTTACAGGAGTTTCATTTGGGACCCAGTAACCTCAGCCATACTGGATGAGCTGGTAAAATGGAATAATTTTGGTGAAGATCTGTCATTGAGAACTGATCATATAAACAGACTAAACTCTTTCCTGCTAATAGACTTTCCTGAACAAGTGCATGTTTATAAAATAACTTCTCATAATTTTCAAATTGCATACTTCCCGTTGCAAAACAGTTGCTATAAAAAAAAAGTGTATGCAGTGTGAGGAGAAAATAAACAAAATGCTATCAGGTAGCCTCTAACTATTACTGCATAGTGAGTCTTCCTGTGAGCATCAGGAGTGTGTCATGGTTTCTTCTTGAAGTGGTGATTCCAAACAGTGGAAGTTTACTTTTTCAGCAGATAGGCCATGTGCATTGCAGAAGATGTAGCTGATAAAATAACAGATTCCTTGGCACTCTGTCAGGAAAGTGAAAACTGAAAACCCCCATAACTTTCCTTTGTTCCAGGAGCTCATTTTGGGTTAAATGCTGACATCTTTATGACATGATGTGCTTTATAAAATACCACCCTACAAATACAAAGTTGACAGGTTTAGAATTTACGGGGTAAATTACCTTCTACTGTAGCCAAGTTTTGGCTTGCAGAAATTACCATCTCTCCAAATGTAGTTTTAGATGCATTGAAAGCTCTTCTGATGGAATGGCTCAAATAGGTGACATTGTGATAGACACTGTTAGTGTTACCTAACATTGTCTAATGATAAGTTTGATACTAATCTCCCTTTGTCCCCCAGAGCTGTCTGTCCAGATCCTTTGGGTTGTGGGTACAGATCTTAATAACTGACATGCCTGTCCTAATGGTATGTTGGGTTTTTTTAAAAATATATGTTGTTAGAAACTCAAGAACTTCAGTAATTACTCGCAAAACCAGTGCCATGAATAAAGAAATGTTACAAACTTTCAGTTAGCAGTAAAAAATAATAGAATTTGATGACAGAGGCAGTGATTATTTAGAGAGATGTTCCAGGCAGATTTGATAAGGATAAAATTTACACTTAACCGTCAAAGCTCTACATTTTTTGAAAGTACATCTGGATTGTTGTTAATACATGAACCCAACTGGTCTGTGTAGGATCTGGAGCAGCTTGGAAGGATGAGCATTACCTTTGGGCAAAGAGACAACAAGCTATAATTAGTCATACAATCATCATTTAGGTTGGAACAGACCTCCAACCTGCTCAAAACAGGTCTAACCAGACCAGGCTGTTCCAGGCTGTGTCCTGGCAGGTCCTGAGCATCCCCCAACACGGAGATTGCACACTTCCTCTGGGCATCCTGTGCCAGTGCTTGACCACCCTCTTGGTAATTCTGTTTTTTCTAGTTTGTGACTGAAATGTTCCATGTTTCCACGTGCGTCCTTTGCATTTTTTGCTATCACTGTGCACCTTCAGGAAAAGCCTAGATCCATCTTTTTGGTGTATTTCAGTTAGGCAGTTGTAGACAGTGGTAGGGTCACCCTCAGCCTTCTCTAATCTGGGCAGGCTCAGTTCCTCCAGCCTCCTCTCATGTGTCCTGTTCTCCAGACCCTGACTGCCTTGGTGGCCAGTGGCTAAACACTAAAAACTGAACCTTTTAGGTTTTTCTGTTTGATAGTGTCTGTTTCCTTTAAGCCAAGGGAGTAGTGACCCGCCGAAAAGTGGTTTGGGCTGTTCAGTTGCCCATTTTAGTGTCAGTTTCTAGAACCCTATGGTGATCTAGTATATCCAGGTGGGATACTCTGATAATCATGAGCTGGCTGGTGAGAAACAATGGTAGTAGGGAGCACCTATTGTTTTAAGTCTGAAGAGGGCTTTACCATGAACACTGACTTTTACCCGTAATTGTAGCTGCCAGGAATAATCACCAAAAGTGTTATTTCCTAGAAGTAAGCACTGTACTTGGCCTAATGCATCCAAACTATTTTGTGTTCCCCTGTGTCCTTATACAGAGAAAACCAGAGGCCCTAGTGCCTGAGCAACACACTAAGGTCACTCAGTAGTGTTTTGTGGGTAGAGTTACGTTCCCTGTATGAGATGAACTCTGTGAGGTGGCCCTTACAAGTTGTCCTGGAGTGGGCAGCTCTGATACTGGTTTAAAAACGGTGGCACTGGGATTTTTTGAGGCTGGGCATTGAGGAAGGCCACCTTCCCATATGTCTCAGTTTTCCTGTGTGAAAGGACTTCATCACCCTGGCTGTTGTGATCTGTGCTTTACCATTTAGTTATTTCGACCTCCTCTTACGAGCTTACTAATTTTGAGGCACGGTGCACTAGTAAGAGATGGCAAACAGAGGTGGCTTCTTCCTGATCATTTCAGAAGTGAATTCTTGAGGTTTAAATAAGGCGCTCCACCTGTCCTTGGGCACCAGAGGGTGCTCATGTCTTTGCAAAGAAGTGGCTCTCTCCCGAGATGCGTTCCGGAGAGCCTGTTGCATGATCTTTGTCTGCATGGGATCCTTCAGTAATTGTAACTACCTTAATAATCGTTTTTAAAAAATCACACTTTTTCTGCAGAATACTCTAACACACTTGTAAAGAGAGCCACATATAAGAGAGGGCTACGCATGGGAAGTGGGGAGGGATGCTTGAGGCTGTGTACCTGTTCTTTCACATTAACACTGCACATTTAAGTGTGATCCCTTGCTAAATTTAGTACCCCTCCTATTTTTAGCCTTTCCTTGTGTTCTTTCTCCTACTGTAGGGACTGTGTTATGCTGTATGTTTTCTAGTTACATATGAGCAACGCTGTCCTCGCCCCGTCCCATGGTCTCTGTTACAATACACTCTTTGATAACTGAACTGTGGTCTTTTAAGTCTGAACACTCCCAAATCACTGGGATGGGGTAGAGGAACGATGGTCTGGATCCAATCCTTGCAGCTGCTGACATTCGGGACTAGCAGTGTTTCCTGGAGGCAGCTGCAGGGACAGTGGGCTGGGCAGCATTTTCCCTTTCTGACTTCTTCCACAGGTGCCTGGTTCCTGTGCTGCAGTGAAGGGTGTGTGGAAGCAGGAAGTCAGGATAAACTGACTGACCTCCTCTGCTCTGTTTTTGTCAAAATGAGGGGCTATTTATGATGCCTAAATAGTACAAATATTTTAGCTATTAAGTCTTGCTATCCTTCCATGAAAGGAGTGATGGTGGTCATTTTCCCCATTTTACAAAAGTGGGAAATATAGCCTCCTGTTTTAAAAGGTGCTGAACATCGAATACGCTAGTGCGGGGGGCAGCTGTGAAGGTGGAACTAAGCAATTTTATTCAAACTGTGTGCAGGATTGGAATGTCTCACTCACTGTCTGCATCCAGCAGAGACGTTTGCACCTCTGGGGGATAACATAGTTCAGTTGTGCAAATTTGATGACAAAAGTCCGGTGCTTTGGGTGAGAAATAATCTGTGAATTTAGAACAAATTTTCATAAAGTGAACGTGTAAAAGTCGGTTAGGATTGGCAGAGTTTGGGTATATGCTTATATTTACTCACTTGGCTTTCTGTACTCCACAGAAGTTTTTGATTTCTTACTTTACCAATGGGAAATTGCTGAACAGCTTTTGTCATGAGAACTTCTGTTTGTATGTAACTTGTCATTAGTCTGACTTCAGAATAAATTACGACCATGACATCTGTACTAACTGAAATCTGGATTTAGTCCATTACCTTAGAATTTGACACAATCTGAGAAAAAATAGTCAGCATTTGGTTAAGCAGTAGTGCAGACAAAATGCTTGCTTTAAGTGCCCACAGTAGTGAATGAGAAACGTGTCAGCAGAGTTGTTTGTCTGCCTCATAGGACCATAAATGGTTACTAGAACATGAGAAGCTCTGCCTGTTCCAGGGGGATGCAGCATGTGTGATCTTCAGAGCATTCACACAAACTCCTGGGTGCTAACTGCTCGTGGTATTGGCTGGCTGAAGGAGCCGCTCTCCCTTAGCTGTGATTCCAAGGCAACCAACTAGTTCTTGTTAAAAAAGCTTTTCAGAAGATTATTATGAGCTGAGATAATCTGGAGATGCTGTATGCATTATACTACTTTGAAGTGCTGTTGACAGCTTTAGTTTGGGATTTGTAGGTGTTTCCTTTCAAAGCTCTACTTCCAGCTGCTTGTAACTTTCTCAAATTTTAACCATTCTGTGTGAAAATTTCCAGATTGATTCTACAGGAGGTTGAAAATTTCATGGAGTACCTGAATAAGAATGTGTGGGGAGAAAATTTGAAAATGCTTCAGAATCCTAATTAAAATACTGGGGGGGAAAAAAAAAAAAAAAAAGTGTACCTCTGAAAAGCTTTAGTTCTCAAAATTCTGGAAATTGCAAGCTGGAAGTTTGCCAGAGGAATGGTTTTCTGTAAAGGAAAACAACCTTTGAGTATTGACATCAGCTTTAATGTTAGGCCAAGTTTTGAGTCTTTCAGAAATGCTTTTCCTGTAAGTACCGTCTTGGTTGGATCTTGTAATGGGATGTGCACGGGTAGCGCAGTGTTTCCCTCCTGGGATCGCATGAAGGCATGAATCTCGTGGCTGGAAGGTGGAGACACCGTGTTCAGCAGCCGACCACGGCAGCATTAGTTCTGCCACTACTGGCTGATGAAGTGCAAAGCACCTAAACTTTGTGCTCAGATGTGATTATGTGGGATGACCTGCGTTGCAAATCTTGCTCTGAGTCAGGGATCAGCTCTGCTCTCGCTTAAATCACTGTCAGGCTCTGCTGGAGTTAGTGGAGGCAGACAGGCACGTGCTGAGCACTCCTGACTGCTCTTAGAGGAATTACCTGTGATCATGTAACTACGAGTGCAATACTATATGATCCTATCATCTGCAGCTTTATAAATGTGCATTAAATGGCCACATGTTCTCCTAAAGACAGGATGTAGCTGGTCTTCTAAAGCTAAACCTGGCTGAACGGAGCAGTGAGGAGCAGTATGTGCTTCATGTGTTTTAGAGAAATTGTTTTCCATAATTAGAAAAACAGCATAAATCCTGTAACTAAGTACTTAACTATGACATGTAACTGCAGAGGATTTAAGTTACTGGTTGAGAATTTCAGCTCTTGATTCTTTGATATGAGAGACGGGGGGGAAAAACGTTAGGTTACACTAATCATGCCTTCATGCTTCACAGGAAGCTTACATAACTTAGATAATCTAGTAGTAACAGAAGATTTCTTGCTTAGTAAATCAACAGAATAGCAAGATAATTTTGCTGACATGACATGAAATTGCAGATTCCTAAACCTGTGAAGAAAATTTGAGGCCTTCAACCTTCAAACCTGTGTTTATCACAACCCCTGAGCATGAGGGGATGATTTGCTGAACTGAGATCCCAGCTGAGGAGGAAGATTCCCTTGGTCAGTGCCACAGGGTCAGAGGTATCCCCATGCTACTTGGCAACAGATGGACGAAGCAGCAATCGCCATATGAACATACCCAGTCCAAAAGGCACCTGAGAAGCCTAGGAACCACTAACATTGGAAGTCTGTGGATCCAAAGGCTGTAGCACCAGTTGGAGGAGGGTAAACACAAATGCAGTAGTGTTTGACTCAATAGATTTCAAATATGATTAAGAATGTTAATAATTTATCCCGTATTTGCTTAATTTGAAATAGTCTAGAATTTGTGTGAAATTTTCAATAGGTAGGCTTTGCTTTCCACAAGGAGAGGATAAAAAGAGATGTGCTTACAATATTCATCAGTGAGCTTCTGAATACAAGGATTAGGTTGAGAATTGTCTGTAGTCAAGACATTGTCATGGAAATTGCAGTTGCCAGATGTTTTTCCTTTTGAAAAGTGATCTTTTGATTTTACTTTTCACTAAAGAAAAGCCTGTTGAGAAAGTAGTGGGAGGTGCAACAGCAGTGAGGGGGCTGCAAAATTGGAGTTCTAAAAATTATTCCAGCTTGCATGTCAGAAACATGAATAGAAGAGGAGGAGGAAAATGAGTTTTAAGAGACACAGCTAATTGAGTTCTCTATCTACACAGTGTTGTGGATTTAAGTTTTGCCTGGAAGATATCCTGTATTACATAAACTGTGAAGGTAGAAGATGGCTTGAATAACACAGCTTAATAAGCGTGCACTGATGAGAATTCATTTTGGGATTTAAGGTGCTCTACAATGCTGAAAATTAGAGCACTTTCTGCCACGCAGATGTTGTTTGTTAAATACGACCAGTGTGTCTGAAGTCTCTCGTTTCAGTCTTGTGAAATTGTTGCTGACGTTTAATAGCTTAGCTACTTCAGTGCTTTTTTGCCTTTCCCTTTTCTTTCACAAATGGAGATGTTTCCTTTGAAGAATTATTGATGATGGAAAAATTACTTGTAATAGGCAAATGGAATTTTATATACTGCTCTCAGTATATTTGTCTCACAAAACCTGAGTTTGTGTGGTCACCGTCTGTTCACATGTATTGGACCACTGAGTTTTCCCTCTGGGAAGTTTGAAGTTTACTGGCAGATTTCAGTCAGATTTGGCAGACGGGTAATGATGTTACTTCAGGTTTCACAAGAATGAGGAGGGGGAAGAAACCCTCTAATTTGTCTTTTAAGAAAGTCTTCAGTGTGAGCTCAACCCTAGTTGACATCAGACAATCCAGGTGGGTATGAGCCATTATTAAACACCTGAGCTGAAGAGAGGCTCTGGTCACAACAGTCAGGGATGAGAAACATGAATATAGAGAACCAGGCCTCATTATTTCTCATGCTTACTGAAGTACTTGACTTTTGAAAGAGATTTTTTAGAGATTTCAATTGTTTTAAATGTTTTTGAATTTTTTTTCTTCAGCTTTATGTCTGCAGAGGATTGTCACATTCAAGATGTCCTTCCATGAAAGAGTAGCACTCCTAATCCACTGGTTGAGACTGTCTTTTAAGCTAATTGAAGTTACAGTTTTTTTGTCTGGTGGTCTGAATTTGTCAGCGCTTGGTGCTCTGTGGGAAGTTTGGGATAGTGCAGGACCTGCATCCAAAAGTGTTCAGCTGAAAATAAAGCAGGGCTTGTCAGATGTAAAAACGGGAGAACAGGAAAGCTAACAAGTCAACCATTTAAAGCAATCGAAGTATTTCTGGGGCTCTTAGGAAAGCAGGTGATGCTGTGGCGGTGCTTCTGTCACTGGCCTGCGGGGGGAGTATAACACAGTGAGTAGCTGCTTCTGGCTGAAATTCCTGGCTCTTGCTCCTCAGACCAGGGGTTTATCAGTTACTGCTTTTCATTTGTGCTGAAATCCTCTTCAGGACTAGGAAGTAGCATTAATCTCAAGTGGGGATTGGTCTGGAAGATGATCATTGGAGATTTATGAGCTTTGAGGAACTGTTTTAAATAATTCATGACAGGACTTAGATACCTGCTGTTAGAGGTTGATCATACATTTATAGCAGTAGCTTCTGGACTTTGGGGATTGATTATATGTTTATAACAACAGTTTCTGGACCTAATTCTGAAAATAATGTTCTTGGTGAAGGCAGCTGGTCAGGTCCCCCCCTTCACCCTGTCTGAAGAGCACAAGGCCACCATCTGTCTAAGGAATGCACCAGCACATATGGCAATAGTTGGTGGGTTTTTTTGCAGAAACTATAAAGAGGAAAGATAAAGATACCTCTTCACTGGCCATTCCAACCTTTTTGTTTTTTTGATTGCCAAGAACTTACATATTTTGATTTTTTAAATCTTTTTTCTTCCTGAAAACGTACAGTAAGTACATGTTAATGCATAAGCAGACTACCTGATGTTGGAGTCAATCTTCATGATATCTTCATCTGAAATGTTTTAAAATAATTAGTATTCTTATACTTTGAAACATTCTAATTTTTTATAAAAATACTCTTGCTCTTCCAAAGTATTTTTGAGAGTACCACCAACCTGGTTTGAGGGGGGAGCAGGTTGTGAAAAAATGTTCCCTTAAAATTGTTGCCAGAATTTTAGGAGGCTTCGGAGCAGCTTTTCCAGAAAGCTTTTTCAGTGTATTACGAGAAATACCCATTTGGTGTGAGAATAGTTCCTGTCTGCTGGTCCATCCTATTCCCAGTGTTTTTCATAGAAACAGCTTGGTCTGTGCTTAACTGGAGGTTTTCCCCGTGACAGCACAGAGTTTTACAAAATACAGAACACAGATATCAGGATGGATCAGATTCAGCTTTTACTGAGGTTTGTGCAGTCTTTTTATTGCTTCATTAGGAGATGATTCAAATCCTTTGATTCTTTTTCTCTCTGGTCTAATTTCAGAGTCACTGAGTCACTGAGAAAAATCGAAGGAGCAGCAGACAACAAAGCTGCACACTTAAAATGTAGCAATACTCTGCATGATTCCTAAAGCTGTAATATGTGGGCAATGGGCCCTGAGCCTGTGTCAGATAATGCCATGCATGTTGAAGTTCCTGACAGCGTGTATAACCTCATAGATACAAGATTGCTTATAGCATGTACAAGTGCACTTTATAGATACCTCAGGGCTTTCTAACTTTAAGAAGTAATTTGTTACTCTTTCACGTGACATTCTCTTGAGCTGAAAAAAACCCGCAGCAGCTCCTGATTCCCTGTGTTCTCCATTGTGAGAGAAACTCTAGTATGAAATCTCTAGTCAAAACCAGAGGAGGAGGAGGAGGAGGACAGAAGTACTCACCCCAGAATAGTACAGTAGTGTGGCTGCCCAGTGGCATCATGAAGCGTTTAGAAAACCAAATCTATGTTCTGCATAGGTCGGACCAGAAGGATAAAGTTGTTTCTCCACCTTTCCATGTGATTTCCTTAGTCCTTGAGCTGCTCTTCTACCACTGTTGCTTCTCATGAAAACCTTTGGAAGATCTCCTTTTGTTTTACTGTGGACAGAAGCCTTTTGGAAGTCTAAAAGGTTTACAGGACAAGATACCGTGGCCTGTCCAGCTTGTTAAGCATTCTGCTTTTTGGTTTTGAGTGTCCTTGGCAGTTTGGTTCCAAATGCACTGTTTCCCTCCGCACAGTTTTCTGGGAGCACAGTTCTCTGATGGATGCTTGGATTTAGCTTCTAGAACTTAGTCCCATGCTAGCTAAGAATGACTGCTTCCCCCATCACTTTCAAAAGTAAGTACAAAATTTAGGCTTTTTAATTCAGAGGTACTTCAATAAGTGTTTCTCATGTGCATAGAGCCATCCTACTGTATATGCACATGTGCCAATATAAACAAAAAGCATAAGGCAGCAAAACCCCACATGCATTTAAATGTTTTTCTGTGCAGCTTACAGAAGGAAGAAGAAAAAAACCTATTCTTTCCATCTTCACAGTAGGTGAACTCTTGACATTGCTGATTTCAGTGGTTCTAGATTTTACCATGGAAAGGAGCTGTAAAACCTGAGCTCAAGACAGCTATTCTGAAAGTATCAGTATGTAAATGTAAAGTGCATAGTCACTGCTGGGCTTTTTAGTGTAGTAATTTTTCCACTAATGCGAACATTTATGAAAAAATCTCTCTCCCCCATTAGGTATTGCTTGGTTAATTTCATAGTCATGAGAGCAGAGACTATGTGTGATTCTAATGAGGGAATGGTACAGAAATGAGTGGAAATTAGTTCTTTAAAGCAAGAATTTTCTGACTTATAATGTACTTATAGATTCACTTGATTTGTTATTACTCGAGCTTTTCAAAGGAACGTGATTTCAGAGGTGACTAATATGCCTGTGCCATTTCCTGGGGGAATGAGGTGCTGTCTGGTCAAGAGCTGTAAAATATTCCCCTTCCAGGACTCACTCTTGGTCTGGAGCAGTGTGGTGCGTTGAACATGTTACCACCTGACAGGTCATCACTGTTCTCTAATCACTCTTTTTTGGAGAGTTATTTCCTCCGAGTTTCCTTTGTTAGGAGGATGGACAGAAGCTAAGGATAAACCTTAGCTTGCCTCTCATAGTACTTCATCTTTGAGACTCCTTCCCGCTTTGCAGTCAGGACACATTAGTGAAGGTATGTAAAAACGTTGTTTGCCATACCAATTCTGTTGACTGAGTGGTAAAGTGATTGAAAATAAATGCTCAGAAATTAGAATTCCAAGGCTGGGAAGGCTTAAAAATATATTGCAATCCTTACAATGTGTGATGGGAAGTAGACAGATTTTTGTGGTTGGTTTTTGCCTTCAAAATCCTACTCCATTAAATAGGTAAATAAAATTTTCTGTTCTTGTTTAAAAACATATTGTGAGCTTAATATGTACTCACTTTTTAAAACTTACGTTATAAAATTAGTTGGTGTTTTTGATGACTTGGAGTGGCAGTTTCACAGAAATGCCTGGCAAGGGCTTCCAAGAATAAGTTCACCATATCATGACTGTATTCCATGTTGTCTTTTGTCTGTTTTAAGACTATGTGTATGAATCTGCAATAGTAAGATTGGAGTTCTGCTGTGTTTTAGGTACTTGTTTGGCAGGGTCTTCAGTTTGCTTTTCGTGTTGAATTTCTTCAGTTTGCAGTATGTGCCTCTGAAACAATTGACATGTTCACAAATGTAATTTGCTTCCAGTTATTTTTACAGTGTTTCCCATAAGCTTTGAACTTTTTTCTGATACTGTTCTCTACATGTGGAAATATTTATTGCAATAATTTTATGTCCATACAGCAGAGAAAATTCTAGTTATGGCTCAGGAGAAACTTTAGAGACTTTGTTTTGGTCATTTTAGAAAAATAATAGGTTTCCATATTTTCTGGATACATAACAGTAATGGATTCAAGCTGTCCTGCTTACTGATAGCTTTTTCTGCATTTTTGGGGATTAGCTCTGCAGTTTTTCTCAAGTCTAAGTAGCATTTATTACCTTGTCTTTGCTTACAATGCCAAAAGAAGATAATACAGAATGGTGATTTCTGCTATTCAGTGGCCAGCAGAGCTTGCTGAATAACAAGCATTAATAGCTCAGAGATTGAGTAAAATCTTATAAAATGCATTTCAGATGGATCTTAAAACCAAGGTCATGTTAAAAGGAAAAAAAAAGAAGTCCAATTCCTCACCACACAAGACACACAGTGCAGTTTCTTACTGTAAACATGAAGGTGCTGATGATTGATACTGGTGATTAAGTAAAAAATCTAACGGTGCTTTCTTTGGTTTTTTTCACATCAATACGTTACTTCCCTGAGACAACTAAGTATTTACAATTTTGGAAGTTTTGCTTATATGAAAATCGGTAGCTTCTCTGGCAACTGCTACCTGGAAAATGTAGTTGAAAGCGATGCTATAGCATGAAAAAAGTAGCATGTAGTAATGCTTATATGTCTTCATGTAATGAAGAGGCAGTGATTAAAGATGGTGCATCTTTTTTTATTTCATCCATCACTAGTCATTTTCTGGAGGTAGTACTTGAGAAATGCCCCATCTTTGGAAGTGTTCAAGGTTGGACGAGGCTTTGAGCAACCTGGTCTGGTGAAAGGTGTCCCTGCCATGGCAGGGGGCTTGGAACTGGGTGATCTTTAAGGTCCCTTCCAGCCCAGACCATTCTATGGTCCTATGAAACAGGACTGTTTTTCTTTTTAGACAACCTCTTTGGTAGAGAACTGCTTCTCTATAAAATCCATTCTTGTCAGGATGGTGGTTAGTCAAGTGAATGGATCAAATATCTTGTTGTCCAGTAGTGTGAGATCAAAGTTGAAATCAGTCTGCCAACGCTTATTATTACTTATTGCCTATATAGAAAAAATCAGGAGTGAGTTTTGCCATAAGTCAGAGTTTGTTCTGACTTGCGTATCTCCAGAACAATGGCAGTAGCAGTAATGACGCAAACACATCCAGCTTAAGCAAGGGCCGGAAACCAGGCTAAGTCCCTAGGGAGTTTTCATGCTGGATGCTGCACGTAAAAGATGAGCTTGACTCTTGTCAAAGGCTGCAGTGTGTGCTGTACAGATAATGCAGAAGTTGGAGTAGCTGATGCTAATAAGGTTTGCAGTGCTGCACAGACTTCTACACAGAGAAATGGAAACTTTGCATCCTTCCTGGGCACTGTGCTGCTCCCATGGCAGAAGTGTTTCTGCACTACAATCGTATCTTTGCTTTCAGTGTTGGGGGTACCCTAAGAGCTGAGAGGAGGGTGGGGCATTTGCCATGATGCTCTTGACTGGAGAGGTACTAGTGTTCATCACATTGTAAAATTCTAAATTTATTCTTCATTTTCTCGTTCTTTCCTGCTGCTGCTTCCATTAGGACTTCAACCTGCAAAAGCACTTAGTCCTAAGTCAGTGGTAAGGTGAAGATGCCAGAAAAGTATTATTCTTTTCCTGATGGTGTTTTAGAATAATCATGGAAGTTCACAGGAACTCTCTGTCTTGTTGCTTATTGAGTGGTCTTTGAAACAACTGAAATGCTGGTATTTTCTAAAATCTGAAGTACTACAAAAGTCCACATGGCTTTAAGTTAAACTCCCAGTGGTTCCTCAATGTTTAAAGTGTATAAGAAGAGTACAGATATGTGTAAAGTGGGGAAGTCTGTGATAAGGCCATGCTTGGCCTTAGGAGTAGCAGTCATATTTAGAGGAGGTGTGGGAATTAAAAATTTAAAGCTCCATCTAATTATTCTAGCTATCAAATAACTGATACTGCATCAATAACTAACAGACACGTACCACTAAGAGGAACGAGAACTGCACATCCACGTGCTGTGCCTCGCCTTCGTGCTTGCTTTGCTGGGGGCTGTTTTCCTCTGAGGATGAGGCATGGAGAGAAGCTACGCATGTACTTACACTTCTGGAATTACTGCAATCCATCTCTCTCATCTGCTCTCCTTAGGGGCAGAAAAAGAGTTGTAAATGAGGTCGGGCTATTTATGCTTTATGTAAATTTCAGGAAGTTAAGTAGTGAATCAAACTGATGTTGTCCTTAGCTTGAATGTTTATCTCATCATTAAGAGGAGTTTAGATATGACTGTTAAGGAAGAAGAAGGTGTTTTCTTGTAGGATGTGTAGAAAATGTGTTAAGAGTAATTTAATTGTAGGCAAACACATTTTTTTTCAACAAAAGAAAGTAAATCAAATACTTTGACTAAGTTAAGAAGTCCAACAACAACTTCTACAGTAGTCCATGCTTCATGATTGATGAAATCAGGTTATTAGATTGTCTGGAAAACTGCCATGATCCAAGTTCTATCCTACTTAAAAGATGATAGCTTACAAGTGAAAACATGTCACCAGCTGTGGTAGGCAGCAGATAACACGCAGAGTGTGCAAGTCCATTTACAAGTGATTTTTTTTTTTCACTTTTATGATGAAAAATTAAGGAAGTTTTTTATTTATGTATTTTTACATACAGAATATGTATGCTTTCTGTAATAGCCAGTTTTGCCCCTTTTCTTTTTCCAGAGTCAAGATGAGAGATTTGCTTTCATTGCTGAGTGGTATGACCCAAGTGCTTCACTCTTTCGGCGTTATGAACTTCTGTATTATCCAAAAGATTCATCAATTGAAATGGTAAGGATGTAAGAAAGAAAATCTGTTGTCATAAATGTAATACCCAATTAAACAGTTCATAAAATGGCAAGCCACTCCCTATGCCTATTAATTTTCCAGGTAAGAAAATTTAATTTAAAATATATCTTGCTCTGTTTCTAAAACTAAAAGAAAAGCAAAAATATGAGTTTACAGTGAAGCAGATGGAGTAGGTTTCACATCTATGATTTTTTTCTTTCGTAAAGCTTGCTTTGGTGTGGAGAGATTAATTTTCATAAATCTGTTTTCATTCAATCTCTACTTGGGTTTCAGAATTGAAATTCAGCAGCACTGGCCTACTGGTTGAGAAGAGTAAGCTGAAGCTAATTCCAAACAGGGGAATAAGCTTCTGCAGGAATTCCTGAAGCCTCTGAAGAGTAAAATGTAAAAGAGTCTTATCAAAGTAGAGGAAATGGTAAATTTGGTTTAATGAGAGGTAGGACATTTCAGACAGTGAGATCTAAATTTTTCCATCAGTGGTGCTTGCAGAGACCTTTCAGACTTGTGGTTCAAACAACTAATCCCCATTGCTTATTGACAGCAGGTGAAAACAAGCATTTTGCAACAGCAGGCATGTATATAAAAATATAATATGTACTGTAAAGATAATCCTCATGCCAACCGATGCTTTGTGCTTCCCTTTAGGAATGAGTAAGTGGTGTAGACTAGTCTGTTCTGATTCTTAGTGAAGAGTCTAAGAATAGCCTAGATTTGGATAATCACAGCTAGTAATTTCATTATCAAATTTTAACCTTCCTGCTATAGAAATCAACTGCAGAAATAAGAAAGCTAGTGGAATTTGCCTTTTCTTACCCAAACTACTCCTCACTGAAGCAATAATACCCGTTTGTGTGAGAAGGTGCTCTTCACACTGATTCCTGATAGTCTCTTTAAGCAAACTCTATCATAATGTTGTCCCTTTTAAGTTAGTTCTTTGTACAATGTCTGTGTGTGCACAGTTTTCAAAATGTGAGGTTTCTAATTTTTATTTCCCGGAGACAGTTTAGCTGATCAGTCAGGAACTGTAATAATCTTCCTACACAACCATGTGTAGGCTGGCAAAATTGTTGTTCATTTCACGTACACGTCGCAAAACCAAGAGCTTCCAAGGTGTTCTTGAGCTTCTTAATGCAATATCTATGTCTTGGTAGACTTTTGCATTTTGCTGGTGTGCTCTTAGGATAAAGTAGTGGGGTGTGTATACAGCTGTAGACTGCACGTGGGCAGGACAGGAGCTAAAAGAACAAAAATATATGTGAACACCCTTAGAGAAAGAATATCTCAAAATCACTTTTGGGGGTGAGTTTGTGGACAGATATTACATTTAGATTTCTTTTCTGGATTTTTTTTTTTTATTTCTGCAGAATTTGGTGATTCTTTTTTTTTCTCTATTACTGCCTAGTTCTTCTGCATCTTTTATTACTTTCCTGAGGAGATGACAGCTTGCTCTTACCTCTGACATATCTGAGAGAAGGGAGGTGATGGATATGAGCCAGCTTTTCCCCATGTGTGAGGAGGTTTTATCCCTGAACAAGAGCTCTCCCTCATCACACACCTCAGCTGAGGGTGGAGCAGAGCTCTTGAAGGCTTGTTTTATATGACATCCTGAACTTACATTTTTTTTCTGTCCTTCATGTCTTGGTTGGTGAAGGAAAATAATAGTGGGAATAATGAGAGAAGTTTCCAGCTTGCTTTGCAGCTGGAAGAAGACAGCATAGATTTTTGTCCAAGGACAGCAAGCAGCTCTTTCAGTCAAACTGGATCTCTTGACACAGAGGCCCCATTCTCTGAGTTTTCCATAGTTAATAACTCTCATGGGGAATTCTTAAAGCCTGAATAACTTTTTTTTCTACAAAAGATTTCTTAAAAAGAGAGAAGGAATCTTTAAAAAGATTCTTAGCAGAGAACTATTTTGTTTTGGGTAATCTACTTCTACATGTACATGGGCAGGAGTGGAACAGTCCAAACAGTTTTACATTTCTTCTGCTGTGGCTTATCATTCACTGTATTAGAAAGTCTTTTAAACAGATCCAAAATTCCACTCTAAAGAAGAATCCTTTAACACAGGTAAATGTCGTACTCAGACACGAAAAGAACCACGCAGACACCGTTCTGTCAGGATAGGAGCCAGGGCCAAAAGAGGGGCAAAAGAGGGAGCAAAAAGAGGGCAAAAAGGGCCTGGCCTCTTTATCCAGTCAGTTATATATCTTTTTAGAGACAACCATGGATTGGAGGATGGGGTTACCACCTCTCAATGACACTGGTCAGACCAAAAGTCTATCATATTTCTCCGCCTTACGAAAGAATGGAAACAATAAAGGTCAGTTAGCTAAACATGGCCTATGTTTACAGAAACTGCGTGAGAAATTCTATTACAGGAATGAAAACATCAAAAGACTGCAAAACTCAGGGCAACAGGTAAATCCCCTCTTTTTCTTGAGAAGAGAGAAACACCTCGGGGTGCCTTTCTAGCAGCAATTAGTGAAATAACCAAGGAAATGCTCATATTTTTGGTCAAGATGTTTAAGAACTTGCTTATGTTTGAGACAGTTAATAGGCTTCCTGGCAAAGTCCAGGAGAAAACAAGTAGCTGAATTCAAACTGGTTTCTTTGTTTTGTTGGGTTTTTTTTTACCATGTTGTCATTTCATTCCCTGCTGCACTTGAATAGTGAACACTTAGTAGGAGCATGTATGAAGGGCTAAGGACATTTCAACAGGGAAGGATTCTTCCTTACAATCACGCCTCAGCAGAAGGAAGTATCAAAACAATTTGCATTCTTTAATCTGCAAAGTTTTGGCTATCCTGAAAACAATTACAATTCTTCTACCCTTCTAACAGAAGAGAACTATATTCATACATTTCAGAACATGGAATTCTGCTCTTAAACGTTTTTCCCCTCCAAAATTTGTGGGAATGATGTTCTTTCTTTTAATGCTATTCTAGTGGATACACCATTGCAGTGGAGGACAGCACATGCAAGTTGAAACAGAAGAGGAAGTTTGGCCTGAGGAGGACAAAGCTCTTCCTTTCATAGGCTTCTACTTCTCCAGGGAATGGGAGGCATCTGTAATATCTACTTGTGGTGGAGAAACCGTTCAGCAGGTTGACTTCTGTGCTTTGCCAGCTGTAGTGGGTTGNGCCAGCCCACCCAGAAAACTGCACATTAATGTCTGGTTTCTTGCTTGGAATGATGATACAGAAAGCTGAATTGTCCTGACAGGCTTTTGAGCTTGCAGCTCTAGGCAGTGAGAACATCTCAGCCAAGTGCTGCAATCATCTCTCTGTCCCTAATGCTGAGTCTTACGCAGTCAAATAGAGCATAATATCACTGGAACAATGCCCTGAAGAGGAGACCTGCCAGTGTGTATCCTGATCGTTCTGGTGTGAGCCACTGGGCTGTGAAACAGTGTGGATCTGCTGGGGGGAACTCAGTGAGACTGGGCAGAGGCATCCACCAGGCAACTGAACCTTTTATCACAGCTTGAATTAGAGCAAGCAAATTACAAACCAAAAAAAAAATCAAAGATAGCTGTCAGCCTGAGACTCTTTAAACGGAGTAAATTTGTAATTGTGGTTTAGTCTCCTAAGCTTTCTTGGTACACCTGTAAATTCAAAGGGCTTGGAATTATTTAAGTGATCAGATTCAATCCCACAGTACTATGGAAATTCCTGACAGTAGAGTAAAGATTGAGTTTGCCCACAACTAAATATCTTGCTGTGGTAGATGTTAATCTTGTTCTTGCTGCAGTACGATGTGAAGAACCGTCGCACGTTTCTGAGGCGCACCAAGTACGAGAGCCTGCACGTGGAGGATCTGTACGTGGGCAGCAAAGTCACTGTTTTCTCCCGTCACCTCACCATAGTGGACTATGGGAATCTATACACGTCTCGCAAGCTTGGGAGCCGCAAAGAGAGGTGAGAAGGGATGATGTTGGAATCTTGTGGTTGGGGTTTCTAAGCAGGTGTTTGCTAGAAATGAGGTTTCTCTGCTGTACTAGGAGATGGCTGCACGTTCGCGTGCAGTTTGAAGGGATCTGATTTACTGATGGCTGCAGAGAAGCAAGGTGGTACCTGCTTGTGGGCAAGCCCATAGTTACCTGATTGGTACCTTCAAAGCCAGCTTTTCTAAGGTGTCAGCTGCTGGCTCCTCTAGCTATCTTGGGAGAGAAGAGGGCGCGGAGGAAAATGGGTCCTCTTCTGCTTTGTTATTCAGGCAGGGCAGGCAGCAGTAGGGTTCTTGTGATTTGTGGATTCTCTTGGGGCAGAATTGATGTGGTAACTCACGTGTGCTGGGGTTGAAAGGCCTGGACCTTGTGAATGTAGCACCTGTCTCTCTGGGATCTGTGCAGAAGCCTAGTGCCCCACCAGTCTGATCTACTCTCTGTTAGGAGTAATAAATGAAAGTACTAGAGGACCACTCCTGTTCTCTGTTGTTTTTCCCCACTATGGAGATTTTTTCTCAGAACTTCTTTCTTTCAGCTTCTCTTAAGCTCTGTGTGTATGAGGACAGAAAGTACAGCATGAGAATGTCAATAAAAATTACAGGCTTGTTTGTTAAGACGAAGTTTGTTTGTCATGGATGAAGATAAGACTCATATTTTTGGTTTAAAGACTTGTTTTGGAAAAGGCTTTAAGAAGCCATCTGAGAACAAATATCAGGACTAAAAATAAATGGACACTAAGATGAATTTACAAGAAATTTAGAGCTGGTTTAATGGCAATGTGGGTAATCTCTGAATTTGCAGATTAATACATTCTTATAATTTGCTCCAGCCTTTTTGAAAAGAACACAGAATATTTTCTTAGGTATGATATTCCAGTGAGCCTTAATCACCTGCCTTCTTGCTCCCTCCCAGTAAATGGAACTCTTTTTGGAGAATTGTATATAACCAGACATAGAGGAAGAGTTGCATGTTTTAACACACATCTTTGTCTTAACTGCACAAAAAAATTGCTGTGGAAATGCCTGCCATAATATCTTTCCAGGGGATTTCTGGTACTTCTCCAAGCTGGGTTTGGGCATGGTGAAAGAGCAGCAAAGGAGATGGAGAACACAAGGGGATGGATTTGTATATGTGGCTATTCTTTTCGTTCCTCAGTGCAGCTTTGGGTAGATTATGTCAATGTAAAGTTGTGAATTTCCTGCTCTTCCTAAACTAACATAATCCCTGGTGCTCTTGCAGTGCTCATGCAGTTATACCAGGAAAAGGCAGCTTATGATAAAATGACATTTCCTTCTTGTAGGAGACGTTGCAGTCTACACGGCAACACTGTAATTGTGTCAGTGAAGTGCGTGGTCTTGGGAGGAGGTGAATTTTTGTGCTGCTTTACGAAAGGAAGAAAAGGCATTTATGACATGTCAGCTGTTTGGAAAACATTTTAGGAATGTCGGCTGAAAGATAACATAGATATTCAAGTGGTGTTACATATTCAGAATAGCCCAAAGGAACGTAGTGAAAGGTGCCTTACACAGGCAAGGGATCCTCAAAATCCAGTTTCTTCACAAAGCTTTCACTGAGTAAACAGGGTCATATTTAAAGAGTTTCCTTGGGCAAAACAGTTGCATGTGAATTGTCTTTTTGGCCTGTTCCTAGCAGGTTTTACAGCAGTTATTAGATATAAGAAGATTTCTGCAGTGCATGGTAATTCCCCAAATAATCTGCAGTTGGAATTCTGTTAATAATTTTAAGGTTTTTCTATGAAGCAGAATGTTTCTCTGTCTTTTTTTGCCTCTGTGCTGTGCAGGACTATTGGCAGTTCATCTTTGGAAATACATTCTTAGATCACTCAATATGTGCACAGACAGGGTCAGCAGAGGCCTTTGAGGGACACTGAGGAGTGTATAGTAAAAAAATCCCTTGAGCGGGGATTTCTGTTTCTGTAGCCTTTCACTTGTGATCCTGGGTGGTTGTAACCTGAGGTAAACATTTGTCTGACCAGTATGTCCTAAGTAGGCTTTACTTGGAGTCAGTATCACTGGTATTGAAAATGATACTAGAAAACTTGTGTGTCACTCAGAAATACTTGTATTCTGTTTTGAGTGGGTTATGTTATTCTTATGCTTCTAGTCATTGACATAATCAGCACTTCTTCCCCTACAAGACATAAGCTACTGTACATGAAGCAGTCCTATTATTAGAAGTAAGCATATCTCAAAAGCATAGTCACAGCATGCTTTGTGCATTGTTCCTTTGATCTGTTCTCGTTTTTCTGTTGTTTCAGTACTCACTGCAGTACTGTCACACAGTCCCTCTGAAAATATAAGCAAGTGAGCTTAATTTTCCTTCTTTCTCCTTTGTTCCTAGACATGAAACTGTTTTCAAATCTACGCTGCAGACTGCATCATGTCGAACCCCATGAAACATATTCCAAATTAAAACTAAAAATAGGGCACATAAATCAAAATCCAATCTCAGAAACAGTCTTCAACATCCTGACATATACTTTTCATATCCTGCTTACCTCTGAAAAGCTCACACTGAAATGTTAGCGTTTAAATATCAGTGTTAGAGAAAAGGTATTACAAGGGTTGCTCATTGCAGTTTGTATTAATGTCTTGTGGGTAAAGTGCTTCGTAATGCAGTATTCCTTTGCAAATTTGTAGGAATTACACTATTACTAACAACCTTGAAATTAGAAAAGGGACAATTTATTTCTAGCATTACCAGTCTGTCTCAAACAACCTGTGTAATATCATAAATTCAAAAAAGTGTTCCTCAAGGAAGTGCAAACAATGCTGGAGATCCCATTCCAGGGGTTTGATCCTTATTGTTCATGGGAAATGACAGTGTTGAGAACCTCCTGTGGCAGGATGCAGATCATGCATTGTGTGACTGTCACTGGTCAAACATGCAGCTGCTCCTCCTCATGAGCCTTGATTCACATGGTACATACTGTGATATGATAAATAATACCACATAATGAGGTGGAGTGTGAAATCCTTGGGGAGGAGAGGGACAGGCTGTAAGGCTGCATGGAGTGTTTTGGCCAACTGGGTTCAGTGTTGGCGAGAGGTCAGCCTTTCCTGATCTGAAGATGGGGCTAAACCAACTTAGGTTGCACTGCAGTGGACGGAAGCACAGTCTTGGTTGACTGCTTTCATGCAGTTTCTGGCTGCAGCCTTAGTCCATCAGTTTTTGTATCATACTTCCCAATGGGTCTGGGCCTGAGGTGCTCCGTGTATATGAACTTCATGGTGATTGAGGAAATCTGTTTGTTTCTGAGCACTGAAGATCATCTACGCCTCTCCCTTAGTTGCAGATAAAATGCTGCATATGTTCAAATCTTTCTGGTTACATTTCCTGGTCCTAACACCTCCCTTGCTTTGCATTTGCTGTGAAATAGTCTGTCTCTTGCCAAAGCATCTGTCAATCTGGGGTCACTTAAGGTTCAGAGTAAATGTAGTGGAAGTTCATCCATCTCCAATAATCTCAGCATATTTGTCCTGGCTGGAATACATTGCTGCTAACCTAAGGGCTGCTTTCCATGCTATGCTGGTGTATAAAATAGGAAATTTGCAATTATTTATCTTTCATTCAAGGAAGTACTCCAATGAAAAATTCCATCTTGGAGAGCCGTCTTTATTGGAAACAGTGTAAAAGATGGAAAACTGCGCTTTAGGATTGTCAGAGCCATGGAGTTTCTGAGACACAGGGTTGAATAAATCTGTTGGTTTGTAAGCCGAGCACATTTGAAGCTGACTCACCACAAGATGAATGCAAATAGAAAATGCAGTTTTACAGACCTTCTTTTTGTGCTTGTTATTTTTGATTAATAATACGTTTAGTGCCGATGGCATTCTTGGTGCTATGCAAAGCTCACTAATAAAACAGTCCTGGCCCTGGGGATATACAGTATAAAAAGATAATTGCCTAGAAGACAGGATGTAAAAAGACATTTCTTTGTGGGGGAGACTGTAGAGATTTTTGGATTGATGTCCCTCAGAATATAGCTGTCAGTCAGTATAAGAGATCTAATACCTCCTCTGCCATCCTTTTATTGTGTCTATTAACAGTGTCAGCTATTTGGCATGCACATTGTATACCATGAAGTTTTTGTTCTGTACCAAGCACAGGAGGATCTTCTTCTCACTGAGGACTTCAAGTATTTTAAAAGTAATAAAAACCCAATCATTTAACTTTGAGTTTTATGGAAGAAGCACACGTTTAAATAATATTTTTAAATGGAATTTTAAAATTTAAAAGCTTCAATTTTATGTAGATGATTAACATGAGGAAAAAAGGGAGCTGAGCAAGCACAGGGAGAGATTAACAATTCAGTTGTGTTCTAACCCAGAGGCGGGAGTGAGGAGCTGCAGGGATACGCACTAGCTAAGGAAGAAGTCAAATTGTGTGCTCTGAGAGCAAATGCAGAAGTTGGTAAATAATAACAGCTGGTGGAACACTGTGAGCTGACTGGGGTTAGAAAGCTAAGGAAATTATAATGTGCAAAGCTTGTTCTGATCAGAATAATATGTTGCACAGGCATTCAAGAACAGCATGGAAATTGATGAGACACTGGGACAGTGAATATGTGACTGTGACAAAATTCCTTTTTGATGTGCTGTTTTCTTGTCTGAATATGAACCCAACATGCACACCAAATGCCCTAAGGAAAGTTGTGTTGGCTGTATCTCTCTACTATTTCTTTTCCCTCCCCAGAACGCTGGCTTTGATTAAACCTGTTGGAATGAGCAAGATTGGAGAATTACTTGATATCATTATTAATTCAGGATTGACAATAACTAAGGCCAAAATGATGCTGCTTTCAAGGTAAGGAATTGTTAAGGTTATCTCTATTGTATTTAAATATTTCTGCAGTTAAGAATATTCTCTAAAGGTATTTTGTGTTGTTCCACATGTCAGATTGATTCCAGTGAGTAAGAGAGGTAAGACTCACCAGTTTCATAATCCTGTAGGTTTCTGAAAGTACTTAGAGATTTAAGCTAGGTATTAAAAGGTGCTGTGCAAATGAGTATGGGTGATGAAATATGTCATGTCTGTATAAACCCAAGGTGGCTACCATAGCTTTAGCAATCCAGCAGTGTTTACTACTGACACGTCTGTACGTCCTTCCCTCAGGACTTCTTCATACAGTCAGTATTGCTGATTATAATAATGTTGCCTTTAAAGTGTTTGGTTTGCTTGCTCTCAGTAAATCTGTTATTTTAATTTGTGCTCACAAGATCTGTGCTTTTTAATCACTGAAAGTCTCAAGCAAAGCAAGTGATCTTCTGATGGTGCAGGGTTGGACAGGTTTTACTCTTGCATCTTCCTAATCCCCCAACCTTCAGTGTTCTCCACTTCTTACTGAGCACGAAGATTTAACAGAAGGAGTGCTGCAGAGGAAAGAGAACATAATTAATTTACCTTAGAAGACTTTCCCAAAGTTATTGCACTATTTCTCCATTGCTGCTTTGCCAAACCTATTTGTGTGCAACGTTTTTGAAAAGAAAAGCTGTCTGTCTTGCGTAATACCATTTTCGTGTGTTCTTATGGTTTATCTGTGAAGTCAGAAACAATTTTCCTTCACTTCAAAACCTTTTTGGCTTTCTGAAATACTGATAAAACAACTATAAGGCTTCCTCCTCTTGTCTCTGCATGCACCTGCTGCAATGTTTGATGATACTGGTCCAAGATCCTTCACCCAACAGCTCCAGTTCACGAGTTCTAACAGGTTTCTAATGTTTCTTTACAATTCATAACATCTTTCAAATCAGCTTTTTTTTGCTTCCTCTCCTGCCATCTGAGAAATTTGATCCTGAAGTGTTGTTTTGGGTGGTGCTTTATTTGAGTGTGGGTCTGAGAAGTCAAACTATTGAGCCAAGTCACATGCTTTGGAGTTGACTCATGCTGAAGGGAAGAAATGGGGACTTCAACTTTTACTGCTTATTGCCATATAAAATTTTCTGGTTGTCTTGTATAATTAAATGTAATTATGAGTAAGCACAAGACTGGGCTGTGATACTGAATATATTTAAATAGTGTCTTGAGTGTTTTGTGGTTTCTCTGCATACTATCTACCCTGTTTCTTGGGACTGTGCCGTTTTAAAATGATAGAACTATGGCTTTGCCAAAGTCTTCTAGCCTGAGATTTCTGCAGGCTTGCTTGTTCAAATCATCATCATCTACTGCTTTCTTTAAAGGGATTATTAACAACATTTGTCTGTCAATCACTGTTAAGTAGATTCATGCCTTCTGTAAAAGTTGTAGCCAAGATATGAAAGTGTGGGCAGGCACTTGCTTCTCCAGTCTCTTCCTTTGATCCTATGTCAGTTCAGTCTGTTATACATAGGTGAACACCATTTTCCATTATTTGAAAACAGAGAACTAATAATGAAATTAAAAAGGAACTAAGTTGTACAACACAACTGCACTTTTATATTTATTTCAATAGGAGTTGTTAACTGAGTAGTAGAACTCAATGTTTCAGAAATATACCTCTTAAATAGTTCTTTGCAATCAGAAATGGTAATACTTAATCTCTTCACATACCTTTAACATATTTGCTTTCCGAACTTATTTGGTGAATTAATTTCAGAAGAGGATTTTCTGGTGAAATAGTGAGTTGTAGGCAAACCTTTTGCAGAGTGTAGGCTTGAAGTGTGAGATTGCAAGAGTTCCTGTGTCTAGCATAATTTTTACATCATGTTTCTGCCTTAGTTATGAAATGGAAAGGAAGCACATTGACTGTATGGTTAATGAAAATATTTTGGATTTTGAATGGCTCATACTTATACTGAACTGAAAGCAACAAACCAGGAATTATTCAGGTCATTTTGATAAAAAAAGCTGGAGAAAGATGAGACTGTTCAAACATTGATAAATGTTAAGAAAATTAAATTCTTATGTTCTTCTTGATGTTATTTCTTTCCTCTGGCAATATTTGGTTTAAGTCTGGACTGCAAATGGGAGGGAGGCATCAAAAGTTCCATTTCAGATGACAGAACCATGCCTTTGTTCATACTTGGAATCTGTTATTTGAAAAATATGCAGGCAATTTCTTTCAGTAAAGAGAGCTGCTCAAAATGAGCAAACTCATGAAGACCAGAAAAAATCAGCAGACTGTGCTGCAGGTAAAAACAACTTTCCAATTTTGAGTCTCTCAGTCACCCTACAGCACTGCTTTGATTATGAACTTTGTACCCAGTGTAGAGGTCAGCAATATTGCTTTCTTTCACCTGTCAGTCTCCTGAAGAGCTTGTCCTTCTCTATGAATTCCAGCCTCAAAAAGTAGCACACACTAGGATTTGGAGCAAGCCAATACCGAGTCTGTGTTCTCAACAGGAATTCTGAAGCTGCAAACCAGCAGGTTTAGAGCTGAAAAACTCAATGGATTTTTTTCTACCTGTTGCCACGCAGAAAAAGCAGTTCAGTAAGCAAGAGTAGAACATGAGAAGCAGCTGGGGAAAAAGACAGGGAAGAGAGTAGGGTGGCTGGTGGCAGGGGTGGTGGGGTGAAAAGCAAAACAGTGTGTCCATCAGTGGATGGATTGGTAGCTCGGTACTGTGGTGGCTGCCAAAACCTGTGTAGCTGGGTAGCTGAGCCCAGTGCTGGTAGCAGCGTGGCTGTGGCAGTGCAGAGCTTGGAAAAGGCCACCAATCTGTCTGAAAAGCGTATCTTTTTGCTTCCAGCACCTGAGGAAAGGCTAAGGAACAGCTGTGCTGCAGACATACTGGGTATGCCTGGTAGCCTTTATTTGCCTGGCAATGTAAGGAGACCCCTCACTGCAGAAACTCCATTGCTTTGGAAGAAAGCAGTGTGTAGTCACTGCTGTGTTCCCCAAGGAGATGTGCAAGACCAAATTGAGTTTTGAAGTGTGAAAGGTGTGGGAGAAATCCAGTTTTAATAGGGAGGGCATTGTGCTGCCTATGCAACTGGTAAGATTTGAGGGTACTGAATGGAAACCAGGTTATGCAATATCTTGTGCACCAATTTAATCAAACACTAGCCTTGATAAGGAAGTGTTACAGCGGAGCAGATAAATTGTTTGTTTATGCTTTAAAACCAACTTCATTAACCAATATCCCCCTCAAACTGATGAAAGACGAGAACAATGTAATAGCAAATGGCTTGGCAAGAAGGTGACCCTGCTGCATTTATTTCTCAGCCTGAGAATGTGGAGACCATCAGTGACCCTGAAATGGGCTTCAGTAATTCCTTCTCAGAGCAGGAGAATAAGGAGTTGTCAGCTGTACTTGTAGCCACACAAAATATGACAGAAATTTAAATGTAGTCTCTGTTGCTGGACATGAATACCCAACAAGCTGTCCAGCTTAGAAAAACATTGCCTGTAGAAACATGTTTGTGAATGAGATTTGAATGAATGATGATTGTAGTTTTCAGGGGGTGTTTTACATATATATACATATATATACATATATATAAATTTGTGTGTGTGTTTATATGTAGTTAGATCTATGTCTTTTTACTTTCCCAGAAAAGAAGCAGCTGATTTCTATGCAGATCATCGAGCAAAACCTTTTTATCAGTAGGTATATCAATTTCAGCTTGACATGTATTATACTTATTTATTGAATGCACAAAATTCATTTCCCATATGTGACACCACAGGACCATGGTAAAATCAGAGCTTGTCTTAGCTGAGTGGAGCCCTTTGCAAAGCATGCACCTTTTCTTCTTCCTCCAGGGAGAGATCCTTATTTCAGCTATTCAGGGTTTAAACTCACACTCTTTACAACCCAGTGATATCAGGGGAATGTCTTTTGTCCCTCAGAAGTGAAAATGCTCCTAGCAGGGCAAAACTTCAAAGCCAGGGGAAGGAATATCTTCAGGATCAGGGTGGAGCTTGCAGATAATGAGAATTAGGGGGAACACTTAAGTTGTAAGAATTGATTTGGTAACAAGTACCCCAAATCATAGGCAACTGAAAGGACAGTGCATGGGGCAGTTTTTACTGTGCTGCTACCCTTGGACAAATGTCAAACTTCCATGATGCTAGACTGCTCCACCTAACATGAGAAACCTTAGTCTTTCCATAACTGACCAGATGGATGCTTATGACCTGGAGATTGTGTCATTTCTACTTTTCTTGAAAGTGCCAGCAACTTTCTTTTGCTCCCTCTCCATTGGGCATTCTGCCTCTTTTAGGAAGAAGGTGCCTGGTGTTTTTCAGCCGTGTTGATGCCTGGGTTTGCACTGATTTGGTTGAAAGAACTGGTTTTGGTACTGTCACAAAGCGCTTGAGAGTTTGCATTGCCAGCTGCTGTCCTGCAACAGCAGCTGACTTATTGCGGGTCCAAACTCAAGCCCTTCAGAGAGATGTGACCCCAGGCTATGTCTGACCGTGTTGGAGGTCAGAGGATGGATGATTTGGAATTGCCTTTTCTTTGCTGAGTAAGCCTGCTTGAATATGTTGATAAATAATCAAGAATTTTGCCTGCAGTGTTATTTCACAGTTGCCTATCTACACTAATGGTAATTGTCTGAGGAACTGTAGCCTCTGTCCACTGTGATGTGCCTGTCTCCCGTCCTACAGTCCTATTGGCTACATCTTCTGTATAGGATTTTTCTCTAAATTAGAAATAAATAGCTCTAGAGCATTCCAAATCAATAGGAACAAGAAATTTCAAGGCAGTAAAGTGTGAAATCTACGACTCATTTATATTTAATGTTGTATTACTTGTCTTTAAATTCAGATTTCGTTTGCAAATTCACTAGTCAATGTAAGTCTAGTGAATAATAAGGAGAAGTAACAATTCTGTTGTTTAGAAAATAATGGTTTTCATATTCAAGGATTTTTTTAAAATGAATATTCAAGGATTAGTCTGCACAGTAAATAGTGTTCTAGAAATTGTTTTTTTCTTGGGTATATGTATGTGTACTAATTAATTGTCCTAAACAAGCAGGCTTGGACCAACAGAAGCTGACTTCCAACAGCTTTCTGTCATGTGGCTTCTTTATGTAACTTTTCATAGTTTTAATATTGTTTCTTTAAAAAAGACCTAGTAGGATTTCTCTTCTCTTCTTGACTAGTGATCATTAGGAAGAAGGTAATTGGAGAAGCATGCACATCTACAATTTTAATTGTGTAAAGCTCTCTTTTTTTAAACAGTAATACAAAAAGCACTGAATCGATGTTCTCCTTTGTTGGTTCTGTCCAGACTAAATGGTGAAAAGACAGGCTTGTTGGTATACATGTTTTGTAAAGATACAGAATTGTAGTTATTGTGTTTTGTTTAGTTTTTAAATAGTGTGTTTGGGTTACCAGTTTTGGGTGGTTGTTCTCTATGTGAGGTGGTCAGGACAGGAGGCAGGCTGCTCCTGACAACCTCTTCTCCTTGCTTGAATTCATCCCATTAAAATCACTTGAGTTCTGCCTACGCCAGGATGTAATAACTCACTTTGTGAGTAAGTCCTCTCTCCCATGCAAACTTTTCAACTCTTTCCCATCTCTCCCATTTTGGACTTTGGCTGGGCAAAATCCATGGGAGAGATCATGGGGCAGTGGAGCAATTCGGCTTGAAAGCAGTGCTGAAGTTCTGTCAGTGGGGTACACATGCAGGTCATCTGTGAGAGTCTTGAAATGCTGCTGTGCAGAAGAGGCAAGCTTAGGAATCATTCCTGTCAGACAAGTGCTTACCAGGGTCTCTCTTTCACTGTTACCAGGACACCAGTACTGATCCTTTAAAAATTCTTTTGAAATCTAACATTCTTCAGAGTAGCTTGAGTGAGTTTGGGTTGCCTACAGCCATAATAAGGGAATGTCTGCATATGACCTAATCTAACCTCCTCCTCAAAGCAGAGTCAGCTTCAAAGTTAGATCAGGTTGCTCGAGGTCTTGCCAAGTTGAGTTCTGAGCATCTCCACTGGATCATGTTTTTGTTGGTTTTAATTTGTAGCATGGATCACCATGTGCTCTTTCCATTTTGCAGTGAGCTTCTCCAGTTTATAATGAGTGGCCCTATTCTTGCTATGGAGCTCTTAGGAGATGATGCAGTGAGTAAATGGAGAGCAATAGTAGGGCCAGCAAACCCTACAGCGACCGAGAGTGATACACTGGACAGCATCTCAGAGAGCTTTGGACATTGTGGCCTAAGAGATGCAGCTCATGGCCCAGATTCAGTTGCTACAGCTGCTAAAGTAAGTTTTTGACTTTCTTGACTGAGGTTTATTTTTACTTTTATCTGCTAACAACCAGATTAGGAATTTCTCATTTTGTTTCCACACTTGAGTTCAGAACTAGTTTACATATTCTTCATGGCTCTTTTTTAGCATGGAAAAATAAACCGTCTGAAAAAAGAAGTCTTGTTTATCTCTATCACAAAGATGAATCTTGGGTGCTTTGATCAGGAGAGCATGCCTGGTCATTTTTAATGTCTCCTGTACATCACAAACCATGAGTTAATTGCACAGTCTGCGTAATCTACCTATAGTCTACCAGTGCTGATCATAAAAAGAAAGGGATTAAACAATTAATTCCTTTTGTGACCTCTTGTGTTTCACATATCTGTTCTCCTCCACAGTTCTCACTAGTGCTCTGCCTGCAGCCTACTTTGCTGTTCAGAAGGAAAAAATTAAAAACAGGCCACTTGGTAGTGCTTTGTGCTTTGAGAAGTAATACGGTGGACATGGCTTTGAGGAGTTTGGTTCTGTTTTGCTTTGTTTGTGGTGTTTCTTTTCTCAGTGCTAAGAAAAAGCCCTGGGAGTGGGTGACAGATATTACCAGCAGTTCTGTAGAATTAGGGTGACTTTCATGTGCAATAGTGTGGGATAAATACACTAATAAATGATGGCAAGAATAAAGTCTGTCTCATGGTTGCTTGATGAGTCACTGTGGTGTCTTACCTGTAGACCACTTTAGCTGAGGAAAGATACTAGCTGTTGTTTCCTTGATTCTAGTCTTCCCTCCCTTTAAATTGGAACAGCTGCAGTAGCACAGCTGGAGAGAGACCTGCCTCAGAATACCTAACAAGCTGCCAAGCAGTGTATACTAGAAAATGTGCAGAGATCATACCCTGGTGGTGAGGGCAGAGTTGGGCAGCCTCCCCTTCTGGCTGGTGTAGACTGTGAGGTACAGCAGGCTGACTGCAAAGCACGGGCGGTTTTTTGCTGGCCAAGCACTCACCGTGCAGCTCTGCTCCGTGCCTGAGCTGCTGGATCCTCTCCCTGTGCCTCGGGTTTTGGCAGGGAATCAGATGTTGGACATGAAGTATTTTTTCTTCTGGCCGACTTGATGGACATGTTACAGAGTCAGAAAGAGTTTGAATAGAAGTGATCTTTTCTGATGTAGGAGAGTTATAGTCAGCAAAGTCTTTGAAGTTCTGGTTAAATAGTTAGATGTCTTCAAATATAAGGGTGAAAGTTTCTCTTTTTTCCTGTGCACTACCATGACAGCTGTGCCAGCTTCTGAACTGAGAGTGTAGGAAAGAAAGAAATTCTTGATTAGAAGCGTAAGTGTGTGCTTAGGTTTTAGTTTGTTGTTCTTGCTGCATTTCATTATTTTTGAAATGCTGTCTGAAGGCCCCATTCTTCTGCAGCATTTTTATGACACTGGGATTATTTTGCTGAGCATCTGTAGGTGTGGGCATCTTTGTGCTGTTACCAATACCGATCCTTAATAAATCAACCAAAATTGTGTATTTAGTGCCCCTGTGCCTCTATTAATTTAGTAGGCCCAGTATTGTATGACTATATAGCAGTTGCTATGGAAACCAGTTGGCTGTGCCTGCAGAAGCTTTGCTGAAAAGAAAGAAGTATAAGATAAAGGGACCTAATTGAACTCTTCTGACAGAAAACTGAAGTGTCAGCCACATTTAATGAACGTACTGTAAGCTGAATACTTAGAGTGGAAAGCTGCATTGTTCTTTTGATGGCTAAATGACAAGTGAAAATATGTCTCTGATACACTCTAAGCTGCTGTACCTCTGCAGGCCAAATTTTATAATTTCTTTAGATCAGGAATAACGGGTAAGGAAAATTTTTTTTTTTTTTTTGAGGCTCAACAGGATTTAAGTTTGGCTTTTCTGTATGTCAGTCCTTTGTGTCAGTCCAGCATTATTGAGTTAATTTCCTTTTATGAATTTTAATGGATAAAACTGAGTGGTAAATATTATACATATTTTGCTGCCTTTTCCTGGCTGCTTCTTTAAGAGTAAATAGCAGTTAAAAGAGTGGGACAAGTTCTTTGAATCATGCAGCATTTTATCAGTAGAAGGATGTAGGAAATGAACCCTATTGTCTCAGGTGTTCCCACTTAAAATGTGGATTATTTGCTAACAGAAAAACAAAGGCCCTTTTCCTTCTGTTGAAAGATCCATCAGTTTGAATTGTGTAATTGTTCAAGAAAGGATTACAGAAATTGTTGAAGTGCCATGAGCTAAAGGTAAGGTCTATTGCATTTAAGTTGAGCTAGTAAATTAAATGAGACAATTCCAGGAAATGGCCTTTAGCACTGCTACTGTTATACAGGAAAAAATCAGATACATTTGGTAGTAGTTTTCTTGGATGTAATTTTTTCTCTTAAATAGAAATATATCAGTTCTCTTACTGAATTTGACCAAAGGTATGAAATGGAACCTGTGTTTTGCACATTTGTTAATTGGCAGGTTCTGTAACACATGTGAATAAATGGTATGGAAAAAGTGTGAAGCTGGCAGTGAACAGTGAAAAAATATCACTGAGGAAAGAAACCTGACTGCCAAGTTCACCCCAGTATGGTCTAAGACCCAAGGTACCTGATGCCTAAATAGTGATGGTGGGAAGAAAGAAACAGATCAGAGGCAAAAAGGTTCCTTAAAATTATCTGAGAAATCAAAGCAAGTGAGTTCATCAGCCTCAATTCAGTAAGATTTTTTAAAAAACTATAGGGCAAATAAAGCATGAGAAGTGAGTCAGCAATTTTAGACAAAGTTTAATTGTTTAAGATGAAAGGCAAAACATGTAAACAGTTTGGCTGGAGGTCAGTTTTGTATATGGAAAGAAAACATACTGAGAAATGGCCAGTAGTTGTATTTTTGCTTATATAGTGGAAAAGATGATTATAAAAAAAGGAAAAATAAAATATGTGTATAAGGGAGTGGATTTGGAAAGATATTGAGGAAAGAGAGAGAACATTGCAAAACTGGGAACACCTCTACCAAATGATTGTGGCAGCAGCATTTTTAATGCTCTGAGTGTGAACAGGTTGCATTGCAGAACTGAAAAGGAAGACATGCAAGAAATACTCCAATCCTGTTTTTATGATTGTAGCAATGGTGCCAGAGAGGAAAAGATACACTTGAGATAATATTTTAGGGAAGAAGTATTTGTAGAAAAAAAAAATCTGCACTTAAGGTTTATCTTCTGTGATTATGGATACTTCAGATGTTGATACTTATGATAAAAGCTGATGTGTGCAGCCAGATCAATCTAAAATGTGTTTAATTACAATTGTTTTCAGGAGCTGGAGTTGTTCTTTCCCTCCAGTGGAGGTCGTGGACCAGTCAGCAGTGCAAAATTCACAAACTGTACTTGTTGCATTATTAAGCCTCATGCTGTTAATGAAGGTAAGCAATGCAGATAGCAGAGGAGAAAGCAGTGTGTGTTCGTTGTATCCACGATCATTCCTGTGCCCTCTTTTTTGGGAGAACAGGACTGCGTGAGCACAGGGTGTATTTCACAGTGCATGCAGAGCATGCAGATACACTGTCTTTCATACACATTTAGTATTTCTGCAGTTCATTTCCATGAAGAGAGAGTGGGTCATGTGCTTTCCATGCAGATACTCGTTCAGTTCAGAATAAGAAGGGAGAGGTGAAAAAAAGAAGGATTAAAACATACGTGAGGTTTGACATGCCTTATTGTGACAGCTTCCCATGTCCTTGCTCGTGTCTGCCCAGCACAGTCACCTGCTGGAGGTTAGCATCCTCCCAACAGAGTGAAAGCAGGACACCTGGCCATGATCCAGGGCCTCCCATTCAGGCAGCGGCACATCAGATTAAAACCACTCACAAAGGGAGATTTGTGCTGTTACGAATCTTGTTCTGCTGAGAGCAGTGGGGATGGAAAGTAGGAAAGGCTTGTTTATGAAAGTGAGACAAAGACCTAAAGCATTTGGTGGATTCTGTGATGCTTTCTGTGCTGGAGAATGCCCTGGGAGTTTGCCATATGAGTATTGGAAATGCTTAATGCTCTACTGTTACCGTGCAGAAATAACCTCGCTTATATGTCCTGTACTTAGATCCAGGAGCATGTGGAGGAGCAGTGAGTGCAGTAAAATATTTTGACTCATGCACTGAAACAGTATTTTTGAATGCAGAATAAATATCACCATGTGAGAGCATAGAGTTTTTTCTTAGTAAGATGTAGAGCACACTGCAACATTTTAATCACTGCTTTGTGGATAGCTTAAATGGAAACAGCAGAAGTGGCTGGAGCAGTTTCCAGGCCTTTCACACCTCAAGTGGGATGTCTGGAGAGCTTGCTGAAATAAAAAAAAAGGCTTTCACAAGAAAGAGTCTTGTAGTTGCTACTGATAATATGCCTGTTATCTCTTCCAGACCTCGCATGGTATCTGCTACTGATAAGTCTGCCATGCAACAAAGACACAGTGATGTTCCTTTTACAGAAATATGGGCAGCAGCTGGGACTATGATTTTACCTAGCTACATGTTTGCAGAGGACAAACTCCTGTGGCAGGATTGCTAGGGTCCTTCATTTGAGTGTAAAAATAGCCAAGTGGATGGCTTGGACTGTTTTTAGAGACTTAAGATATAATTTTGTTTACATATAGAGGCTCAGACTCTTATGTTGGTGAGCTCAGGTTTTCTCTTCCTGTTTTTAATCTTACTCATGTCTGTAGATTTCGTAGTGCCCTGTCTGTTACTTTTTTTCCTTGAACTTCTCTGAATTTTTCTGAGTCGCCAGAAGACAAATTCTGACCCTACTTGCACTTCCCTCTGGGAGTGTGAGTGCCTGTAGGTGATGAGGGCGGTGAGAGAGAGAAGAGGAGGTATGGATATAGATAAACAAAAAATGTATGTGCACATCCAGCTTTGCAGTGTGAGCACTGGTCTTAATGTCCCCTATGTAGTCCTTTTTCTCACACCACAGAGGGCTGGAAAGTCAGAGGACAGCTGCCAAAAAAGCAGCTAAAATTTGTAAGACAAAAGGTGTACCTTATGTGAGCATTCTTCCTTCATGCAGCTGTGAGACCTACCCTCAACAAAATGAAGAAATCAGAACTGACTAAGTCAGCAAACTGTTTTAACACTCTGTTGGGGTTTAACTACAGCTGGCAACCAAACCCCACACAACCACTTGCTCACTTCTCTGGGGTGGGGGAGACAATCAGAGGAGTAAAAATGAGAAAACTCATAGGTTAAGATAAGGACAGTTTAATAGGTAAAGCAAAAGCTGCAGGCACAATCACAGCAAAACAAGGAATTATTTATCACCGCTTTTCATGGGCAAGCAGGTGTGCAGTCATCTCCCTTTTAATAACTGTGTTGGGTGGTACTCGAGACATTCTGGTTGTGCCAGCAACATCTCCTGTATCTCAGTTGAAGCAGGTGTTACAGCAACTTATGGGCTGCCCTTTTGGCAAAATTGCATGAGGGAGACTATGTGGTCTTAAAAATGAGCAACTTGCTTACCGCCAGCGAGAGCGTTTCTGGCTGTAGCTGTCCGCCCTGCTCTTTATGGCAGCGAGCAGGTAAGTGGAAACACAGCAGCTGGAGAGGAAAGGAAGTCCTGTGTGGGCGTCAGAGTGAAAAGGTGGTTTGGCAAAGCCAGAGGCATGGAGAGAAATTTATGTGGGTCAAAGCAGCAGAGCCTCTTTTGCGTTGGAGTTTTGATTCGTGCTCTACAAATTTTCAGTATCGAGTATCTAAAAATAAACCTTTTTGCAATTTCCTATGCACTGCTGAGGCTTTGAACTTGGCTATCTAATTATTGTGAATAGAAGCTGCTCATTACGTATTTACAATTACATGAAGTTACATTTACGTACTTGGGTTTATATGGAGATTTAGTCTTTACTTCTGCAGAGACATTTGACTGAATTAATGATTTGAATTTTGCTTTCTGGCCCTTTTCCCCAGTGTTTGTTTTTCCTCCAGAGTCTGCTGCATAATTGATTCTTAGAAGGAAAAATCTTCCTGGTTTTCTATCCTGGAAGATCATTTGCTTTAACAGCAGCTGTAAACTAGGGTGCTTTTCAGTGAGCTTAACTTGCTGTCAGAAGGCTGGATGTAATCTCTAGTTAGTACTGGTTAATTCTTGGACAGAATAGTCTCTCAGGAAATGATTTTGATTGCCACAGGGGTTCCTATCCAGTGACAAAGTGGTGGAAAATCAGTATTGGTTTTATCTCTGGCCTTGCTGCCTCTCTTCTGACGGACATTCAGCAGCATCTGGTCCTAGGCAGCCACAGCAGCACAGCCCGGCCAAGCACCTGAGAATTCCTGTAAGCAGGAGTGACAGCACCTCTGCCAGGCTGCAGGGGAGCCCTGAGGCCTGACAGAGAGTGTTGGGGACCTAAGGTGAAGTTTAACTTCAGCTGTCAAGGATGCTGGTAATGCTGGAGCGATGGCATCGCTGGCCCTCTAGGAATGTGTGTTGTGCACATCTCTTAAAGAGGTAAGGCCATAGCTGTTCTGTCAGTCTGGTGTCAACAAAACTCTTCTGTGGAGGGTCAGAGGTCATGGAAGGCAGTGTAGCCCAGAGCTCTGGACTAGGCAGCTTTAGCTCAATGATGGCTGCTCCCAGTGGTGATGGAGAGCTTCCCTGGCTGGCAGCAGTGAGGTGGTTGTATTTTAACTCTGAAGAGGCTTTGCAAGAGCAGTCCAATTCCTCTTCACTGAGAGCTAGAAGAATGCAAAAGCAACCTGATGCTACTCCATGCAGATTTGTTCTGACCAGGATTGGATCAGGGAGACAAAATGTGGTTTATCAAACTCTCTAGAATCTGTTACACTTCTCAATGTCTTTTAGTTTCCTCCTCTTCTTCTGAGACCAGCTTTCAGTCAAGGAGGATGGTAACTAGTAAGCACAGTTCTAGGATTGTATGGCTAAGTTGTTTAATAATTTTCCGTTTTTAGTGTGGAACTGTGTTCTGTAATCCTCCTGCTTCTTGTGCTTCTGATACTTGAGATACAAGATCATAGTTGCAATCACTTAGACATTCTCTTTTTGTAATTCCCCTTGTGTTACTAGAGCTGGAGGTATTAGCACTAGTGCTCAGAAGCCAAAATTGTACATTCACCAAAATGGATAAACATCAGTTTAATGCCCTGAGGACTGTTTTGTGAGCAGAAATAGCACCCTGTAGATCACTGGGTGGGATTAACTTTAATATTTTTATGTGTAACAGTTTAGTCATGTTTGCTGTAGGAAGCAGACTTTGGTATTACATGACTGGTTTAAAGTTTCTTTGATGTGGCCTTTAGCTACTTCCTTTGAAAAATTAGCAGGGGAAGAATTTGAAAGTAGGGATGATCAGGCTATAAAGGCTGAGGTCAGAAGTGTGTAATATGCAAACTGAAAGGTCTGCCTAAAGGCAAAGAAAGCTCTATGGTTTTGAGAGCTCCTAGGCATGAGGCTAACTACCCAGACAGGTTTGTTCTCCTAGTGTGTCTTAAGCTTGAGATTTTGTTCTAACATTTGTTCTAACATTTGTTTTAACATGGTAAGTTAAATCCTTTTTCCTCTTACGTAATTAAAAAAATAAAACTGTGCTGTCTTCCACAGTATTCTCCAACTAAAGAAAATTTAAATCTCATAGAAAACATAGAAAACAAAATGAGCAGAAATAGGTTCTTTCCAAGTGGAAAAGATGTTCTGTGGAAACGTGGTTTTAGACCTGTTCTGTGTGGCTGATAAAACTTACAGAGCTGTTTTATATTAACTTAGTAGCTAATGGACAGCTTTAGAAAGTTGTAGAACCTTACATTGATTAACAAAACATTGCACTACAGGAAATCGTAAGAATCGTGTTTCCTTCTTTATGCAAAGGCAGAAAAATTCCAATTGAGAGAGTAGTTTGTAGCTCCAAAGACAAACCTGAATGTGAGAAAAAGAATGCCAAGGATGGTAGTTCAGTCTCAGGCAGGTACAGAGACAGTTTACTTATGTAGAATCTCAAGTGAAGTTACTCTGTAAGAGAGAGTGAGAATTGTAGAGCGTGGGAATGCAGCGCTGTAGGGGATTATCTGACTGCAGACAACTGAAGACCTGTCCTGACACACCATACACTTGCTGCTCTTTGAAAGAGAGAAGGCATCACTGTGAAAACGTCCAGTTCACCTCTGTATCATGCTAAGTATGCTTACATGTGTGTAGTTAGGAAGTTGAATAAGCTGGAAAAGAACAAGAGGATGGCATAGTAGAGGTGCAAATCTGTTATCACTCTCTGCACTACGTACCTATTTCATAAGTTTTTCTCAAGACAATTTGTATTCACTAGACCGGAAAACTCTGGAAATTGTTTCCTTTTTTTACCCTTTTAGGCATAAGTTTGAGGAATTAGTTATTTTTATTTTCAGGAGACGTAGAATTAGAACAGGGTTTTCAGAAAACTGGCTTGAGAAAAAGTGAGGAGTGCAATTTTCTCATATGTAATCTGAAAGCACATCTTCTGTCTGTGGTAGATGTGCATAATAGAAAGGTGAAGTGCAGGTGCTGTGGAGTTCACCTCATTGTAGGCAGAACTTTTCTTTGGATCTTGTCTACAAGGTTGAGTGCCAGGGGCATCAGTGATAGCCTTGATGCACTTTACAATTAGAAGTCTGGAAGGAATTATTTGAAGATAGAATCTGGAAACGAAAAAAAAAATTGCGGAATGCACACAAATCTTTGCAGATACTTCAAAGTACAGTGGATGGTTTGAGATGTGACCTCAGGGTATTCCCACATGCAGTATGGCAATCTTAGTGCTGCAGTCATGTGAGGACTAACTCGTAAAACCCTGTGCTTTCAGCTGCAGGCATTCTTTTGCAGACAGATTTGCCCAGGGAGGGGATGTACTTATGTCAAATGAAATGCAGTTTGTTTCTTATGTTTTCCTTGAATATATGTTATATATATAGGGTGTTGAAGCATTTGGTGGTGTCTAGTGGTGCTGGGTTTTTTTTGGTTGGTTGGGTATTTTTCTCTTTAGAGAAGCTAGAAGAAAGTGATTAAAATTAAAACAACCTACTTTGCTACTTCATCACCATTTTTTAGAATAAAAAAATTTAGCTTTCATGAGATCAGTCATCCATACACTTCCATCTGTGTTTTGAATTCTTTGCTGTAGTTGTAATGATGGATATTCCTTGCCTGGGATGTTTGGTTTTGAAACCAAGCCCATAGTGTTTCTCATTTATTTCCTGCATAAAGTTTTAGCACCTTGGCATTGGTTTCCTGGCTTAGACTGATTTTGGATTTCAGTGGCTAGTGGGGAAGTGACATTTATTTTTTTGAAGTATGAAAAATATATTTTACATTTGAATTGATTAAGGTAGAAGAGGAGGTGAACTGAATTTGAAAATCCTTTCTGACAGTTTGAGACAGGAAGGAAGAGGAGGAGATACACTTTAGAGAAGCAAACAGATCAAATGGCACAGCCAAACCTTACTGAAGCTCATAAGTATCCTCCAACGGGAAAGAATATATTTTCTGCTTGTGTTCAGTAGTCTTGTATTGGTGGTGTTCATGTTTTTGAAAATCATCTTTGTGCAGGGATGGTGGTATTAATGTAAAAAAAAAGAGAGACATTAGAAGTGAGTGTTTACTACTTCATTTTGGGATTTTCACTTGTAAAGGGTTAGAGCAAAGTAAATTCTGAGAGTGGACCAGGGAATTTCAAGATAGTGAAACTTCTTTCATACCAAGGAAACTGATGAATCAGGAATGTATAATGTCACTAAAATCACTCAGTGATTGATGGACATATGATGGACATTTACCAGCATGTCTTTTGTGAAGGAAAATATGCTTTGTTGATCTCTGAATTCTCCAAGTATGCTTTCTCTAAAGGAAGGTAAAACGGTGTCAGCCTAATTCACTTGAATATTAGTGGCTTTGTGAAAGTTTTTTGCTGTTAGGAAACCAGAATTTTCCTCTAGTGGGGTAATTTGTATGTTTAGATCTTTGTAGCATAGGCATCTGTGTAGCTTTAAATGTTTCCTTGAATGTTGGACTGGACACGAGCATGTCAAATTAAAAGGGCTTTAAGAACAAAGTCTTGTCATCCTGGGGCCAGTTCTTGTCAATATTGTCAATAAAGGCTTGGATGGGGTAGGACAGAGCATGCTTGGAATGTTCAGACGTGGTACGAAGTGCCCACTGAAATTTTGAAGGATCTGATTAGAATTCAGAACATTCCTGATGAGCTACAGAAATGAAGCAATGTGAAGATGATGAAACTGAATACAAACTGTATAGCACTACTGTGGAGAACAAAAAATAAATGCACATATATAAGAGAGAGAAGAACTGGCAGGGTATGAGTGATAAGTTTGTAGAGAAATGGTTGGTATAATGATGAAACAGGAACAATCCATGTTCACTATGTACCTACTAGGTCTGCTCAGTGCTCATGAGAATCCAGCTTGTGTATCATGTCCAGTTTCTGGGCACTCTGTTTCAAAAATAACAGAAAAAGAGAGCAAAGAAAAAAGAGATTTAGCCAATGAAAACTTGATGGGATTAATTTATTTAACCTGAGATGGGTAGGACAGGGATATACAGCTTTCTATAAGTACATTTACAAAATATGAGCTTATTTACTAATTTAGATGAAAGAAGATGTAATGCAACCATTAAGGAAAACTTTGTAGTGTATCACTGGCCCAATATTTGAGGATGTAATGAAATCTTTGAGAACATTTTAGAAAAATGAAAAAAATGTGGCTGTGCCTAATGTAACTCACTGTACCTTGGAGCAGAAGGTAAATATATTGAAGTCTCTTCTTTTACTGCCCTTTTCAAATCAGGGTAAGGAGAAAGGCAAGATATTGGCTCTGAAAACAGCCAAGACACAGAATGTAGGAGTACATGATAGTCTTTTGCCAAGTTGAAAATAAATTATAGAGCTTACAGTATATTAACTATTGATCTAGGACAGTGAGTTGGTGAGCCTTCCACAGGAAGTAGAATATAAAATTAGTAAAGCCTGGAGCAGATTGTAGTGGATCTCATGAGAGTTTTAACCTCCAGAGTTAATTTAATTGACAGTGAAATAGTAGATTAAAGTTATTGTTTATAATTATGGTCTAATGCACATTCCAAGGAAGAGTTTTAACCACTTCCTCCCTGTAACTGTAACCATTTATGAGAAGTCTCATGCACAGTGTTCAGCGGGGATAACCAGAAAAAAAGAAAGAAATATTAGTAAGCTTTTGAATGGTTTGGATTGTAGTACTGAATGCCGTCATATAATCCAGTGGTACAGCCTCAGCTAAAACATCATGTTTAGTTTTGTTCACACTTAGGAAATACGCAAAAATAAATTAAACTCATTATAGCCACAGAAACATTCTACTAGCCAGAATGATTGACCATAATCTTCTTAAGTTTAAAAAAAAATAAAATCTGAGTGGATTTGCTGAAGGAGTACAAAGTACTGAACATCTTGAAAGAAAGAACAAAGCAAATTGGATATTTCTTCTTAAACTTTCTCTTAACACCAGATCAAAGAAAGACAGAAACCTAAGTTTTTCTGGGTTTTGGGTTTTTTGTAGCTGTACAACCATCAGATTGAGTTCAGCATAACTGTTGCAGAGATATTGACCTTTCTTCATAATACTGCTTTCTTCAAATTCTCTTCTCCAATGGTACATACTGCTCAGCCAAATTGCTGGATAGTTTGTGTAGTTTGGCCATGATCTTTGCATTGAATTTCCCTGTGGGCCTTGGTATCCAAATGCTAATTGTGACTCTCTCCATCTGTTCCCATGCAAGAATTCCGAGAAATCCTTTCTTTCCCTACGGATTTTCATCATTCTATGTCTTCTAGTGCCCTGTCTGGCATACACAAGCGTGGTCTTGCCTTGTTCATAGTGGTTCAGAAAGTTGCATCTGGGATTAAGCCTTTGAACCTTTCACCCCCTCTGAATCTGTCAGTTCCCGTTCTCAGCCACGTCACACACTTGCTCATTTTGGTTTCAAGGCCCCCTGAGATTTGCTGTCTGCATGCAGAATTTTTCTTGTGCTAGCAGTATCCTGACTTCTATTTTCCAGTAAGCCTGTGGTGATATCTTTTGTCTTCACTGCTTTAACTTTTAGTATTTTCAAATGAATATTTCCTGTTAAGGTTTTCACCAGTGCTGCAGTGTTGAAAGAGTTCTCCATAAATGTCTGTAAAGCTGCCCTTCAAACTTCCTGAGGTTCTCCTTTAATACAATACATAGACAGAAATGAGGAATAATGAAAAATCTTGGATTCTATTGCTATGAACAATATTCTCTCATCATTTCCTCACATTCTTCTCTCTTCTGTCTGTACCCACTGGTCTCATTGCTAGCCTGGGTAGCTTTTGAGGTCCCCTTCTCCTTTGCAGGCCCAGTGTGTTACTCACGAGACCCTCCTTCATTCCCTTGGTGTGCCAGAGCGCAGATGCAAAGTGGGGCTGGGAGACCAATAGTTGTACATTATCACTATGACCAAACTTTTGGGGAATCTAGAAATGGTGTATTTATGCTGCATAGTAAAAATGCCAAGAGTTGTGTTATTCCTAAGTAGAAAAAGAAGAAGAGAGAGAGAAACCTTGTTCTTCAGGGGATAGGTTGTCCAACTGATAGGAAGAAGTGCACTTTTCGAGAGGACATCTCTCATTTACTTACTGCCCAGTGTTTTTCAATGTTGTCTGAAACAAAGATTAGTGAGAACTTCAAATTAAATACATTGCAGGGGGGCCCAGCTCTGAATCCCACTTTTCCATCTTCTAGAGCTCAAAAAGGACTTTGCCTGGAGTCACACCTGATCATGATTCTCTGGAGTTAGAAATAGGACCTTACCACTTGGCAGTAAAGAATCAGATTATTTCATTATACTGTGAAGCAAAATTGCATTTCAAAATGTCAAAAATAGACATGAAATGAAATTGCTACCTATAGTTAGTGCTACGTTAAGCACTCAGTACAGGTTACTTTTAGAAATATGTTACTGGATGAGGTGGATCATCAATCTGATCAGTCATGGCAGTTTTTGTATTCCTGTCAAAAAACCCTGTTGTTTAAGAGGAATTATTTTTAATTATTGGAAGGGTTTGAAAAAATGACATATGGAGGCTGAGATGAGGAAGCTAGTTCTTGCCTTGCTTTGAAAGCAGTCTGCTGTCTTGCCTAATGAGCTTTTAACAGAGGAATGGTTAAAGTAGGAAACAGGCCAGGAAGAAAGGGAAGAGAATGTAACACTCCTACTCCTAGGGCTGGTGGTTCATAGTGCACTGGGACTGAAAGGTCCCAGTAGCACAGATGCTATGGCTCATTGATTAAAGTGCTATTAGGTTAAAAGTGACTTTCATTAAACTGTTTTGTTTTATCCCAATGCCTAATTCTGCAAACAGTTGTAACAGACTTTTCGGTCTGATGTCTTCCCTGCTACTTTCTATTTCTTAATGAAGGACAATTTTCAAATACTGTATGTTGTAAAACAACAAATCGTAGAATATTAATGTAACTGAGGAATTCTTGGTACTTTATCATTTTACCTGATTGAAATATGTTGGAAAATTATCTGTCCTGCACTAGGTATGTAGTAACATAATGCTGCCTCGCAGACATAAAATGTGTGCCTGTGCTCCCTTTTTTTCACTCTGTTTGCTTGGATTAGTGTTAAATTCCCTCAGTTATATTTACTAATGCTTGTGATTCTTTTGTGCTTTGTGACTGAAAATTTGTCATAACTGGTGCCTAATCTGCAGCTTTGATTTGGGTTCTTATTGTAATCACATTTTAAACATCCACTGACCCTATTTGAAGGGTCCTTGGAAAGCTGTTTTTTCACTGCAGATTTGGATTTTAAAGTTGAAAAAAATTACTGAAAGGTGCTGAAGTGGTAATCTAATTAGTTCATCTTTTCCTGAGCCTTATCTGCCCCCAAAGAAGAGGATACATCCCAATTCAGTCATGCAGCTGGCTGAAAGCCTCAAACAGATCCCAAGCTGAGCCTTGAGCTTCCACTCTTCTGTTGCTTGGGGATTGCCTTTGTGCTTTCTGTTTCTATTTTGGTTCAGGTAGAATTTGAGAGGAAAGTGTCCCTAGGAGAAATGATACATGGATTACCTAAACTGGGACAAGGGAGGCCAAGTCACTGGATCCGTAGATTTGCGCTGCCACTGGCAACTTGCTTGTGCTCCTCTGCCTCAATTCCCACATCTGGGAAGTGGAGCTAACATCCTGCTTTGCAAACATAAATGGAATCTCATGCCCCTTCTTCCTCAAGGCATTTTGAATTTTTTGGTGTCTGTGTGAATGGTGACAGTAAGTCCTTTGGTTAAGCCTTTTGAGTGTTGCAGACGTGGGCAGTCTGTCTGGAGCAACAAAGTGCTCTGTTGCTCTCACCAGTGAGAGTGAACTCAGAAATACAATGTAGAGGAAAATCTTGATAGATTTATCACAGTTATTAAAGGAACCTTGCATTAAAGACCTTTATGCAAAATACCTTCTTACTTTAATTTCTGTCGTTAAAGGAGACTATCTCCTCTCTACAGGAAAGGTAGGTCTTAGTGACTTCAGTGTAGAAACAGCCCAGAAAGCTTAATAGAGTCCTCCTTTGTTTTCTAAAACATGGCTTTTGCTTGTAGGTTGTAAAACTGCTGAAGACAAAAGTTCTATAAAAAGCAGATCTCCGTAATACCCCATAACTTGATGTATTTTGATTAGATGCTCGCTGGCTGTGAGTGCCTATGCAAGTAGCCCATTCTTGACTGATTAAGTGTAAAATGGATATCTGTCAGGGCAAGCAGCTGTGCCTTACCTTTCTCATAACTTGTTCCCTGCAAGTGACAGTGACCATTCATCTGCCAGTGCCCTTTTTTCATCTGTGTTGGTTTCTGGTGAGGACTGGAATATTGTCTTTGAAGACTGAGAATGCGGAAATGTTTATACTGTGTCACAGATTTAATTAATTAATTATATTTATTTATTAATTTCCCGAATGATTCCCAGCCAGTCACTTAATCTCTTTATAAACTGGCCATTCATCTCTGAAAACAAGACTGAAGGCTCACTGCCTCAGTGGAACCTGTGTGGAAGCGTCTGAGCTGCTCAGCCTTTCCAGCAGGGTGGACGAAAAGAAACGAGAGCTCTGGTTTCTTGCTCTGATGTGGTCTTGCATTTCCTGGCCAAACCTGTTCAATTCCCTTAATTTTGCTGTGGCAATTTTTTTTTTTAATTTTGAAAAGAAGGGGGTTTTTTCCCCCCTGGGTTCAGAGGAGCATTAAAAGGCAACTTTCACCAGAACATGGTGGAACAGTATAGTGGGACAGGAATTGTATTTGCCTCTGCTTGTTTCTATATTCTGTAAACACAAAAAGCTGCATGGACTGAGTATGCACCAAAATTTCATGTTTTCCCTTTAGTATTTGGAAGATTTTTGGAAGAAATATGCAGTGTTTTGTACAGGGAAGGCTTTTCTCCATAAACCTTAATGTGAAAATACGGTAGGAAATACTTCAGAGACAAGTTTATTTCATTTTCGTTTGTAAATACAGTTTTTGAAAGCCCTTCAACTATCAGTCTCATTTACTCAGAGCTTCCATTGACCTTTTAATGTGGTAGGGAGCTCCACAATCCTATGCCACAGGCATAAGTAGGCTGTGTCTTGAGTGTGCTGTAACCTCCATACTAGCTTTTTATTCTTATCTCTAAATTTATGTAGTGCTAAGTATTCTGCAATTTGAAGACTACTTAATAAAAGGATTTAATGACCAGGAGTCACATCCTGCTGTTGTAATTCGTTACAGGATATTCTTCTATGATTAATTATTTTCTAAATAAATGTCGAGAAATTGGCAGTTTCTCACGAATTGTACTAGAGGACAGGCATTTGCATTCTATAAAACTGGTGGTTCTGTGAAATTCACTCACACAGAGTACTGTGCTTGGCTGACATATTCTTCAAAATGGCCTGATCTCAAAAGCACGGGCAGATCTAAAATACACATCAGTGGAAAATCAGTGGTTCTTGTTTTCTGAGGTTTAGTGTTTTGTTTTACGATCTCGTTCAGTCTTTGAGAATGCATTCTGGAGAGAATAAAGCAAGTAAAATCATCAGCAATAGCATGTTTGTGAGCTATAAACTTAGAAGGAGTAGGTCATTTTGCACTGAAGTGTTTTTCCCATAGAAGACATGAACTCCTGTGCTACTTTGTTGGCAAAGCTTGTTATCATCCTGCATTGTTTCTGGCTTAAAGTAGCACCTGCACTCTGGTGAACCTGTGAAAGAAAAGACAGCTGGTGCTCTGAATTGATGACTGATTAAGCATCAGTGTTGCCAGTGGGTCTTCATTAAAAACATAAACCTTGGTCTTGCAGCAATTGTGTGTTTTGCAGTTGATCTGGGAAAAGCAAAGGCTTCACTAATTACCTTTTTTTTTGGTAGAAATGCTTTTCAACAGCTGCATGGAATTTAATTGTTTGTAACCATCAACACCTAACCTCATATAGAACATACAGCATGCGAACCCAGCTCTGCTCTCTGCTTCCTCTCACAGCATTGCACAAACACTGTTTCTTCAGTTTGAGAATAAGCAGTATATTGGCATAATACCTTTCAGTTGTAAATTCTGCTTTTTAAAATTGAATACTGTATTTTCCATGTTTCTGTAGGGCTTGCTGGAAAGATTGTAAAAGCCATCCTCAAGGAAGGATTTGAGATCTCAGCTTTGCAGATGGTAGGTTTCCTTTTGTGTGTTTCTATGATAAACAGAAGCTGGAGTAGTGCTGTATGCATGTCACAGCAGTGCACAGGTGTCTTTCTGAGATACAAAACCCTTGTGCAGACTGTAGCAATGTTTTGGGATCAGCATTCTCCTTGTGATATTGTGTTTTAGTGCAGACTGTAGCAATGTTTTGGGATCAGCATTGTCATTTGTGTTTTATCATCTGATTGATCAGTTAATCTGTTTCTGTTTGCTCAGTGACCTTGAGCCAAGACACTTCACTTCTCTGTCTCTGAGTTTCCCTGTAGTTAGGAGGGGAGATAATTATATCTGTCTCTTTGGGAGCAGTTTGAAATATCTTTACAAAATGTGCTAGCTAAGATTAATGAAACTTTTGTTAATATCCTTCCTTCATTTTTAAAAATATATATTTAATATGAATTATGGGGAATGCTTTTAAAGATACATTTCCCAACATTACAGTTCCCAAGAGCCCTGCCCTCCAGTTCTAGTGAAAGTCTCAAGATCTGAAATTCCCCTATCACTCAGCTCCCCATCACGAATGAAGAACAGCCCCTTTCTTAGCGGGATCAGCCAACACTACATGGTCTATTTGTATTTGATGTGGAAAAAGATACTGTGTGCTATGTTGCCTTTGGCATCATTGACTGAGTTGCTGACAAGCTTCATATTGCAGTAGTAAAGCCGTTCCTTTTACCTAGCAAAACTTAGAGGATTCTGAATATTTGCTGTTTAAGAAGGGTGTCTGTGTATTTGTGCTGTTGTTTAATACAGACTGCCTAACATTTTGGTTTTCGTAGTTCAACTTGGAGCGTCCAAATGTGGAAGAATTTTATGAGATTTACAAAGGTGTCGTCCCTGAATACCTGGTAAGCATAAGTTTAACAAGAATCTGTTTAAAAATAAAATGTGCTCAAGTGAGAAAATGACCATGTGTTTTATTGCTTGGAATTGTGATACGGGTTCTTTTATGAACCTGACATTGAACAGTTCTAGTTTGTTCTCAAATAAATTAATTCGGTGTGAAAATTGTGTTATGTGTGCCATAATAGAGGAGAACCTTTCATGAAAATTGTTCAGCCAAGGAATTTGTAAAATACAACAGGGTCACATCCCCAGCTTCCCCCAGAAAAGTGATTTTATTGATGGTGAGCTATGAGAACATATCACACCTGCATCTTTGTTTGACTGGATATTGCAATAGTGGCTTGGACCAGAATATGTAGTTATTACTTTATTTACAATGAAGCTGCTGTACTGGATGCTTTCCTAATGACATCTTGAACTATTCTTTGGTTTATTGATCTGACTTCTGTAAATATTCAGAGAAATGAAGACGTTTAAGATATGCTGTAATCCCAGTGGACATCTGGGCCTCTCTGCAGTATTATTCTTTGTTGTACTGTCACATAGAACTTCCTGACTGCAGATAGAACAGTGGGAATACGAGGAGATGAGCTTGTATTTCTGTATCACCTTCTCTCAGAGTATTCTGGTTCATTTTACTCATAGCAATTTTTACTTTACTATGCAGTTTACTCATACTAATGAGCTTAGCTTCACTGCCATGCTATTATGATTGAAATTATCCTTAATTTTTAAATGGTTACATTATTATACATTTTCTACATATTTACTAATATTACTCTGAAAATGAAATGTTTGTTATTTTTTCCTCCTTTATGATTGTTCAGTCTAACTTACTTCAACAGTGTTTGTAGATTTGTCTTTAAATGGGTTAGGAATACTGTTTGTTCACTCTCAGACTGGGGAATGCTCGTAAGACCTCCTCCGAACATAATTTTTGACATATACCAAAGGGAGATTGGACAGGCATACTTGTAGGTGTGTGGCAGAAATCAAAAATGGAAGTTTCTGACCAGTATTTCAGGGCTTGAAGAGACCTGTAGTACTGCAAAAGTCTCTGCTGTGAACAAAATTGGAAATTCTCTACCATTTTCTTAAGCTCTTTTGTATTATCTCTAACCCTCTAATAAGCTGCAAATTTTAGTTATATAATTTAACTGGACAGTTACTCAGAAGGAAAGGTGACATTTAAACAAGGTCAGTCAATAAATAAAATATGTTTTAGGTGATGTCAAGAAAAGTGAGAATCTAGGACTCCGTTCTGCAAGCTGTATGTGCTGGATTGGCTCAGCTGAAAAGAAATCAAATTAATATCTTCATGCATTTAGGATATCTGCGAAACAGGAAAATGTGGAAAAACTAATCACAATGGTAAAGAGTTCCAGAGAAGGCACACATGGGAACAGCAACGGATATTGTCAGTGCAGTCCAAATAGGAAAAAGTATGTTGCAAAATAGGATATTGGAGAAAGAATATGACCTCCTGTCTACGTGACTCAGAACCATCTGCTTTGATCTAAATTTTATTTATCATTCCAAAATAACTCGGCGCAGAAGATACTGGCATCCAGAAATCCTTTTAAAAAACTGTACTTCCATTTCTTCTGGTTATTCCTTTGCAGTTAGATAAAGGTTTGACATTGTATATAAACTACTTTGTGAAAAGAGACAGCTCTACAATTGCCCAAAATTTTAGTTTTGTTGTTATCTCCTACATGGGATTTTACATACTGTTGATCAGTTTTTGTGCTTGTTTTTGTGCTGTTTGTGTTTCCTACTCTAGCCAAAATAGGAAATGGGGAAAAAGAAGTGATGTTATTTTAGATCATCTCAGAATCCACTTTGTTAATCAAAAATCCTTGAGCTTGATCCACCTCCAGGAATGATTTTGGTTGACCGCAAACCATGCTATTTGACGAATAAACTATTTACTAGAGAAAATTTGCTGTAGCTGTAACTGGGAGCCTCGCCAGACAAAGAGTGTTTGCGATTTAAACTCCACTCTGGACTTGATGAGGCTGTGTAAGTAGACCAGGCTTGTCTGACACAGAACCACCTGCCTCTGTGCTGTACCTGGTGTTCAGGTCTCAGCTTCGTGCTGTAATGAAGGAGTCAGGACTAACTTTGGTCATGTTGTTTGCTGTTGTTGGTGGGATGTCCGTGCTGAGACAGAAACAATAAAAGAGGGAGGAACAAGAATAACCACAGTTTGCAGGAATTGCAGAGAGTTGATTCAACTGAAGTTAAAAGCCTGGTTTTTTTCTGCTTTCCAGTTAACAGTTGTTTAGATGACAGAATTTAATGAAATTCTGCAGAGTAGTGACTTTGTGGCTATATACTGTTTCTTAACAGAATGAAATATGTGGATCTTTGACCTGTTTTGAACAGAGTATCTGTTGGTGAATAACACAGTCTTTGGAATTAAAATATTTATGTTGTAGAGCATGAAGTTAGTCTGCACTCTTTTCATGTCCTTCAGGAATACTTGTACCTAGACTTCTTGGGATCTGGTTACTGATAGAGGCACTGGATAAAATTCAGAGTGGGGAGCTTAGGTACATGTTCTCAGCATAGAATCCAGTATGAGAGTAGCAACTTTTTGGAACAGTGCTGCTTGACTTGGAGTCCTTATGTATTTATTTTCTGTCACAACTCATAGAACGAAGACAAGGACTTAGTTCTTCTTTTTCTTCTGCTCTTTTGTCCACTCTGTATGCTGTTTTCCTTTGCCATGGCTCATCTTTGACCTGCCCATGGCTGGTGGGCATGATTGCAGAACCTTGGTAGTCCTTACCTGTCCTCCCTTACTTTCTGTGCATGTTTTGTCCTTTCCTCTTTCCTCATTGGTTTTGATCCCTTTAATTGTCCTGATTTGTTTAAAACTTGTCTGCCCAGATTTCTAGACAAGTATGCAATTATAAGGGCATGATTTTAAAAAGGAAGTCAGACTAGAACATCAAAATAGATTCTTTCTGCTTGTGAAACCTATACCTCTAATTAACAAACTCCAAATTGGCACTAATGCCCAGAGTTAATTTAAGCTTATGAAAACTAAGACCCATCTTCATCACCCACGCAGAACTCACCATGTCTCTTTACTCTCCTGGAGACTCCAGGGAAACAGATTACTTCAGTTTAACTGAGATTCTGGTATTAGTACATGACAAGAATGTTGCCAGACCAGGACCCTTTCCCTACCAGGTTGTGCCACAGGCACAGATTCTGTTGGCTTGTGTGTTTCAGCTTCTGCAGTAATCTGTGAGGAAAAGACAGTGAGAACCAAAAGCCCAGGAGACATTTTAATGACTTAAAGCCATCAAATGAGTGTATATTTGGAAACAGATATAGGCTGTGTACCATGCTTCTGGTAGGGAACACTGCAAAGTACATTGCTGCCTGTGGAACTGGCTAAACATAGTGTGATTTTCCAGGCTTAAAACCCAGAAAAGTGCATTCCAGTGATACAGTCTAGTTTGACAAGTTACGAGATACTGCCATGAAATCTAGGTCCAGATCAATAAGGATGTGCCCACAAAAGAATTTAAAGTATTGTGGATGCTGTTACATGCTATTCAGTATCCTGATGAAGCTGAATATCCATTTGTTTTCAATTTCCACCTTCTAAACCAAGTAGAAAAATGGAAAACATTTCTTTTGTGGTGAATACTAATGGTATCTTTGTGTCCTTGCTTTCGTAAATGCACCAATATTTCTTAATTGTTTCTGTCCTGTAATTTTGGGCCTTGTATTGGGGAGGAATACAACCCTTGCTAAAGCCCAAAGAAATTCAACTTTTTTTCTGTCTTTTTTCTCTTCCAGGAGATGGTTTCAGAGTTGTGTTCAGGCCCTTGCATAGCAATGGAGATTAGACAATTTGATCCTTCAAAAGTGTTCAGAGACTTCTGTGGTCCTTCTGACCCTGTAAGTACTTTCTTGAGTGATAAATAAAGCTTAAAAAATTGATGTGCTAAGTGAGTTAAAATGTCAAAGTGTAGTATGGCTGCCACATGCCTGCTGCATTTATTAGAAACATGTCAGCATTACCTTATTACAGAGGTCAAATGCTAGCCTTGGTGGACCTATTTGCAAATCCTTTAGCAACCTTTCTGATCTTACCTAAACCAGGTGATAAAATACTGTGATGACATTTATGTGAAAGGAAAGCTATCTAGGCAAAAATCTCTGTTAAAGATTCACAAATATTCTAATGGAAGCTTTCAGAGCCCTGGAATGAACAGTTATTGCTTGTGGATGCCAGTGTAATCAAATATTAATTCACTGCAGTCTGTGGCATTCTCCTGGGATGAAATTGAAAGGAGAATGGGTTCCTTTGATTTTCAGAAGGAAGCAAACAAAAAAGGGTGTCAAAGTTCTCATACCTGTTTGCTTCTAGCTTTTTTTTAAAATTTCTTGAGGTGGATAATTACATGTGTGATACTGTGTGCAGTTTGAGGACAGGCCTAGGGGCTGTCTCAAAAAGTTTGCAGATTTTTGTTAAAACAGTGAAGGCTGCTATAGGCACAAGAACAGTGAGGTGAAATATCAAGATGCAGGCATTGAAGTCAGGGTTTGTATGTTTTTCTGGTTATGATTTGATGTTTTAGTTGCACACCTGAAGGAATTTACCAGTTTTCATGGAAAAGAATCACACAGATGAATGTTTGAAAGGGAGAACAAGTTATTCAGGATCTATTTTTCTTCAGATACAGAGTTTCCATTATAGAAAGCACAAGTTAAAGGTATTATCCAAACTTTTTTTGCCTCCTCTGTTTGGTAACATTCTAATATTTCTCTACTGGATTAGCATCTTGTAAACAGAGCATAAGCCATTTATCTGACTTAGTTTTAACTGCAGGATGGTATATCAGTAGTAATGTACACAATATAGTGGTTTCAGTTTTGTTTCAAATCCCTTGCTTAAGGTTTCTGGTCTTCTAAACCTTCAAAGATGCACTCATTTTATTTGGGTCTATTACATCTTTTTCATGTGTCTGCTTGTTTAATGCCTGATACATTAAAATCAAACTATGCTCACAAACATCACAGCAGCTTTTGCTTATGAAAGACAAGTGTTCCTATACAAGGGGAATTTCACTGGTTTTTCTTACTCACATGAAAACCTGTCATAGCCTTACAATGTGTGCATGTGGCTGTTGATGAGCTGAGGAACTGAGAGATGTATAAACAGATGGCTTTTCTGGGTGACAGAAGAAAACCACAACGGAGGTAACTAATTTCCTGTCTCCCAGATCTCTTGCTCCTTAGTGACCTACTGATGCTGTTTGTGTTTCCCTGGTAGTGGTTAGCTGTCTGACTTGTGAAGTGAAAGTGAGTACCTGCCTGCTTCTAGTGGAAGCAGAGGCTGTAAGCTTTGGACACTGACTTCAGAGCAGTTCCACTAATGGTATGTTTGGAAGACAGAGAACTGAGTTATATTTCTGTGCACTGTTTCCTGTAACAATTGCAAATTAAGTGATTCTCCAAGCACATAAAGCCTATGTGCAGTAACTACAGCAGCTCTCAAGACTAATCATTGCCTGAAATTTGTCTCTTCAGACAGTGTTTGTAGCTTGTCTTTGAGGATAAAGGGGCTAAGGTATCTCAGCTTTTGTCATTTCCAACTGGAATTGTCAGAGAAGCTCACAACTGCACTTTGTGGTTACAGTATTTGTCTCAAATAGGAGTAGCAGAAACCATAACAGCAGTTTCATTACTGAAGGAGTTTATGTATAGACCATGAAGATAATTTGGACTTGATATTCTAGTGGTTAAGGTACATCTAAGTGTCATGCAAATAGTGCATTATTGTTGAGAGATTAGGATCTCTTTATAACTTGTCTGTTTATGTATGCTAGATCCTGATGTGTGTGCAGTCTGTTTATAAACACAGGAGAAGATCAAGTTCACTTCAAAAATGGACCTGTTTGGGTCACTTTGGCTCCTGTTAAACAGTACCCTATTTGCCATTGAAATCACTGTCATTGCTTTCAAGGCAAAGTACTGTTTGAAGTGAGTAAAGGTGTTGGAATTTGACTTATATAATGAATCTGTCCCCAGTTACCTCTGCTGTTAATTGTATCTTAAATACATAATGAATGTAATCATTACTTGGTGGCAAGTCAGATATCTAAACTGGGTGTGAATGTTAACAGCCCTTCAGTCTGTTCTTGGTTTTGCAGGATGTTTGGGGCTGAAGGAAGAACTAGAATTCTTCTATTTTGAGGATTATACTTTAATAAGATAGCAATTTATACCAAGTGTATAATGCTAGAAATGAAATGGTACTTTCGGCTATTTTCTCTAAGAGGGTAATATTTTGTCAGCACTGCAGGTCAATAAAGCTCTCTGCCAAAAATAAACCAGCTTATAAATACTTTATTAAAACCTCCTCTGTGGTAGTAGGGAAGACAACTAAACAAAAACCTGATTTGAGCCTCTTTGTAGTCGTGTATGAAGAGCCCTATCGGATCTGGAAAGCAGGCAGTGGGATAAAGATCCTTCTCTGTAAGGAGCTGTGCTGAACATGCTCACTCCCAAAATTGCTGTGGTCTGATTGCAGGGCTCAGTGTGGCAGATCGCTGCGTTGTGGAACACTCGTCCCCAGTAGATAGTACATGGAGCAGGACATGTGCCTTTCTGCAGTTCTTGCTGCTCCTTGCATCCTTCTTGTACACTGGCACTTTTCTACTGAGTGTCTGGCTGGCTCACTGTACTCTTGGTGAGTTGTCAGCCTCTTAATCACACTTGGCTTCAGCTCCTGGAATGCAGCTCATTCTTTTGTGTCACTGGTGGTCTCACCTCAGGCCTTTCTGTAGTCCAGTTGTGATGCTTATTCTTGTCTTCCAGCTGCAGTCTCTAGCCAGGTCCCAAACTACTTGTGTGCCTTGCTCTTGGTGTCCCTCTGGGCCTCTTTCTTTCTGTCCTGGTCTGCCTCTGGGGCTTATATGTGGGCTTTAGAAGTGGAAGGTTCCCTCCACATCTACTGTAATAAACAGCTATTTATAAGCTCTTATAATTCTCTTATAAGCTCTCCACATCTACTGTAGTAACAGCTATTTATAATAAGCTCTTCACTTATTTTTGCAGCACCCCTGTGAAAGGCCAGCAGTCATACTGATGCCCATCTTGAAAACGTTTCTTTGCAATGTGAATAAGGGCTGTTTAAAAAAGATCTCTGACTGTCACACAAGACTGCAGCTTTTCAAGGAGGGCAAGCACCCACAGGCTATGCTATGCACACAAAGCTATGAGGTTTGAGATGCCAACATCCTATGAGCAGCTGAGGACTTTTATTTAGATATTTAAATTACAAATAGGAATGGGGTTTCTGAAATTACTTCAAGTCCCACTTATTCTCATGGTGTGTCTGAATCATTTAAGCTCTTTTTAAAATACACTTCAAATCGTGCTATCCAGGTTGTTAAATTACACATTTTTTGCTGGGTGCTATTTCACTCTGTTTTACTGGCGCGGTTCTGACATTGCAAGAAAAAAATTACACCTATGGCAAAGCAGTAGCTGCTGTAGGAAACTAGGAAGAGGACTTAAAAAACTAATTAAATTTGACTATAACAAAACACACGTCTTTTGAACTTTCAGTACACACTATCACTTAGAAATAAAAGTTATTAACTGCAACCAAAGTCCAACAGAAATGAAGCTGTGTATCTTCTTCATTGTAAAGAAATGAAAATGCTCGGAGGGGTAGGGATAAATGCAGCACAGTGTGCATTATCAAGAAGGCTGTTTTGCTTAAGTTCAGTAAGGAAGAAAAAAAAAAGCAACCTATTTGTGCATTGATTTGGCTTTCTTTAACATGGACCAGGATGCAAAATCTGGAATGGAAAACCTTGGATCAAGGGGGTGGTGGCCAGGGAATCCTGTCACTGCTTGAGTTTGCTGGCATTGGTATTTCATTTCTCTAATGTTTGTACATTTTTGGCCTCTGGAGCAGTTAGTTTTTGTTATTAGTTAGTTTTTGTTATTACTTAGGTCTGAAGCTATAGCTTTAGTTTTCACATCTTTGTGCAGCTTCTCTGTTGAAATAGCTGCTTGGTAACATTTTGTCATGGAGTTGTCAAGATGATTACTTAGTATTCATAAAACACTTGAAAAATGCTGTCGAAATTAGGTATATTACTTTTTTTTTTTTTACCTTTGTTCATATACAAATTTAAAAGTTGGTTATAATACATGATTCCAGGAGTCTACATCAGCTACACATTCCTGGCTGATGGAGTAACTTTTAGTATTCGTGAGAGCTTTTACTTGGAATTGGCAGTACACTGAACGTGACTCAGGTACCTTCTGTTGTGAGATATTATTAAAGTGAAGGGATGTGCTGCAATATTTCTGTATTCAGTGGGCTGAAAGGGGATTTTCATACACTTGCTTTGAATCCTAACCTGCATTCTTTTTACACTGGGGATTTGCACTTTTAAGCGTAACAGCGTGTCAAGTCTTTTGTACTTTTGCGTGAAAGAGCTGAAAGGGAGATTAGATGGTTTAGAACAAAGCAGTGAACTGAAAAAGCTGGAGTCTGCTTTAGCTTCATTCCTGACCTCACTGTGTGACCTTGGACAAAAAGTTCAATATCTTTCTGCCTCAGTTAATCACATCAGTTAAATAGGGATAACAGTATGAGCCAAAGAGCATGGTTGCTGTAAGATTTTTGTTTCTATAGACCTCCTCTGAATCTCCAGCACTGAAAAATATGTATATGTGAGGCCTAAAATGTTCATGTTCATTCCTAGAGCTACATTAGCAGCACGACATTTTCGTCATATAAAGAATAGTTCAGTGGAAGATGGAAAGGAATATAAAGGCTATTTTTGAGCTTCCAAGTACTCATTTTCTGGTAATACCTTTGTAGCTGTTTCAGTGTGGATTCTCCCTATAGCCTAGTGAACCCTGGTAAGAGTGTTGACAATGAAGTACATAATGTCTTTCAAGAGGAATAAGATTTTTTAAATCTAATTCTTTAACAAAGAAGATTTTTAATATAATTGATTATCTGCTCAGATAGTCTGAGTCATGTAATAAAAATAAAAACTTTCATTCAGATACAGACTGTTATCAGCTAGAGTAGCAAACGGACCAATCAATACCAGTTACAATATCCTGCTGTCTAAGCCAGCAATGGGAAAGACATGATTGAATTGCTTAGATGTTATTTAGGGTCAATCATCTGACTCTGTCCTTTCAGTTTTTAATTTCTATATTAGCCTCTGCAGGTCTAATGAAAAAGTGTTCTAGAAAGAGCTGGGGCCTCTTAGCTGGGAGACAGGGCAGTTTTTGTCTGTGGAGGTGGATTCTTCCCTCTGGTGCAGCCCCCTTTTTCTGAGCTGACACTGCTGATTCATCAAGCCCAAGGGCTCTGTAGGTTCAGGACTTCTCCTGCCTTGTTCCATGTCACCTGTCTGTGCACAGGCAAGGGAGCTAGAAGAAAGGAAGTGCTAAGATAGCTGTGCTCTAATGACCCACAGCTGCAACGTGACTGCAGCTGTGAGTTGTCACCACTGGTTTAGACTGTCAGTGTGTTGGTGTGTGATTTGAAATTTACCTCCAAAAGTATTACATCTTCTCGACAGTAACAAGCCTGTGTCTGTGTGGATCTCAAACACCACAGCTGTGGCAGTGAGTTGCTTTCCCAGGTTTAAAATGCGTTGAGTCTGCACTGGCTGCACCAGGAACAAAACTGGTAATTATTTGTTTTTCCTCTCAAAGCTCTGTGTAGCCCTGGGAGCAGCTGAGAGTCAAGAATCCAAGAATAAATTTTTACAGGCATGAATTCAGTGTTCATAGTAAGTTCTCCTGATGTCTTCTGCTTCTGAATATGTACTGCAGAGGTCTGGCAGGCCTTGACACCCACCCACCCTACCCCTGCTGCCCTGTTTGCTTTGATCACGTGTGTGTGTGTGCTTTGTCATGGCATAGATACATGATCTGCTTACAGTTTTGACGAGTTTGGAGCTCTGTTTCTTGCAGACTGTCTTCTCCAAGCCACTCTTTGCAGGTGACGGGCAGTCCTTTGATGGGAAGAAGGATTTCAGCCTCAGGGCAATATGTCATTGTGCAGAGAGTAGAACAAAAATCAGAGCAGTAGTAGTGGAGGAGCCTTTTCCTTGCAAGTGGCTTGCTTTAGATGTGGCTTGTTATTGCCGCAAGGTTGCTGTCATATGATGGCTGTTCAGTGTCATGTGGAGCTGGAGCTTGGAGGCTCACTTTGATTCTTGATGGCTAGGTGCTTACATGTTGAAAATTGCTGCTATCAGTGGTGACTGACAGTCTCCATCAGGAGACTAAATATTGACAGAGCCCTCAAGACCTAACTCTGCTTTAACTCCAGCGTGATTGAGGCATGTTGGCAAGGTTACAGTTGGGAAAAAACAGCTTTTATCTACCACTCCTTGTCTGCGGCTCCAGAGCTACTGAACTTGAATGTGTTATCAATGCAGCTGTTGCTGCCTAAATACATGCTGAATGTGCGGTCCCTGGGCTTGAGTTCAGTAGTCCCAAATTAGAGTAACTTGGTAAAATAGTTAATAAAATACATTGCATTGTCTGTTACCAGGCCACTGGTAATAGTGGGTCTGTTACCAGGCCCACTGCCGCCACAACAGTGCTGTTGTGGCTCCAGTGCCACAACAGCACTGGAGAGTCTGCTGCTTTCATCCTCTGGAGAGAAGGTGCTGGTGCCCTCTGGGAGAGGACTGAAAGTATATTTGCATCTCATTTCCAGTTGCTGCAATGCCTTTTTTTTTAATTAGTTGGCTACCAAAGCCCCTCTGGCCTATGTAGTAGTGGTTTTTTTGCAGTTTCCTCTCCTACCTGACACTACGATGTTTTAGTGTCCCCTGATGACAAGACACCTTTTTAACTGTGATTTTCAGGAAGTTAACAGCATTTTGTCAAAGATTCTGTATGTCCTTCTGGAAAGTAGCATCAACTTAAGAAGCTTCTGGGTTCCCATCTGCATTCCTGTCTTTCCCTTATGTCAATCTGTCTCTGGCTTTGAAATGTTTCTTCCAGGGTACCTCTTGCATGGTTCCAGGCTGGAATAACTTGCCCTATTTTAGCGATAGGAGTGAAGCTTAACATGAGCTCAGAGACTGAAGAAAAGCAGGGCTGTGCCACAAAGCATTTACAGCATGGGTTACTGATCTCACTTGACTTGCTGAGCTACCATAGAGAGCTCCTAGTTACTCTCCAGAATGGCTAGTGTGCCAGGGTATCCTGGAGCTAGGTTTTTGGGCCTTTCCCTGCAAACTATCACATGACTAGCCATTTTGGTAAGGGTTTAAGCTGTGCCAAGAATATTTACTTCTTAAGAAAACTCAATTTTTTTGGTTGAGGCCTTGGTACTGTTCAGCTCTGCAGACACATGAAGACATTTAATCTGATCTGAAATCACAAAGACTAATTGTATCTGTAGGTAGGTGGGAAAGAAGACTGAAAGACTGGCTTAGAAATCATAAGGGCTCCCTTTGCACTCAGCCTGAGCGCATCCCAAAGCAGTAGGTGTGTGTTATTAAAGAAGTGGTTATTTTGAGCAACTGTGATGAACGTAAGATTCTTACAAATGCTGTGAGTTACATAAATTGTCTATTCATCCTTGAGGAGGTGGGGTTTTTCTGATTGTGCAGAGTTTTGGTAATAACTGTCCGTCTGCAGATCTTGTTCCGCAAAATGAATGCTTCCACATCCTGTTCGCATTGCATCTTCCTGGTAATGTTCTCTCCAAGCTTTGAATAAATGCCGTGCTTCAGGGTGGTGTTACAGATTTAGTGTCTCATACTGATGGCTCATATTTTATTTTCAAAGTGACCACACAAAGTTTTAGAAGTTCTTGCCTAGTTTCTTTTGGCATTTGCTTGGTTTGTGTTTAAATAATACTAAATCAATACATTTCAAAATATCTTATCTTTGTTGTATCTCTGCTTACGTATCTTATATGGATTAAAGGGAAAAGTTTTGTTTCCCACTACTGTAGAAAAAGAGGTAGGCTTTTAGCATAGCAGCTGATTGTGTGATACCAGCCTACTATAGACAAATATACAATGTCATTTTACACTGCTAGGTTGATCAAAGGTAGTCTGCAGGAATCTCTCCAGGGCTTCTTTCTCACAGCTGTACTGGGTTACAGTCTGATTTACCTGGTCAGTGGGAGGGTATTAATACTGTTTAAAAACAAGAGTGTACCCCCCTCATGAAAACAGTCTTTGTCAGCAATACAAATAGCTGATCATCAGAATTTTTAGGTTGTAGTGTCCTCCTGCAGTCAGAGGATGTCTGCCTTCCTTGATGATTCCCTTTCTTTTCATTTTTTTGAGTACCTTTCTCCTCCCTCCTTTTTCCTTTGGACTGTTCTATTTAAGGTTCTGCTGTAGCTTCTGAGGTTTTTGAGAACAGATTAATTATTATATTCAATCCATAAAGGTACTAGGTGAGAGCCTTTTTGAGAATATGGTGATTCTGGGTTAATTTCAGTCTACGTGGTTGTTTTCTTTGCTTCCCTTGTGTTCTGTTTGGTTACAGCAGACAGAACCTTTTACCTTGGACAGCAATGCTTTTGAATATATAAAATACCGGAAAAGAAACATTAAAAAAAAAAATTAAAAAAAAACAACTTATAGCTTCAGTTCTTCCTTGTAAAAAGGGAGCTGTGTTTCCAAAAGATATGGCAAGTTCTGAGGTCACTCTGTCTGGGAAAAAAATTACACTGTTACTGCACCAAACAACTATTTTCTCCTTCTTTAGTTTCTTAGCATTCTGGTCACGGTGACCTTGTGTGTTTGTAGAATCTTTGATTTGAATAGATTAAGAGCATTTGCTTACATGCCTGACTCGGAGTTTTAATCAACTGTAGATAGCCTTGTCCTTCACTTGAATTCGTCCCAGCCTCTGGTTGGAACACATTGGTTATGTAGTGCTGTTGCAAATACTTCAAGTAATAAAGTAATATGAATGATATTTCATTTAAAAAAATACTAAAAAAATAATAAAGGTAGGATTTTTGAGAAAATCAAGGTAGAATGTGGTAGAACAGGGTGCAAGGGCTTTTTCTAGAGCTCTGTAGATGGTAGTTAGCAAGAATTAACACACAAAGCTGCTTGATGAAATTGTGCAATAGAGGAAGTTATAACCATGTAGCAAAAGTGCAGTAGAGCACTTTTCCACATAGCCATGATGATGTTGTTATTGTGAGTATCCTGAAGTTGACTGTAAATGTCCCAGAAGGTTTCTTGTTTTTCAGTGAGCGGATTATGCACTTCCTGGAAGTGCATGACTTACTTTTCTTTTTTTTTTTTATCCCAGAGGACTTCTTATTCAGGCTCTGCTCAGTCAATACATTGATGGTAGAGCCTAGTAACAGCCAAACAGAAAATGAGCTGCAGATCACAGTGTATCCTAGATACTCTTGATGGTAAATTGTTATATGAGAGAAATTGGAGTTATTATTGGAGAAGATTATTCTGGGAGGTATTGAAAAACACCTGAAAGACAATGCAGTCATTGGTCACAGCCAGCATGACTTTGTGAGAGGAAGGTCCTGCTTATCAAATCTGATTTCCTTTTATGACAAGGTGACCCACCCAATTGATCAAGGGAAGGCAGTTGATGTAATCTTTTTGGATTTCAGTAAAGTTTTCGGCACTGTCTCTCACAGGATCCTTCTGGACAAACGGTCCAGCTCACAGCTGAATAAACACGTCATGTGATGGGTGAGCATCTGGCTCACAGGTCAGACACAAAGTGTTGTAGTGAATGGGGTGACATCAGACTGGTGACCTGTCACCTGTGGGGTTCTGCAGGGCTCCATCCTTGGCCCTGTGCACTTCAACATCTTCATAAATGACTTGGATGTAGGGCTGGAAGGGACACTAAGCAAGTCTGCAGGTAACACTAAACTGGGAGGAGCTGTTGACTCCCCCAAAGGCAGAGGCCCCAGAAAGACACCTCAATAAATTAGAAGGCTGGGCAATCACCAACCATATGAAGTTCAACAAGGGAAAGTGCTGGATTCTGCACGTGGGATGGGGCAACCCTGGATGTACGGACAGACTGGGGAATGAGATGCTGGAGAGCAGTGCCGTGGCAAGGGACCTGGGGGTCCTCGTTGATGGAAAGCTGCATCTTGAGTCAGCAGTGCCCTGGCAGCCAGGAGGGCCACCCCTGTCCTGGGGGGCATCAGGCACAGCATCGCCAGCCAGGCAAGGGAGGGGATTGTCCTGCTCTGCTCTGGGCTGGGGCGGCCTCACCTCCAGTGCTGGGGGCAGGTTTGGGAGCCACAATATAAGATGGTTCAGGGCCTTGAGAGGAAGCCATGTGAGGAGCAGCTAAACTCACTTGGTCTGTTCAGCCTGGAGAAGAGGAGACTGAGAGGAGACCTCATGGCAGTTACAACTCCCTTGCGAGGGGAAGAGGAGGGGCAGACACTGATCTCTTCTCTGTGCTGACCAGTGACAGGACCCAAGGGAATGGCCTGAAGTTGTGTTAGAGGAGGTTTAGGTTGGATATTAGAAAAAGGTTCTTCCCCCAAAGAGTGGCTGGGCACTGGAACAGGCTCCCCAGGGAAGAAGTCACAGAACCAAGCTTGACAGAGCTCAAGAGGCATTTGGGCAATGGTCTTGGACACATGGTGTGACTCTTGGAGTGTCCTGTGCTGGGTCAGAAGTTGGATTCATGATCCTCGTGGTTCCCTTCCAAGACGGCTTATTCTGTGATCCTGGGATTGTGTATCTGCAGTTATTTTCTGCTTAAACTACATTAATGAAGGCTTCAAAGTGGATGAAGACAAATACTGTGGCCTAAACCTTCCCTTCTGTAACAGAAAGAAGTAGTCTGGTTTCATGTTTATGATGATGATGGGTATTGTTGTTGCTATTGTTGTTATTATTCTTCCTCCTCTCATCAGCTGCTGACAGCCATAGCATAGTTGTGAGAAAAACTGCAGCAATAGTTTTCAGTATGTATCACTGGTCTCATTGCCTGGGGATACTGTTAACTAAACAAAAGCATTTTAGAAGCTGGATATAAAATGATTAATTCAGTTTCTGAGAACTTGCTGAATAATTTGGGGTGCTGCTTGCTGCTTTGTTTGATTCAGGCTGACATTCTCTGTTCTGCTGCAGGGCCACCTGAGCTGAATTTTTATCAGCTTCTTTCACTACAGTATGATAGACTACATCTGATGCACACATGGGACTTCCCTTGAATACTCCTAATAAGAAGTTTTTCCTTTCTCTGCTTCCATTGACTTCCCACGTCAAGGGACTAGAACATAGTCAGGGTGGAACATGGCTGAGCAGCAGTTCTTCATGTTCCCATGGCAGCTCTCAAGTTCCCATAGGTGACCTGGTATGGTCTGAGTTCTGCAGACTGTGGCTTGTCATCAGAGTGCTACCCAAGAATTAAAGCAGCATTATATCAAGGAGAGAGAACAGTTGAGGAGCTGATCTGGGCTATTGAAGATCTGATCTAAAAGATCTGAACTTGTGATCTGAACTTGTGATTCTTGTGAAATATGTATTTCTTTTGTGCCCCTAGAAAATTACTATCTCACTGTCTTGGTTTCCCATTCCAAAAAATGGGGTCCATTCTACTATTTTCTGTTCTTTGGGTCTCTTCATATAAGTTTTCCAGGCCATGAACCATCTGTTAGTATGTATAGGCACACTGGCTAATACAGCTAGTCCTGAACAGAGCAGGGGCTTTTAAAAAGCAGTTGTAAGGCAAATCATGAGTGATTCCTTCCATCAGAACAGGGCTGCTCAAACTGTGTGGGAAGATGGCAGCACTGCTGCCTCCAAGGTTGCACTGGAGAGGCTTTAGGGCACAGAATGGAAGGGAAAGGTCTCTCCCATGCTAAGAATCAAATGAAAAGGATCTCCAGGGTTTGCAGCAGTCATGTGAATTTTATCTTTCGATCCATCTCCATCTCCTGTTGAAGTGGATAGTCAAAAACTTGTTCAGCTTGGGAAGTTTCAGTAGAATTTCAAAGCGTTTTTTTTTCTACTTTGCAAAGTGGAAAGCTCTGATACCTGGACTGCTTTGCAAATGTAGATTTTAATCTCAAAAATGTTCAGAAGAAAATGTAATTTATAATTATTCTTGTTCTTACTGGGGAAAAATCAGCCAAAATACCTGCAGACTAAAAATAATGTCTTTCAGATTAAGAGTGACTTTTATTGGAGGCTCTTCACATATTTTGCTAATCTGAATTAATAAAATCCCAGAATACCTTTTGCAGCCTAGTATGTTTTTGTCCTTGTTTTACAGGTGAATTAATAAATGGATGATATTCTGGGTGCCTTGGAAGGCACTGGAAAAGCATCAGTAGGATCATCTCACCTTTAAAACTTGAAGCATCTAATAATGAAATTTACAGTTACACTGTGTGCTCTGATGTCTTGTGGGGTTAGTTGCTTTTCAGTTGTTAAATGCTTCCTTTTCCAGCTTGTCCAGTAACGTAAATATCCCTTACAGCACCCAGATAATGGGTGATAGCTGGATATTTTATCTCTATTCCTGTTTTGTGAGGAGCTTGTATTTGGTATCTCAATTATCCTCGAGGCTTCACCATCCAGTCTAATTTACACTTAACTCAGGTGTGTGGCTGCCCAAGTTCAGCACATTGGCAATGGCAGAAAGGGACACAAGCTTTCTGAGCAGGGCACTTGTCATTAGAATCACTTAAACATCAACTAGAAGCACCAAAACCAGTGAAAATACTATCTCAGGCTGGCAAATGTGCCACGCTTGCTGCCCACAGCAGAGAACCTGCAGAGAGCTGGTGCAGAACCTTTGGGCTGCCAGGGAGGAGGAGTGGTAGGGAATGTGTGGGAGTGAAACAGAGAGAATCAAAGTGCCTGAGGGGATGGAGGCTGAGAAGGAGACAGTTTAACAACTTGTACAGACTTGTGAGCTTCCGGAAAACTGCTAACAGTGGAGTATGGAAGATAATTTTAGGTCCGTTAACAAAACTTCCAAAGATACAGGGCTTCAGACTGGTAGTTCAGAGGTTGGCTGACTTTAAAATAAACAGAAAAATAGATGGATTTTTCTTTTCTTTCTTTTTTTTTT
>VZRQ01010607.1:214986-251026 GCA_013397975.1 Machaerirhynchus nigripectus | reverse complement strand
TTTTTTTTTTTTTTTTTACTCAGACCAGAGTAGGCTTACGTAATAAACTAAACTATGGTTTGAGTACTTGCTGCTTCTGTTGCTAAACTGTTTGGTTTTGGAAGGAGTTGCAGCTCAGATGGACTTTTTATGGGCCTTGCAATTGAAAATTTGACTGCTGTTGCCTGGATCAGATCAATTCATTTGCTGAACAAACCTTTACAGCCACGCTCTTTCAAATACGGAATTATGTGCACACTGACTTGGCTCAGTTAAACATATGAGAACCTTGTCAGAAAGGACAGTAATTCTGCCATCAGCCAGGAGACGACAACCTGGAAGTCTAGGTGAAGTGCACAGTGCTAAGGGGAGAGAAGGTTAGGCTAAATATTACAAAGACTTTGAATGCAACTCTTCCAGGTTCTTGAGTTTGTTTTGTGATAAAGATTAAAAGATGTGGGGAGTTTAGTGTGTGTGCTTAAAGGAGGTTGTTTTGGCTTGATTTTTTCCTTTTGTGATATGTGTAAAGTACAAAAGCACTTTCAGGTAACACTGACTCCCCTAGAAGTCTGCATACAGCCTTTGATACTGACTCCGTATTTGTACGTGACATTGCTGCAGCTCATGTGGAACACAAGGAGAAAATGTGTCACTGTCAACAAGTGACTTCTGTTCTGGATTGCTTTGTGAAATGTAAGCTTAAGGAAGCCTCTTGCATGCTCTCTTAACACTGATCTGGTTTTGTATTTGGAAACTTTATGAAGTACCTTTGTATGGGCATACCCCAGGTTTCAAGGCAAGACTCTTCCCCAGTTAAAGTTTTTACAGTGGCAACAGCACCACCATCTTATGTAATTTTTCTCAGTAATATAGACAGAAGGGTTAGTACTGCATTTAGGGGTGATGAACTGGACCTTGAATTGCTGCAGGAGTAGAAAATTGTTGTGCTCTGCAGCAGCTGATGTTGATTTCCAAGTGGCCTATTGCATGAAACTGAGCAACATAAACCAGGGCAGAGCTGAGGTAACTAATGGGGAAGCACACGTCACTAGTGCTTGGCTAGAGTTTGGAGGGAGGGTGAGCTGCAAAGAAAACATGTGAAGCAAGCTAAGGCAAGCTTCATGCACAAGGTATCATGCATAAGGTCACCTGTGACCACAGATTTCACTTTGGCACCTAAGCATTTGTATTTGGATGAGAACTTCTGTAAAAGATCTATTGGACTGATCAGCTGAGGTTGTTCTCAGGGTAATAGTAGTGTTAAGGTGTTTGTAGCTTCAGCCAGGGTTACAGGACGTGCTGGTCTAGTATCTTGTTCTGTATGACGAAGACTGTACTTCTTTTATTATATTGCCTCTTGCTGATGGCTTGTAGGAATGAGTATTTTGTCCAGCTCCCTACTGCAACCATCAGTGTTAGATATGACTGGTGCTAAAATGCCCTGAAAATAAGTCACCTGAAGAGCTACGATTATGAGAAGAGAGAGGCCCTTATCCTTCCTTAGCTTCCATAATCACTGTGCTGCAAATGTTATTTTAGATGGTTTTTATGCACTACAGAGGAAGCTCAGGTGCCTTGCTTGGATGAGGCTTTCCAATGCCTAAAGGTCAGCCAGACAAATTCCAAGGTGAGTAGTGGAATTTACCTTATTTTCTTTGTTCACAGTTAATGTGTGTTCTGTTCTCTTGACAAGGGCATAGCTGGTCCTTAGAAGGAGAACCGGCACTTGCTTGTTTGCCTGAGGCTGGCTCTGCCTTCTGGATTAGTTGGCACCCTCAAGGGGATAGAGGGACCATCTTTTTCCTGACAGCAGCAGAGCATGGAGAAGTGCAGCAGCAAAAAGTTTCATGAGGGCAGGGTGGGGAAGGCAGAGGTGGTGAGACCGAGTCAACACAAAGCCTTTAGGAAGAGTGATGAATGAGGAATGCCAAGAAGAGCAAGGAGCAGGCGTACAGCCAGGGCTCAGCTAGAATAGGAAAACTGTTTCTGAGGGTGTAGAGGGATCTGGGCAGTCTTTTGCAGCCCAAGAGATCCTCTGAATGCTGCTGATCTGAAAGCAAAACTAAAAGCAGGAACCTGCCCTGTGAGTGCACTGTGGCTAGAGAGGGTTTGATCAAACTCTTATTTTTGTGCCAACTCTGCTTCATTCAAGAGGACCAGTAAATCTTCAAGGTTCCTTTGTTCTAGTTCATGTTTAAGAAGAACAAAGTTTTAGGCTGTAAAAATTCGTTTGTGTAGTTTTGATCCATTCAGTGGCCTTTTAACCTTTCCAGATACCAAATCAAGTATTCAGCACAGTGCTTAAAAAAAAAGCTGGCAAAATTTTCTTGTAATCTGCAGTTTTGGCTGGAATACGTGTTACTACCCTATTTAATTTCCATCCAGCCCGTGAAAAAAATCCACCCTTTTGGTGGAAAACAAGTTAATGAGCTTTGCTTATGAATATGTTTATGATTTTTCAGTTTGATTTTGGCATATTACTGGCATTGGTGACATTTTTGTTTCCTTTCACTTGTGTAGAAATAGAAAAATTTTAGAAATGTGCTAAATCATGCAGGCAGTGTTGCACTGGACACAGTTACGTGATAAAGAGAAACATGAAGTATGTGCATCTGTATCTTGCACAGGGTAAGAATCTTCAAAGGGGTGTCTGTAGATCAAAGGCCAGCTTTAAGGGGTGACCAAATAACCTGCTGAATAAGACAAAGGGGGTGAAGCCTTTTGGTACAGCAGCCCTGGTTTGTTTTGCCATAGACAGTGTCTTCTTGTGTGAGGTGCCAGTTTTGTGTCATCCCCGTTTACACGTGCACATGAAGCTCCAGCAGGCACACACCAGTCTCCTCTCATGCATATGGTAGAGCTGTAGCCGCTCTTAACTCCTCCATCATCCCACTCTCAACTCCTTTCAAAAAAATTCTGAAAATTATTGCACAAAACGCATACTCCAGAAACCAAACTCAGCCGAAAGCTTAGGGAAAAAGTTTTAAAAGGGGACGGTGGGGCGTGGGGAAACCAACTCAAAGCACACTGTTTGTATCTCCCTGTTGTTGCAGATGAGGCTTTATAAATGACATGATGGGTAAGCTTCCTGTCATGGACCAGAAGAGGGTATATTAATACTTGCTATGACGAATGAGTTCTGTAGTGAACTCTCTTCTTCCCTGAAACATTCCCAAAGTACATACATACAATTTCCAGCCATACATACACAAGCACACTTACATATAAGCTGTACAGCTCTTTGTGTCTCCATCCTTTGCAGATTGTTCTGTGTTGTTACAGCCTTGTTCCTTCATGATTCCTCAGTGGTGTAGTAAGAAAGCAATGGAATAGTAAAACTTTGGAATTGACAATTATTGTACTTCTTTTGGCTATGTAAACAAGCAGAAATTGTTTCATCCTGTTTGTTAACTAATGGCAAGAAAGGCTTATTTAGATTCTAACTAATCAGGAGCTGACAGTGTAAAGTGCTGAAGCACCTACCTTTGAGCATTTCTGATCCAGTGCAATCCCAGGCAGAACAGAATGCACCCTCTTCGTGCAAGAGTGTCCAGAGGGCACTAGAATGTGTAGCAACCTGCGTTGAAAAATTGAAGGAAGGACAGGAGATTGCACAGTGCAACAGCAGGAGCTTTTGCCCATGTTAGTGACAGAGTGTGAGTCCGCAGGAAGAAACAGGAGGTCTTTTGTTATGAAGTTGTGAAGTAGAAATGACAACTTAGGACAAATGGTAAGTCAGGAGACCATAGCTGTACTTAAAAAACAGAGGAGAGAAAAAAAAAGGGACGTGGGTTTGATGAGGAAGATGAGTCAAGGGAAATCTTGTGGAATTTTCATCAGAAGCAGCATTTCTGGACCTGTTGGAAGACAGAACAGTTTGAGCAAAAGAGTTTTTGATGGAGAGGAAATAAACAGAACATAAAATACCAAGGTTTAGCTTTTTAGACTTGAGCTGTTTCTAAATTGTTCCAAAGGTTTCATAGCCATGATCATTTTTTCTAGTATTCCCAAACTTTCATTAAAGTGATTGAAAGCTCCAGTGCTATAACCGGCTTCCTGACAGCTAGTTGTTACTGCAATCAACAGTTGCTTGAAGGAAGGCTTGATTAAGGTGTCACATAGCTGTAGTTAACTGGCATGTGACTTTTGTTTCTCCAGCAGACTTCCTTATCTCAAGCTTTTATTGAGGACCGTGTAGAGGAGGGTCTTTTTCTCCTTGGGGCTTTTTTTTTTTTTTTTAAAGTGAAACTCTTGAACTTTCCTCTGAAGCAAAATTCGTTTGATGTTGAGTGTCTTAGTCAAATGTCCTTGACATTCATATCAAAAGATCTTGTGTAACCTGTGATGTACACACAGTAACAATGAGGAACAGAAACTTCTCCTCATATCATGTTTTCAGTTATACACACTCCAAGCATTAAAGCAGTTTAATTGTCTTCCAGGTGGGTAACAGATCATAATAATGGTTAATTGTTATGACGGGAAAATATCTAGGACTTGCTGAGCTATAAGAAGTTCTTGCCCTTGAAGTCCAATTGTCTTAGTTTGTCAATGAGACATGGCAAATGGGTGAAGCTGGAAAGTGGACAAAGGGTGTTGTTGTCAGATAATGCTCTTTTGAGGTCTTTTGGGACTAGCTTAAAATATTCATTGCCATCCCAGAAGAGACTGTGCATCGTGGACTGGTTCTCATTTGTACCTGTGCAAGGTTTTCCAGGTCAGCCAAGAGCTGCCGATGAAGTCACTTTGAACCCTTTTGACACTGAAAGTTAAGAAATGCTTGGACAATCCAGTTTGATGACTCAGTTTTGGTAACAGTAACCTCTAGCTGTGACACTGAAACAAACACCAGGGAGTGGCACAGTGAAACTGCACTGGTCACTTCCGAAGTGATTACACCCTAATGTACCCAGGGCCTGTTCAGAAAGGGGCTGATGAAGGGTCTGTTGGCACGGAAAGTATTCTTTTCTTTTTTCAGTAGCTGTAGTATGAGCTTGTCACCCACCTGTCCCCTCACAAGCACTCATGGGAGAACATCCAAAGGGTTTTAAGGAGGGATAACTGGGTTAATTTCACTGTGCATGAGATAGGCTTGGAGAAGAGCCCCCAGGGTGTTGGGAAGAGACTCCGAGTGCATGAGTGGCATAGGAAAGGAGTTAAAAGACAGCAGTGCAAGGTGATAGTGCAGAGAAGTACAGCAGGACAGCATTGTGGTTTGAAAGAAAGAGTATGATGGACTATCATGAGTATCATGAGCTCATGAAGGCACTCCTCTGCTGTATAAGATGAGAGAAATACCACAGTAAAGATGTAGGAGAGGAATGTTATCTCATGATGTGAGTGTCTGCTGTAGTAAAATGGCCACTAAGAGGCCTAAGAGGTATTTGGCATTGTAGATGAAGAAGAGTATTGAAATGTTAATTTCAAAGAACAAAGGAAGATGTAGAATCTGGACTGATCTTTAGAGGGGATCAGATGTTGGCACCAGTCACAATGTCAAAGGAGAAGACTGAGAGCTTGTTCAGCAGCTGGACTTCACAAATGTCAGGTTCTGAAGCAAGTAGCTCAGTGTTAAGTGTTAAGGGAAGCAATCTGCAAGGCAGCACGTTTGTGTCTGCTCACTCAGGAAAGCACATCCTGTGCTTGAGAGGTGCAAAGGTCTCAACATGAGCTATCTGTGTTAATACAAGTGCCAGTAAGGTGTATCTGCAATATGAAGGGTCCTGTATTTCACCCATTGTGGCTTGACTGGCCCAATTTCAAGCAGGTATTCGTAGTCTTGGTCATGTTTTTTTCAGCAGTTGTCTCTGTGTGTATTACAAGTTGGAATTTCTCTATAGAATCATAGAATGGTTTGGGTTGGAAGGCATCTTCAGAATCAGCTAGTTCCAAACCCTGCTGTCATAGCCAGGGACACCTTCCACTAGAACAGATTGCTCAGAGCCCCATGCAACCTGTCCTTGAACACCTTCGAGGATGGGGCACCTACAGCTTCTCTGGGCAACCTGTCCCAGTGTCTTGCCACTCTCAAAGTAAAGAATTTCTTCCTAATATTTTTCTAAACCTGCTCTCTTTCAGTTTAAAGCCATTCACCCTTGTCCTATCACTACATGTTCTAATAAGGTCATTCTCCAGCTCTCTTGTAGCCCCCTTTAGGTACCAGAAGGGTGCTCTAAGGTCTCCCTGAAGCCTTCTCTTCTCCAGGCTGAACAACCCCGACTGTCTCAGCCTGTCATCACAGGAGAGGTACTCCATTCATGGCCGTCCTCTGGACTTGCTCCGACGGGTCCACACTCTTCTTATGTTGGGGGCCCCAGATATGGAGGCAGCACCCCCCAGGTGGGGTCTCACCAGGGTGGAGAAGGGGGGAAAAATCCCCTCCCTCACCCTGCTGGCCCCACTGCTTTTGGCATGTTGCTGGGTCATGTCAGCCTTCTCGTCCACCAACACCCCCAAGTCCTTCTCCTGTGGGCTACTTTCAATCCTTGTTTTATTGATATTTATTAATATTTCTTTTATTAATTTGTGACACATATTTTAATAGCATAATAATATTTTACTTTATAAGATTCTCTTGCACCCACGATATAAACAAACAGTGTGGTTCACAAAGGTCTTCTGGTTTGCTTGTGTTCAATAGGCATTAGCCCGTCACCTCCGACCTGGAACTCTGCGTGCTGTCTTTGGGAAGGACAAGATTCAGAACGCTGTTCACTGCACAGACCTGCCTGAAGATGGACTTCTAGAGGTAAGGCTTGCTAGACAAACATGTTCTTGTATATCACAGGAAGCTGTGAAGTGAAATGCTTTTCTTGACACTCTTTTAAGCCAGTAAGTGTTTTCTGTGTGGAGTAGCTGTGTTGTAGACCAGACTAGACACAAAAGGAGAGAGTTTATTAAGGGCATTTAACTCAGTTAATTCTGATACTGTAAAAAAATTAATCCATGCAGTTTTCTTGAATGAATGTAGTATAATGAAGTATTCAATGTAATGAAACTCAAGAGCTTTTTCTTTGTCTGAATGTGTCCTTGGGACTGAATATCAGCACCTAACAGTGCTTCTGCAGGGACACTTTCTTAGCCTTTTCTAGGGTGACCACCCTAACTCCAGATCTAGATTGTCTCTACGGTGAGCTTGTGTGGAACTTGGAATATTACAGGCACTAGGGATTCAAATTCTCCAGATAGAGCCCAGGTTTATTTGTAGACAGTCATACTTACATACATCAGTTGCTGTTTCCTGTGTTTTATATTAACTTACTAATTATTATCTGATTTTGGCTTTGTATGCTTTCATTAAAGTCCAATAAAATGAGAAAATGTTAAATTAAGGGAATTTGTAAAGACAGAAGTACGCATTATGAAAACCAGAACAAGCTCATTCACTTAATTCTGTGCCTCAAAACTAAGGTCCATAGCAGGGGGTTGAAGTGGTGTGTAATCCTGGATGGATCTCTGTGTCAATGGGGATGCTTTTCCAGCGCATGCACAGCTTATGTTTTGCTGTCTATACCTGTTTGTGTTTTGCTGTCAGGCTATAGCAGAATCATGGAGCAGCAAGTGTTGTCCTACTTAGATAATTTTACATTGCCAAAATGGTGGTTTCACCAATGGGAGAGTGAGGAAGATCTAACTACATCACTGTCTCCCTCCATGAAATAACCTGTGGGTTAAAGTGCTTTTGCTAGGAAATCACATCTAGTTCAAGGCATAGACTAGTAAAATTCAACACTGAGAATGGCAACCAGTATAAACAAAGTTGCAGCTTTTTTGAGTGTTTTCAAGATGTCATTAGAAGTTGACAACTTTTAGTTTGTTCCCTTAGGGTTTAAACAAGCACCACATGCCTGAAGTTCCTCAGCCATGGCTTTCCAGTGGCAGCAGAACAAAAGGCATAGCCTGTAAGGGAAAAATTAAACAGACCAACAACACTCAAAGAACATCTTAGTACTCCATCATATTTTTTCTTCTTAGAACTCCGTCATATTTTTCTGTCTCCCTCTCTTGTGTCCACAGTCTGTCACCTTTATGTTGGTCAAAGCAGATTTTGCTGGTTGTTTAAATTGAGTTTAGAGCTACTATAAGTGAAGCAAGAATTGCTTCTCCAAAACAAAAACTGAGGCTGGCATTCTTTCTTAAGGTCCCTGTTATGTGTGTTTGTCCTTTGAATCCTGCAGCTCAACCATAAGCAAAGTTCTTGATCTAGTATTACTCTGACTACACACCTTGCAGTTCCTGTTGCAATCTGAGCATTTTAACAGTCATTTATTGATTGTATTTTTTTGGGGAGAGGGATCTAAGATCCTTTTTTACCATAGACATAATTGTATGCAGAAAATGGCTCTTCATCAGTCTGTAACAGCCCAGGTTAAGCCATCAGTTGCAAAGGACATTGCTCAGTGTTCTTTACTGAGTAAATAAAGCAGTGGATGCTTTGAATTGAGTGCAGTGGGTCTGTACAAAGAAAGCCTTGGCTGTACCTGTTGGTTGGTGTGTGGAGTATTTATGCTGTTAGTGCTAAAGCAGCTTATTAGGTGTCCCTGCCACAGTCCTGACTGCTGCTGTGGCCGCGTGTCCTGTGTGCACACAGGGTGTGTGCAGGGCCTGCAGCGCCCAAGGGATGCTGGAGGAAACATGGAGGAACTGCTGCTGTTGACACTTTGTGGATAGAAAGCCGGACAGGTTGGTTTGTGTGTTAAAGACTATGTGACTTTTGAACTTCCAGAACCAAATGGAAATGGAAGGGGGAGATCCCTGGTTGACCAAGTATTCTATGATGGGCCTTAAATGCATAGTGTTTATGGAAGCACAACAGAAGCATGTTCCTGTGTAGAAGGGAGCACCCGAGTTCTCTTCCTGAGAACTCTGGTATCTTTAGTGCAAGACACTGTTTATCTTAAGATTTCTCCACCCTTCTCTGCAGTTTTCATCACCCAGTTTCAGATCTAGCTGAAATTTGAATAATTTGCAATGGCAGCTGCTGTCTCATTGTCCACAAATGGAGACTTCTTAGAGGAGATGAGATATGTAATTGAGGATTAGATAAAATGCTTCCTGAAGTCAATAGCCAAACTCTAGGTGACTTTGGTGTTTTGCACTATATTGACTAGGAAGGGCAGAGTTGTGACCTTTCTCCCAAAAATCACGACCAAGGAGTACTCAGTGAAAGGAGACAGAACAACAGTGTCCTGGGAACAGCAAGGACTAATTAACTAAATAAGGGTCAGCTTGTGCACCTAGTTTAGAACACTAAATAATGGAGTACAGCAGTTTTTCAGTGTTTTTCTCTTAGACCTCTTTTCCATGGACCTGAAAAAAGGAAAGTTCACTTTTAATCTTAAATCCCCCTCAAACAAACAAACCAACCCCAAAAGCAAATACAAGCACTTGCTCCCACCAGTATGACCCTTAACTCCTGTCTTTGTTCTACAAACTGCTTCACATTTTAGGCTGTGACTAAAGAATATCAGAATTAATGAGTAACTCACTTTGGCTCAGGAGAGGAGGGGAGATGCAGTTGAGCCTTAAATGTGACTAGTCACAGTGGAAAAATGAGTGCGTTTTCAATTGTAGAGCTGTAAGTGCTCTTTTTATTCCTAGTTTAGTGATACAGGAGTGTGAATATTGCCCTGAAATCTCTTAGATGAGTTGTTTGGCTTACTGGGTCAGGCACTTACTGTCATTCACTTCATACGCTTGTGTGTCCTCATATCAGTACAAAATGTATTTTTACAAGTGACAGTGGCTAGACACAAATAGCTCAGAATGGTCAGTTTTCTCAGCCTTGTCACCAGTTTCCCATTTTAATGAGGAAGAAAGAAAGGAGGAAGTAGAGAAGGGAGACTGATAGCAATGGAGTATTTGTGAGATGATGAAGTTTTATGATTGAAGGTTCAACCAGCAGCTGATGTTGTGTAGGACATTCATTCAGAGCAGGGGATTGCATTTGTTTCCCACATCCAAAGCAGGTACTGCTCTACCTCTTGTCAAGTTTTTTTTTTCTGTTTTATGTAAAGCAGGTCCTATTTGGAGCAAGCAATTACAGTACTCACCTGCTTTCACGTTTCTTCTGAGTCAGGTAGAGCCAGGACTGGAACATGCATATTTTGTATGCCAAGGAACTGCTCTATTTAGCAGACTAGAGATGTGTCATGTACATGTGGGGAAAGATGATTCTGTTTCTCAACTCACCATCTTTGACCTGAGGAACATTTCTGATAAATATCTTGTTGAAATAGAAGCTTGCAAACCATTGGATCTGATGAATCATCATTCTCTAGACAAAACAAGTTTCCTTAAAATTGATCATTCCTGGAATAGTTTTTAATCAAAGTAGTGATACCAGGTATTGTGGCTACCAGACTTCACAGTTTATGTCCCTCTTTAAAGAAGTGAAGGCAAATTAAAAATCAGTCATAAAGGCCTTATTCACATCACTGAAAGTGATGTAAAACTTCCCACAGGAGGTGGTGCTGTACACACACCTTAGTTCCCTGGGTCTCAAGTGGCTCAGTACCTTCCAGATTATGCAGGGAACCACACAATTAAGAAAGTGGTAGCCTAGAACTGCAGTTATAACAAAACCAGAATTTCTGGGGTTTGGTATGTAACTTGCTGCCTGTAACTTGTTGCTAGTACTGTGCAGTTCAAGGTTTTTGGTTTTGTTTTTTTGTGCATGTGAGCCGTTCCATGAGAGCATTTGCAGTGCAGAAAAACACTTCGGGGATGATAGAATGCACACATCTGAGTTAACCTGAAAGGTCTCTCCATTGCGGTGCAGCCTGCTGAGCCACCCACGCTGGCTTTGTGTTCCTGTGCCATGGTGCTGGGGCAATCAGTCAGTCTCATGGGGTTTCCTTGCATAATTACAAAGTCCTTAATAGTCATACATATGTTTGTGTGTGTGTACCTAGACACAGAGGGAGAGGATGCTGCCCTCAGCGAGATATGCATGAAAAAGGATTTGGTGTGAGATGGATAAACCTTGAGTTCTGGGTGAAACAGCCTTCTCCCTGTTGCCAAAGGACACGCTGTATGAGGTGACCAATGCTTGGACAATATGGTGACAACTGCTGCGGCTGTGTGCTTACCTGTGCCTTTGTGTGCCTGCCGGGCTAGGAGTGGAACTGCAGAGGGGGGTGATCTCTCAAGCCACTTTTCGTGGGACTGGGGGATGTGCCAACTGCCTTCCCAATCTTGTGTCCCCCCGGGCGCTCTCAGCGCTGGTGCCCCCGGGCGCTGCGTGTGCCTCCGCATGGCTGCCGGGTGCCGTCAGGCTCCTCCTTGGGCATCGGCACCGCGGAGAGACGTGTCAGTTTTCAGTGTCATGGGCAGCTTTCCAGCCAGGCAGGAGCGAGGACCTCCTCGAGTGTCGTTTCTGGCCTTCTCCCTTGCCTCAGAGCTATTTGTGGCGCTCACAGACATGAAAATAACCTGTCAAAGGGGGATGACTTTGCTGTTATCAAAGAAGAGTGGGTTTCATCTGTCTTCTGAGAGAGCTGTCGTGATGGTTGGTTTTTCCCTATCACTTCTTTGAATTTCAGCTGTGCAGTGGTGTTGAAGTGTAGGGCTGGGGACTGGCAGGCTGTGCAACAAACTGCTGGAGACTCTTTGTTCCTTTGCTCAGCCTTGCACCAATGAGACTGGCTTACTGCTCACAGGGCATTAAAGCAAACAAGTAATATCATCTAGGAACAGATCAGCTGTGGTGGTCTGCTGGGTAGAGGCTCACACAGCTCTGGCACTGGAAGTTCAGCTGCCTGGGAGAGATGGGGAGCTGATATTGTACAATAAGCAGCGAAAGGACGGTCCCGTTCTGCAGATGTGTTTTGTCCAGGCAGGTGCTGTGGACAGTGAAAACTGTGATTGTTTCCCTCAGACTTTGGTATAAACTGAACTCTCTGCCGAGTGTTAAGAGCTGTGCTGCTCCTAAGTTTTTGGTGCAGTATGTATTCCACCTGCTAGAGGCCAGCTGTCCTTGGTCTGGCATTCCAGATAGTGCCAGCAGAAGCATGTCTTATGTTTCCTTTCCCTTTCTGTTTATTCAGGGAGGCTGGGGGGAGGGTGGTATTTTAGCAAGCTGTTGAGAGTGGACAGGGGAGCATTCGACTTGCAGGGGGGAACACAGCACATGCTTCCCATAACCACTTCCTGTTACAGAAGCACTCTGCTGGCTGCCAACTTGCCCTTTCCTGTGTGCTGCCTCCTTGGCTGCCCACTGCCCTTGTCTGGACGTGTGGCTGTGCTGCAAGGTGCTCGCTATCATCCACCCTGGAAATACTTCCGCACCAGTAATGAGCTGATCTGTGGGTTGAGGTTAAAGTGCAACAGTTTAGGACAGAAGGCATCAGAAGGATGTTGCTCTGTTAAACTAGTCCTTTTTGGTGCATTGAGGTATAGTCCAAGCAATTTAATAAAGCATGTCAATGAGTAACTCTCAGAAGCGTCAATGTGCTTAGTGTGGAATGTGTGTGTGTCACACTCGGAACAAAGGTCTCCTGCATTGCTCGTTACCGATTAACTTGTCTGGTATTATGCAAGCTGCCTCTGCCAGCCGAGAACTAACTCTCCCCATTCACAGGGCAGCCCAGCTTGTAAAACATTACACAGCAGAAGTGCATAGCATGGCAATGAACCTTTCACTGAGGGCATTTCAGCCGTCCGCATTTCCCTCAGGAGTCTTTAAAATATTTTCATAAAGAAGTCATTGTTTCACTCAGTCATACAGCAATTTTGCAACGAAGTCTTTTATTAGAGGCCCATACTGAGCTGCATAATCCAGGGTAAAATGCTTTTCACTGTTTCCAGTGAAAAGTAATAAAAATTGAATGGTTTGGGTGAGGTTGGCTTCAGCACTTTTTTTCCCCAAGTTTTCATCCAAGCAGTAGCTGTTTTTGTCTGTCAGTTGGAAATTTCAGGCTCTTCTGGTACAAGATGATTTCTAGAGAGCTCTATCAGATAATGGTTATTACGATTCAAGTGCTTCTCCACTTAAACTTTCTGAGACTTTTTATCCAGCAGCTGTGGGAACAGGTTGGAAAGAATCTGGAGTGTAGGAAAACTTAATCTTACTTGGTGGTGTTATTGCATATCAGAACATGTAAGCTAGCACTGGAATGCTGTCTCGCAGTGTTTCCTGATGCTGTATATATACTTGTACAGAGAATTAAATAATCTTTTTGCTTAGGCCTATCTGAAGGAGATTAAGAATTAAAAATAGCAGGAATAGATGGATGGATAGTGAAGATGTTGGTGATTTCTCTTTTAAAAACTACTGTATTATTAAGTCACTTGCAGCCTCATTTTGACCATAGGTTGTATAATTATTATACTTGTGAGCTAGACAGGCAAACTAAACCAGGAACTTGTTTAAACAGAGTTGTGAAATAGTTCACCTCTTGTGCTTCCACTTCTGGGTAAAATCCGAGGTCCAGTTACCCCTTGTTCTGCCAAGTTTGAGGTTTTTAAGTGCCAGAGAGAAGAAGTTAATGAGTGTGAACCAAGCAGCTGCCAAAGCTCTTGAAGTTTCACCTGATCCTGAAGGTAACCTCTGTGATAAACAGGGCTTGGCTTTTGGCAAGTGTTTGTGTTGCGCTGAGCAAAGTAATTTTGTGGAGGGGAGGTCAAGGTGGAGGGAAGGCGTGACACTTCTTGATAACTCATCTGAGGCCCAGTTTGTGTCTTTGAGGTCGTTGCCTTCTTTCTTTCCCTGAGCATGTTCTCATTTTGAACCAAAAGGCCCAGCTCCTCTTTACATTTCTCCTCCTCCTCCAGCTGAAGCAGAACCACAGTCAGGCTGCAAATCAGCTGCATCTTGGGCAAACTACAGCAAAGAAGACAAAAAAGCCCAGGGGAACAGCTTATGCAGCAAGAGCAGTAAGGGCATGCTGTAGTTGCACAGCCACGTAGAAGCTCAGAATATCCTTCATTTCTGGAACAAGGGGCCCTGCACCTTGTTTGAGGGGTAATAGAAACACTGTTGTTCTGTAATACGCATGCTCTGAGATACACGTAAATTTTTATGTGGTTTCCTACTATTGACCTCAGCCAGTTGCACCTCCCACCCCTCTCAGAGGTCAGATATACAAATGATTAGCTTTACGGGTGCTCCCTGTGTAGGGTTTACCCCCTCCCTTCTCAGTGCAGCTTCCATCACAGACTACCATCAACCAGCAGTAATTAAGAGGAGAATTTGAGTAAGCTATTTTCATACATGTGTTAAAATATATGTGGAACATGGGAGGAAAAACCCAAAGCCAAACACGTTAGTATGGATAGAAAACTCTGAATAAGGTTTCCTATCTGTCATAAATGCTAATACCGTGTGATATATTGAGCTTAGATTTTGTCAAGCTCTTGAAACTACTTCTTCTTTCAGAATTAATAATAGCTGATGATTCAAAGTGTAGTGTCATGCCACTACTGGTTTTGTGCCATCACAGTGCTGAGGGCTTAGACACTGGCTGTTGATTCTGTGCTAGCAGCTGTGCAAACCCAGAACAAGATGGCAGTGGTCACCTGAAAGGATGTTAGCTGTAGTCTAGTGCTCCTCACAGTCACCCAGTGTCTTTTGGTTTCAGTAAGAGCTTCATTCTTCCTGTTTGTCTTCAACCCCTAAGTGCACTGGCACATAGGCAGGAATGATGCATCCACAGCTATTCCTGAAGTATGCTGATATATGTCAGCGAGTCTCTGAGCCAGAGGCGATTCTCTGAAGTATTCAGAGTTGCTAAGTGGGCACCACATTGGTGCAGCTACTGCTGTTCTGCTGGGGAGAGATGGTGTGCCAAGACTATCCAGCTACAAACCAGGAACCATGGTCTTCCTCAGGTAGCTGCCCTAGTCCAGCCATTGAATAGTAACTTGATCACTGAGGTGTCGAGTGTGGTCCTGCCATGGCAGTACGTGGTTTGGCACTCAACGGCAGTGTTGAAATCACTGAAAGCTGATAAGACTCGAAACAAACCCTTGGCCTTTTCATACTGACCCATTCCACAGGGGAATGGAGCTTTCTAGAGTCAGTGACATCTCTCAGAAGGTACTTTGAGCACTATCTTGGGGGAAATGATGATATTAGTTTTGTCAGATGTTTCCTGTCAGCATAGCGAGCCACAGTCGGCACAGGGACTTGTGGCGGTGCATGCAAGGCCCCTGCTGGTGGTGCCTTTGATTAGTAGTCTCTTTCAGGATATTTTGTTACTGCCTCACCTCCATAATTTTAACTCTGTTGCCATATGTAGCCTATTGGGTCCCCTGAACAAATAATAATCTTCTGATGCTGGCTACCTTCTACTTTATTTATTTGTTTGCTGCTTCCATCCTGGCTTGAATCTGTGATGTGGTTGGAAAACATGTTCTTGTCTCTGTGTGACCGCTTCCTCCTCTCTTGGCCATACCCTGGTAGCTCATGAGGACCATGACTGTCAGTGCTCCGAGAGCAGGCTGGAGAGCCTTTGCTCGGCATTGGCAATGCCTGTGGCTTGTATGGACGCATCCAAACCTGGCTTTACTTAGCTACTGCAGGTACAAGCAGCAGGAGCCCTTTCCAGTGTTCTTATCCAGTGCTTGGGATGTGTCTGCAGCTTGCACTGACACCTGTAGTACACTTACAGGGTCTTTTCTCACCTCAGCTCACTATTCCAAGGGCATCCTACAAGACCTCCACAGCAACTGCTGATTGTGAGGCAGGCAAGCAGGTGTCCCTCAAGCTAAGTGTGACGTGCAGAGGCAGTGATCCTGATCGCTCAGTGAGCTGCTCGGGATCCGTAGGAAAGCAGGACTTGCTGCCATGTTTTAGTTTGTCACATCTGATGGGAGATGGGATCTTACACTTAATTTCACTCCAGTGGCTCTACCAGGCCAGTGATGTGTTCTGATAGCGACCAAAGATGTTACTAAATAAGAAGTAGAACTCCAAGTGGGAGAGTCCTGGACTAAAATGTGCAGTTCCACCTACAGAGCAGTTGGTTTGTGATAGGGACTGAGAAGATTCAATGAACCTGTACCTTCTTGTTAAATCTACAAGTATCTATGCTTCAGAAATCAGTAATCTGAGTCAGCACAGTAGTTACGTATGATATAAGAACAACTTGTTATTTTAAGGTAGTTTTGGAGTTCACTTGTTTTTCTTAGTGTAAATAGCATAAAACTCACTTTCTTGGTATTTGTGATTGTGGCATAATTAACTACTGTCTTGTCCGCTCATATCCATCCTGTTTGGAATTCAGATTTTTCTAATCTTTTATTTTATGGTACAGTTTCCAAATAGCTTCCCTTGCCCTTCTCTCCCACCGTGTTTTCAGAGCTGAACATAACCATACACAGTTTTTGAGGTGACTGTGCTAACAGCACACATCATAAAAGCACAATATGCTCTGTGTTATCCTGCAGCATTTATGTAATAAAACCTTCCATTGCAAAGTTGGATTTTTTTGGTGCATAGGGGTTTTTGTCCCAGCTCTACTTAAGAAATTAACTTGGATAGTTGAAGTGCATGTGTACAAATTGTTCTGTTGGGCAGCCTCGCTGGCTTTATTTCTTAAGCGTGACACTAGGGACAGAGGCAGGAGTGATGAACCTGCTCTTTTTTTTGAACAAACCCTTTTCAGGTTTGTGTGGGAAAATAATTCTTTATTTTCAGAACACATACAACAGTGAGTAAGTAGACTATTTCCTTGATGACCAGTTTTCTTTCTGGAGTGCTTGTGGCTGAAAGGATGGTACAAATCCATGGGGGTTTTGCTGTGTTAATCTAATGATTTAGTCATGTGAATCAGCTGAGTGAACTGTAGCTAAAGTGTGGTTTAGGTGTTAGCAGGTGTGCTTGCTAACAGCATTGGCTAGTTCATGCAGATGTACAAACCAATGTTAATGAGCAGAAAAAGCTTTTTTTTTCCTACTTGTGACCTCAAACTGAGATAACATGTAAAAATTTATCAGACCGAAATGTTTAAGGAGAGTGTACTGATGCTGAAACTTTGGGTCAGCAAAGACTCTGGATCATGTGCCTGGATGCCTACACTGACCAAGGAGATACAGTGTTGTGGTGGTTTTGGGGAGAGGGTGCTGGTGAGTGTCTGTCTAGCTGTGTGGAAGGCACCAAGATTCCTGACAGGCTCTAAATGAATACAGGGGTGAAAAAGGCTTCCATCTCCCAGCTGCCAGTTTTGGTTCTGCAGAGATGAAGAAGGACTGAAATTGCAGTCACCTTTCTGGTGATGGATGAGAAGTGAATCTGTGAACTCAGCCCTTTTCTTGCTCATGTGTCACCCTGCCAGCCCCTGGCTTCTGCCATTAAGGAGACTAACAGGGTCTCACCAAAAACTGCCAGCCCAGGGGAACTGGGGGAATGGACTGTGAGTGTTGAGGTACCCTTTCAGTGCCAGGGTTTCTCTGAGGCTGTAATTGTACCTTTGTGGAGTGCTGCTACAGCCCAAGGGGTGCCTGGGTCTGGCCTGCAAACAAAAGCTCTGACTCCAAAGCTGCTCAGCAGGCACCTCTCACTCATCAGCACTTTGCGTTGTTTTCTGGACAGGAGGAGAGTTAAATTGCAAGTGCCTGTAATTCTTACACTTGGAATCTTCAGCACACTTTGTGCCTGGGCAGGGTCCTGTGCTAATACCCAGATCCTTTGCTCCCGTTGGAAAACGGGCTGTCTCACTTGATTTGCCTCCCTTTTGCCTGGCCTTTCCATGCACTTAGGGCACACATTGTTCAGATGATACTTGCTTGTGCTAGGCCAGGGCATTAGACTGGATTTTGTTACTGCCTGCAGTATCAGCTCCTGAAACTTTGTGGTAATGCATGGAAGTGCTCAGAAAGAGCAGCCAGCTTCATCTACACTGGTTTTGCTGGGACTATGTGTGACTGAAATAAAACTTCATGGAACTGAAGCAGCTCTCAGCTCCTCCTCAGTGAAGCACTTTGTAGGGTCAGAGCCAGAAGGTCACGGTTACTCACCTGTTGTTACTTCCTGAGCATTATTGTTATTTGTCCCTGAACGGGAGCTAGAGAGGGCACAGCTGCATGCTGCAAAGTGCGTAGATGGTTCCCAGGATCTGCCAAGGGAGTACTGATATTAAATTTGATCCTGTTGCATCCCTGGGAAGCAGTGAGCACACCTGAAATGTTAGCATCACTGGAAAGGCATTTGGGTGGCATCTGGGAAATGCATTTGGTTGGTTTCAGATAAACTCCTTGTGTGGATTTGTGCTCTGTCACCCTTGGATCCTGTAAAGATCAGAATTGTGCTTGGCTCAGAGAGGCTGACTTTGCCCTTGGTCAAATGTGAGGCTTGTTCAAATGTTTTGTACTGGCAAAGTTCCCCTTTCTGTGGTTTGGACTATGCTCAGTCCTTGGGAAAGAGAGGAACTGTATTTTTTAAAATACAGGGTATTTTGGAGTATCTAACCCCCATCTGGATGCTTGATGCAAGTTATCACCAGCTCCTGGATCCCCTTGGAAAAGGACCTGGTGCTTTTAGAATGTGGGTTCTTCAAGCTGTCTCCAGCTGGGGCCTCATAAGATGGGGGCACCCCAGATCTCTTGGTAGTGCTGAAATCTTGGTTCTTCTGAAGTCTTGGTTTTTCTCCTAACACCATACCTGTGGTCATGCGAGTGGGGTAACTAAGTTCTGGTGGTTCTTGTCCAGCACTGCTGTGCTCCCGAGAGTGAGGTTCTTGGAGAGTAGGATCCTTCCTGCGTACCACAGATACACCAGCTCTTAACTGGTTTTACTGGGAGCTGGGTGGCAGCCGACCCACATAAAGATTATTACACATAAAGAGAATGTACCAGCACCTAGTTTTGCGCAGTATGCAAAATGTAGTGTTGCTTGTTCTGATGTCTGAGCCTTGCCAGTACAGTCTGTGTGGATCTTGAACAATCCAATAAAAGCTAATTGAGGAGGAAGAGGTTTTGCACAGGTTGTAAGTAAACTGAGGTTGTTCAGCCCAGCCTGGGAAAATTGGTTGCACAAAATCTAGAGGCCTTTGGGGACTACAATAGCACAAATCCTTTTGCTGCTAGTGACAAGTGACCAGGCATTGGGCAAGGCCAGCATTCACCCATGTGTGCTGCAGGGGTGGATCAGTACTTAAATCCCAGGGGAGCCACGCAGCTCCAGCTGAGGCAGCCCAGGCAGGGGTGGGAGTTGACTCAGCTCTATTAAACCTGGAAGCGGGGCCTGTGGTGGCAGCAGTTTTATCCGCACACCAGGCTGAGGCTGGACACCAAGTTACTACCTAGGAAGAAGCAGATTCCACTGCACTTGGGCTTTTTATTTGCTCTTGGCACAGCTCCCCACCCATGCCGAGGGCTGTGCCTGGCCCGTGCTGGACAGCTGCCCTTGGCCAAGCTGGGAGCAGAAGTCCAGAAGTGCCAGTGCTCAGAGCTGTAAAAGCAGTAGCTGGTGTGTGTTAGTGCAAGCATTTGTGCAGACACAGTCTTAAGGGCTTGTGTTCTTAAATATATGTGTCTCTCTCTTGCTCGCTCTCTCTCTCTGCTTTTTATTTTACTAGTGCTTTTGTGTGTCTCTCTTATGAAATGCAGGTGTCCCATATTACAAGAAGGGAGATAAAATTCACTTTAATGGCTGCAATTATACTTAACTATGCTGAGTCAATCTGGCAGAAAGAACAGCATGTTCAGACTGGCAGTTTATAATGTAATGTCCTATTAGGCATTAAGGAAAGCGATGCCTTCCTGAGGCGAGTGCATAGAGCACAGATTAAAAGAAAGAATCTTGAAGGCAATGCACATTTTAATTTGGGTTGATGAGATGTCCCATCTTGAGGCCCTTGCCCTGCCTGTAGTCCCTCTGCCCCAAGGGCTGTTGACCAGCCCCAGCCCAGCTAGGCTGTGTCACAGCCACTTGTGAAAGGTCATTTTGGTATCAAGGCTGTTGTGTACCCAAAGCACTGTTGTCGCTGGGCAAGCGGGGTGCCCAGCCAAGAGTCTACACCTGCTTGGGGTGGGGTGGGGTGAGGCTTTTTGGACTTTGGCTGTTTGGGAATTTTTTTAACCATCCTGCAGTCTTCTAGTGCTGTGTCTCTAGTAGGTGTGACAAATTACAGCAGCATTTCTAAGGGGGGATGGGGGCATGTCTGACCAGGTGGATTGTGGGNGGGGGTGGTCCTTTGGTAGCAGAGTCATCCTGAAGCCTGGGACCAGGTGGGTGTTTTCAGTGGGTGGCTGCAGGGCATGGGGCTGGGATAGCTACTGCCCTTCCTGCCTGGTTAATTAGTGATCTGAGCAGCCATCCTGCTTTCACTGATGTGGGATGAGAAAGTGATTGGGGCAGGGATGTTGGGTAAAGGTTTTGCCTAATTTCATATGCAGTTCCTAAGAGTTTTTGACATTTGCTCACTGAAGCGAACACAAGCACCGTAAATTTTCCACAGCGGTTGTCCCAACCCCTGGAATAAGCCAGAATCTTTATTAATAGTCCATGCTTGGACTTTACCCTCATATAGGAAATTAAAAGGCAGTAAAGTACCTAAGTACTTGGGTCTTATACCAGTAAAAGTTGGGAATTTTTTTTGGTTGGTTGGTTTGGGGTTTTTTGTTGTTGTGTCAATTTTTTTTTTTAAACTCTCACAGACTGTTCACCTAGGAACTGAATTGTAAGGGCAGTTGCTCCTACCAAACCATGAGCCGTGCAACAACATCCCTGTTCCCCACCCAAAATGGTAGCAGTAGGAACCCATCAAGTGCTGGGAGCCAAAATGGCTCAGCTTTCCTGTAGTTCTTTTCGCAGGTGAAGCTTCCGTCACAGGGAGTATTTTAGGGCTTTCATCACAGCTTGTTAAATCCTAGCTATAAACATACAGCAGCAAAAGAAAGAGCTGAAGGTGCAGTTTCTGCTGGCACCTGCTCCTTGGGAACAACGTGGAACAGCTAAATGGGTGCACCAACCACCCCAGCTTACCGTAACCGTGTTTTTCCTTCTAGCAGATGGCAAAAAGTAGGTTTAAGCATCTTGCTTTTCCAGGATTGTGTGTTCCAATTAGGAAGTCTTTATCAAGGCACTTGCTCTAGGATAGTCCTGTTTTGTCAGTTTACATGGAGAAATTCTCCCTGGTAATCTGCGTCATGCAGTACAAAGTGAGCCTGACTCCTGCACGAAGGCAGCTGCCGCGTTTTGTCACATCTGAGCAGCCCCAGCAGGCACAGCCTGTCCTCGGCACTGGCCACCGGCCCAGCAGCAACACAGAGCAAGCAGCTGCCCTGAAACTCCCGTGGCTTCAGAGTGCAGCCTCCCTTCTGGCTGCTGGAAGCTTTAACCTGCACTGCGGACTGACAGTTCTAGCTGTTGTGTTATGCCTGGAACACAGAGCCTGTGCTTCCAGCAGTGGAGTGTGTGCAGTAATGGGGAAGAGACTTTTTGGGATCCTGAGGGGCATAGGCACAGGCACGTGTGCCACAGCAGCCTGGCATCCCAGGTAGGGAAAGGGGGAAACAGTAACAGACAGCGGGGCTGATGTGTAACAGCTCCATGTTTCAACTCCTTTGTGCTGAGGCTGGCTGGGAATGATGAAGATGCATTTTCTGTTTGAAACAGGTGCAGTACTTCTTCAAGATTCTGGACAACTAACAAGCTCCATCCTCACCCACTGCAACAGACACGCACACAGAACTGTGTGTTCATTCATTTATTTGTCCAATGTTTCAACCTGACTGAAATACAAGATCAACAAGAGCACTGTACTCCTGGCTATTATTACATGTTAGAACATAGAGTTTTGCACTTTAGACAACATTTAACACCATTCTATGGGGTACTGCATTGCTTTTATAAAGTTTAAAATAAAGATTTATTTTCAAACATGTGACTTTGGTTTATTTCATACATTACACTTTCTTGCAGAAAAAATAAAATTGTACAACTGCATAAATATAAAATTCTTCCACCATGAAAATGGCTAAAACATTCAATAAAGACATTAGCACCACAGTGTGCGATGCCTTCAGCAGGAAAAAGAAAAAAAAAAAGAAAAAAGAAAAAGAAAATAAAAGAAAATATACAAAGCAAAGAGTTATGCCTATCACTGAGGAGAGTGATAGTCTGACCCGGTCTCTCACACAACATACTGGAGGATAAGGGAAGAGGTGGAGAAGAGAGACAGCATTCGCTACAAAGCACAGTACACAATCACCTATTCTCTTTAACTTCACTTAAGTTAGTTTCCCTGCCACCCCTCCAAATAAAATACCCTAAACACCACAGAAAAGCCAGAAGCCTTATGGAGTGCTGTTAAATATCGTCTCACAGGTGGGCCTTTCTTTGAAAAGGAACAAAATAATGAGAAGTTTCATGCCAGTTCTAGTCCCATTGAGTATTTACACCTTGGACAGCAAAAGTCTTTGCTCACAAGAAGTAGAAAACAGATACAATACATGGCTTGAAAAATGACCAGAGTATGCACCTATAGTACTGTACACTAAATAAAATACACAAGGCAGCAATACTTAGGGGCCAGAAACACTGCTTACTACAAGTCAGTTATGGAATCATAATTTACAGTAAAAATGGGCATGTCCCAAGGCTCAATTTTGTTTTCTTTTGTCATTTACAGTAGAATAAATATTTGTCGCTATTGCTACACTTTGTTTACATTCTAACCTAGTAAATGCAGAAAGCTAGTGTAAAGCATATAGATTACGTGTAGGTCCCATACGTATGACAGTTTGTTCAAGACTAGTAGGTTTTCTTTTTTGTTCTTTTTTTTTTTTTTTTTTAACCTTTTTAAATGGCTAGGAGGAGGGGAGGAGGGGAGGAAGAGAGTTGTGCTTACGATCAGCTGCTTTTTATGTCAAATTTAATATCAAAGCGTCCCTGGAAGCGGTCCTTGTCGCTGTAGACGATGTTCTGCCCGTAGGCCCTGCACTCCACGCGCACCTCCATGTCGTAGGTCAGGTTGGTGAACTGCACGGCCACCAGCGGCTGCAGGTACCGCGGCTGCAGCAGCTTCCCGTAGTAGGGGTAATACTGCAGCCCGAAGCCGGGGTAGCCGCCCATCCCGTAGTACTCCACCGTGCCGACTTTGTCTGCGTCTTCCTCTCGCTGCGGGGGGGAAAGGGAAGCACAACCAGTGACAACCACCCCAGCTCTGCCTTTGGCAGCCCTTGGCTGTATCAGCAGCTGACTTTCAGCAGGACCGTGACCCCTCCTTTGGTCAGCGCTTGTCCCCACCCTGACAGCACAAGAGTGTCCAGTGGTTCAGAGGACATGTCAGCACTGCCTGATCAGCACACACACAGCAGCACCTCCCAGCACACAGCAGGAAAAACGCTTTGCTTAATTTAAAGCCTCAGCCCCTTTACGCATTTAGAAACCACCAGACCCTCCTGTGGTACAAATGCACAGGCTTTGGCTACAAAAACTTGGCTGTTTCTCAGCTGCTTTACATGTGCCAAGTATGAAATATCTTCCCTGGAAGCCTTTTTTCAGCTCCAGCACAGCACGTGGAAGCAAAATGGCTACTTTTGATGATACCTTTAACTATCTTGCCTGGGTTTTACCCCACACTGTGAGGGCAGCACTATCTCATTCATCAATGGAGCTTTGAGAAACTTCTGTTCCTGAGGGGGAGATATCCCAAGTAAGAGCCACCCTCTGTTTGTCTATGGAAAGGCAGGCGGGGGGGGTAACTACACTTGGACAAAGGCTCAGTCGTTCCCTGCAGCTCCCCAACTCTGCTCTGTTGTGTTTCAGCTTACCTTGGCAACGCAGTGGACAGGGATGAGATTTGGGCTGTATTTTGCCATAACCTCAGGAGGGAGGCTTTCATTTACTGGAGCCTAGAAGAAATCCAGGACAAGGGGATGTTACACACTGGACACTGCTCTGCAGACTGGAGCACCTCTGCAGCAACAAAGGTCAACAGTACCAAACACAGACCATTAACTGGAATCCCTTCTAAGCACACTTCCAGAGGCAACAGCTCTCAGTGCTTCTTGGGACAGAAAAGCAGTGAAACACAACTGGAAGCAGGGGAATTTAACCCCAGCAGAACTGCTGGCTGTTCTTACAGCTTCACCTGCTGTGGCTACAAGCAGGCCAGGCTGGGTTTAACCCCATGGTGTCCCTGGGGAAAGCATTTCATGGCAGAGTGCCTATAGCTAGTCAGATTTATTTATGCAAGCTCAGGCAGTGGCAGGAAGAGATGCACTGTCGTGCAGGATTTGCCACCTGCCTGCCAGGTGTGTGCAGTCAGGACTGGAAATGCACAGGAAAGAATGAAGTGTGGCAGTCTGACCCTGACATTGCTGAACTTCACCCACAAGGAAGGACAAAAGCTCTCGGTTTATCAGGGAAAGGTGTGAGTGCCAACTCTGATAGTCCAACCATTAACCCAGTTGGTCTTTGGTCTTTTAAAGTGCAGCAGTATTGCTTAACAACATTACAGTTTCAGATATGCTTTACAAACACTTTTCCCAGTGCAAGAACTATGGGGTCTCTGCTGGAGAGTGGAACCACAAAAACAAATACTGCCTTGGATACGTCATTTCTAAATGAAACATGGAAAGGCATTCCTTGACCAGACCCTGCTGTCTAATGCAGTCCTGAGCTCTCCAGAGCTCCATGGCAAAGAAGAAAGAGTAACACCCCAAACCCTTCCCCTTCCCAGTCATCAGACAGGCGCATCTCAGGTCATCCCACAGCCACCACATACCAAGCCACCACAGTACATTCCTGCTGACGTTTTTCCACCACGGATCAGATACACAAAATTCAACTAATTTAGCATAGGACAGGCTCCCTTTGAAGAAAAACGTTCCTCAGGACTCGTTAGACAGCACCATTCCCCATCCTCAAATGCCCTGACAGGTGGAGGTGAAGGTGGCGTAGAACGCCATTTGCACTGTTCTCCATCCAAAAGATGGAGTGCAAGGTTTTGCACACCAGCTTATTCAACAGCACGTTTTGCCACTGAATTCTTAAAAGAAATTTTTAGTATTTAAATGTGTTGGGGAAAAAAACCAGAAGGAAAAGCCATGAATGTCCAGATTAACACCCTTCTGCATTACTGAGAACTTGCCTTCAGGTGAAGCACGGAGCAACCCGGTGGCAGAGATATCGTACAGCCTTTGGGAAACTACATTAAATTGACTAAAGACCTCCTCAACTTTCCTGCAGCTGTGCCTGACTTTCAGCTGTAATTTACTCTTTAGAGCCTGTGTTTCACTCTGGTATTTAATATTAGCACTTCATTTAATAAGGCAGTTTAAGCAAAGCAGACAATTCTACACTGCCTGAGGAAAAGAATGGAGTGGATCAGGGCATAACAAAATGTATTGATGTTACTGCAGACAGAGTTGGTCTGGGATGGTCCCATGGAAGCATACAGGAGTTTAAAATGGAATTTATCATTTGAAGAAAACGCCCCTTTATAGCAACTCCATTAGCAGGCTCAGAAGTTACCAGATAAATAACCAGGAGGTTGCACTGTGAGAGTCACTGCTACTTGTTACTGACTTGCAGTGCACAACTTTCACTTCTTTTCAGTTAAAGGCATTTTTAAACCAAATTACTCAAATTGTCTCACAATTTATCCTCTGCAGGAAGGGTTTAATACTGATCTCTTTCCAGAGACCAAAAAGCAGGCACAGCAAATCTGCAGCCAACCCCTCCTCCTGATCAGTAGCTTCTGCTAGAAAGGGAAGAGATACTTGCCTGAGGTTTGAAGCCAATAATTCTGTTGAGTTTGACAAGGATGCATGGTTTGCCATCCTTGTACCCATAGGTGGGATCATTTAATCCAGAACAGTTTTCCAGCCATTCACGTTTGAATTTGCAGACCTTCTTCTGGCCCTGGGCGTCATTATATGGTCCTCTCTCTTTGTATTCACTAGGTGTGTCTGTCAGGGCGGGGGAAAAAAAGACAACCGTATGCAGTGGGATCTTAAGTGTGTCAGGAACAGCAACACTTACACTTCCCTGGGCAGTTGGGATTCCCCCCTCACCAGGGCAGTTAAGGCACTCCACAGACCTTAGGTCCAGCCACCCCCCATGTGGGGCCGCTCCCAGACCAGCCAATTTTATGGGGTTTTGTTTTATAACTGAGATTTCTTCCAGAATCACCTGGCTCAGAGACTAATTTTTTTCTGGGCAGCTATTACAAGTGGGTGCCCCTCAGATTTCATACAGACGTATTATGAGGTGAGAGTCTCATTCACGTGATTGCAAATAACCTGTTAAAGGTTAACACCTCCCAGATGTCTGACTGCATGGCATGAAGAGGACCAACACTGGCTTTAGCAAAGTCGTCAGTAAAACCCCCTTGGCTTTCAGAGAGGATAAGGTCAGTGCCATGAGCTTCAGTCAGCTGCAGTGTTCTCCAAGTGAAATGTGGGAGTTCCCAACCATTTAACCTCTACAATAAGCTGCTAAGTATGGCCCAGTGTGGTCTGCCCAAGCAGAATTAATGAGCAGCCGTATCACTGAAACCAGAGCCTGCCAGTTACCAACATGCTGCTGGGACAGCTGAAGACCGAGACCACAACTGCTCACCTTCAGCTCCTGGTGGACCTGACAGAGGCATCAGTCAGAGCCCTCAGCTGTAGGAAACAATCCAGACTTACCTCCACAGTCCTGAAACACAATGTTTTCCGTTTGTTCCTCAGCGCTGTAGTCCCTTAAGAAATTATCAAGGTTCCTCACATAGGGTTCATAACTTCTGGGTTCGGAGGCAGTAAAGGAAATTTCTGTCTTTTGAACCTGGGGGATTTGAGTCAATCCTAAGAAAAGCAAAATCAGGAAGAAAACATTAAGTACACCTCAGAGCTGCAGAGCCTCCAGGAAATACCAAGAACATAACTCCTAATAATAATCTCTATTTTTCCAGACTTAAGAACTTCGACAAAACAGCTTAAGCCCACTGGAGGAGAGGTTCTCCTCTTTCCAACAACAGTCTTAAATATTTACCACAGTGTTTGCATCAGGTAAAAGGACAAAAATTACAAAATGCAGAAGTGAGGCTACAAGTCAAGGCTTCCTTCACGAAAAACAGCCAACCACAGGTCCACTGTGCACTTCTGCTTCCTCCTCAAGGACAGAAGGGAAGCTGTGTGTGAGACCAACCACGCAGAACTTGAGTATCCCTAACAGGCTGCCTTCAGTGCCTGCAAACACTGTGTTTAGGATACAGCACAGCTGTCCACTCGTGAACCCCTGCAATAAAAGCCAAGAGGTTCCCCAAGTCTGGTCATGCTCTGCCAGCTGGAATCCACATGGCCCTAGTGTGTCTCCCTTGTGGGATGCAGGGCAGGAGACATTTTCTCCCTCAGTAAATTCAGCTGCCTGAGCACTGCCTCTGCTCTTTTCACTGCCTAAGTAGGTATTTCTGACTGCAAAACTCATCTTCTGAGCTCTCTTATCAGGAGCTCATCACCAGGGACGTGAGTAGGAAATGCCACCACACGGGAGAGTTGTTTAAGACTGTCCAGATTCTGGGCCATGCTAACCAGTTCAAATTTAGACTATGATGATAATGCATAGAGAAGAGAAGGGACTATAAACAAGAAATGCCTACAGATGATGAAAAGCACCAATTCTTTTGCTCTTCATTGTGGAACTTGGAAATAGTTGCCCCTATGCAATGTTTAGGTCAGATTTTAATTGAAAGTATTGATGCATGGCTAACACTTTAATTAAAGTAATGGGAACTGAGTTAATGCTGCTTTTGTGGCAGCCACTGTAATTATTGAGGTCTCGACTTCAGTTCAGTTTGTCATCTTCATTTTATCAAGATCAAGGAAAGGAGCAGGGGAGCAGCATTTGCTTTGACAGCTTTCAGAACAGGCCTGTTGCCAAGAAGCTCCTCTGGTGCAACACTTGGGCGGCTTAGCCGGCTGGCCCCAACCCACAAGAGCTTGTGACCCTTTCCAAAGCCACTGGAGTGCTTCTGCTCAGTCCCTCCTCAAGCCAACTCACCACTCCCCCCAGCCCCCCTTCCACTACCCACTAACTTGGAATTTGTAACCTAGGACAAAGATTAGCTTTGTTCCCCTAAACACAGCTCCTGGTCGCCAAAGATTACGAGAAGTTCAGCAAGGAGCTCGGGTGTTTCACGTTTTATTTCATGAAGCAGCTTTAACTGCTCAAAAAATCCCTCTGCTACAAATGGATCAGGTTGAGTTTACAAGTTTAGAAGCAATTTACTATTCCTCCAGCAGAATGACATCCTACCCTTCAAAGTCAGTGGCTTTCAACCCCTTTTTGAGCAGTTACTCATTTTCTTGCTTCACAAACAGTTATATATAGAATAAATACGCCAGTTTCAATTTTAGTAAGGGACTTCAATCCCATCCTGCCAAGCACTTCTCATGTTACCACTCAGCTGGGAAGCAACAGACTCAGTCACCTGAAGTGGCTGTCTGGCTCAGCAGCAGAGGCAGGCCAGGCCTTAGGTCCTCTCCTGGGTCTGCCTTTTCCAGAGTTCAAGTTACAGGCGTGTCATTCAAGTGTATAAACACAAAAAAAGAAAAAAATCAAGAAAACATGGCCAGGCGCATTAAGTTCGTCAGGCCAGTAAAGCTGTTGGTTTTGCTCAGGACCTCCCCATCTCTGTTTCTTGTCTTGGCCAAGGTAACACATAGGGCACCCACACAGGCCTGGCAAAGGTGAAGTGAAGGTCGGCAAGAGACACTCTGTGGTTTGTAAAAGCCACCCAGTAGAAGATCCCTGTCCTCTCTTTAAGAGAGACTGGCCACTGATAGCTTACAGTCCAAAGCCAACCCTCTGCCCATCAGACAAGTGGCTGGAGAACAGACTCCCATCCCAAACCATCCCTGTCTTGCACATCCCCACAGAACTGCCAGGAAGCCCAGGCAGCGCCACCAAGCAGCTGTTGAAGTGGCCAGCACAAGGGAACCACTGTTCCTGCCAGGTAGCCTGTGCTGTTTTCCACCAAACTGGGAGCATTTCCAGGTGGTTGGATGAACCAGACTAGACCAGGCTTTGGCAAACAAGTGCTTGTTTTGTTTAGGATCGGAGCAAAGTGGAGATCAATCTTCCCACTTACAAAGCAGAAAAGAAAATCTTCATGAATATAAAAGACTTGTCATGAAAAATAACTTTATCCTAATTCAAAAAATGTGTTACTGGCTTCTGCCACAACCTCCATTCTCACATGCCTGCAACTGACTGGATGCAAAGCCCTAAGCACTGATGTATCATTTCCTTCTGTACATCCCATAGTGGAACTAAAAGCTGCAGTGCTGCTGTTAGCAGAGCAGCACTGTCACTGAAATCTTAAGCAATCTTGTGTGAAAAACCAAGCGTGTTGTATGATGGCAGAAGGTAACCTCTACAGAACACTAACCTTTCTGGAACATTCTCTCACCCCCACTAGGGAACTTAAGCAAGCAGGGACAAGAAAAAAGATTAAAAAGCTGAGCCCTTCCAGTACTGCCTGCCATGTATTCCTGGACAACCAAGGAAGTGCATGGCTGGTGCAAATGAAGCTTTTAGGGACTCCATACACATGAGGAAGCCATTCATAAGCAAGTCCTATGGGGGAAAAGGAACAAACCCACAAGTGATTTCATAGCCAGGAGTGGCAACAACCCTCTCCCCATCCTCAGACTATGATCTGTATGACACAGCTCTGCATCTCCTGCTATTACAACAGAGATGCACCATGGTGTCACATGGTAATGCTGTTCTTTACTGATTCACAGGAAAGAATCAAGTAACTTATTGCTAAAATACTGACGAATTAGGAAATTGCTGCAACTGGCACTCTTAAGCCAGGAAATAAGACTCTCATCTTCACTTGGCTGACATTGTCCCTATAAATGATGAACAATGCCTTGAGTTGGTAATGGACACCACCTTCTGTTGGCTGTGACTATACAAGGATATCAAACACCAAAAAAACCCCAGGTAAAGTAATTTGGAGTATTTTTTTCAACTACAGTTCCACTTCCAAAATGCCACTTGCAGATTAAAATCCTGTTTATTCAAGTTCATTTAAAAAACCATTTTCCACATAGATTTTATCATTCTAAGCTGCAATAGCAAGACTTCAGGAGAAGTGTCCTGAGGGTAAAGAGGAAGAAACTAAAAGTGGGAAGTCAGGCTTGTTATTAGGAACAGTTGTATAGGGCCGTAGTAACCACTCTTGCTCCATCACACCATGCTCATTTCCAAGTACCATGTAATCTTGGTTCCAAATGACTATAAACACTCCTGGGATGACACAGATGACAAACTGAGTGATCACTACACCCTCCCCCAGCTCACTAAGGGAAGATAGATTTTAAAAGCCACCATATCAAACAATGTCCTTCCAAGCTTCCAGTCAACCTCTTCCCCAAAGTGCAAAAAGCAGGTGCAAGTCTTCTGCAAACACAGCAAAACCTGTTTGGCAGTAACATCCTGGAGCTTGACACTGAGATTTTCCTAAGCACAGGTGCTGCTGAGATGAGAAACAGAGGCAAAGAAGTGCAACTTCACGGGAGGCAGCACACGCTCCTTTGAAGCCTCCCTGCCACCTTGCGCTGCTGTCCAAGCTAAATAAGGCAAGTGGGGAGCACACACCAAAGCAGCCTTTTCCATGACACGCTCACTGCCCAGCAGTGCTTGAAGCAGGGACATCTGAAACCCCCTGGCTTGAGCAGGGATTCTTCCTTCCAGACACCACTTACAAAGCTTTGCCTCAGGCGAGCACTGTCCCCTCCGCCAGCCCGTGACAGGACGCTGTTCCATGGGATGCACACCACAAGATGGCAGGATACACAGCCCAATTTGTATTGGGGTGGGGAGGGGAGAATGAAAGATTATTTTTTTAGGGATGCTTTTAAGAGGCAATATCTTCATCCTTCACTATTAGCAGGGTAAGCCCTCTGTGTTCAAAGCAGAGTCCAAGCCTGCCGCACACGTGGAACTGGGAGCTGGGGCTGTCGCAATGGCAGGGCTGGACGGGCAGGTGAACTGCATGGCCCCTTCCCCCACCACAAGACAAAAGAAAGAAAAAAAACCAGTATAATGGAAAGGTACAATACTCAGCTTGCCCTGAAGCCCTGTATAACATTCCTGTTGTGTTCAATGCAGAAACCAATTACCATATTAATGACACTTGGCTACAAAAATAGCACTTTATGGCTTTCAATGTTATACCCATGTCAATAACTCAATACAACACCCTGTAGATTCTGCTGCTGTTATGAAATCTGTTGTATTTCAGAACAAGAATGATATTATAGCAGCCCCTACAGCATTTTCTCTTGCAAATCCTGAAGGCAAGTCTAGTTTTCCCTTTCTCAAAACAGTCTGGGTTGACACAACAGTGACTTGCCCAAGAAGGGCAGAGCACTAGAACAAGAAAAAAACCAGCTTTTCTGGCTCCCTAGAAAATCCAGGAATTAAGAAAAACTTTATCAAGCTGCTAATATACTTACTTGGCTCACAAATTTTCCCACAAGAACCAGGAATTAGAATTGCACCACAACCTATTTTATATAGTTCATCATCTGCAGGTGTCTCAGATCACAGAAAGTTCAAGTTCGATGCTCACCACCCGTGTGTTCCTTGACAGAACAGGAGCTGTGCTTGCAGCACTGGGGAGAATCCTGCATGCCAGGGAATACAGGGAGTGCTGATCCCCCAAAAGCAGTGCAGCCACTCACTACCTGTCAGTGTCTCTGAAAGCCTGCATTAGAGGGCTATTTTGGACCTGCAGTTTCACAGCTGCTGTGCTGCAGGACAAGGAATGTACTGGATATTAAGTGCCAGCCTCCACCATGCCCCACACCAGCTTGTTCACATCTGTAGGAAGAGCTGTCAAGTGATGCTCTGCAAAGGACCCTGTGCTGTTCACTAATTATTTCTTTGAAGTTTTATGCATATACCATTGCAGCTTGGTTCAAAACCCTTGTTTACTGGCTCCCCACCACCAATAGCTAAATGCTATTTATTCAAGGGGATTTTGTTCCCCTTGATTTCAGTACATGTCCTGAAAGCTCACTACGAAAGATTCCTGACAGCCTTTTCATTGTTCCTCCATTTTGATTTCTGCAGTACACACTACAAGAGTGTCTTCACATTCAATTCCTTTACTTTGCTTAAAAAAAAGGAAAAAAAGCCTCAAAAAGACTAGTGCAGTATGCAGTTAAGACAGGAATAAAAATCCTGTGCAGGTTGAAATCTCTCACAGAAATTTTACCAGAGTTGCTTTGAAATTGGAATTGTAAATGGCTACTTCACAGAAAGCAAACAGTCTACCTAGAACAGGTAATTACACGACATCTGGCTGAACAGCAGGGCTATCAGACCCATGGGCTCCTTCGCTACTTATTTCATGAAGGGGAAAAACACATCACTGAGTAACAACTACCCCAGCATTAGCCATGTTGGCTTTTCAGATGCAACCAATGGCTCTGGGCAGTATCAGTGACAGTCTTTCCTGCAAATGTCAGGGTCCACTGCAGAGACTAAGAGAGCCACTATCAGTGCTTAACAGCATTTACCGCAGCCGTGGTGGTACATGAAGAAGTGCAACACACACAGCACTGCCAGCCTCTGTTCTGTCTTTATAGCATTCTGATAGAAAAGCAGTTATCTGCAAAAGATGACTTAGCTGAGCTATAACACCATTTGGTGATGGTGACATTCCTCGTGTTTAGGGCAGGGAATCACAGCACAGCACTGCAGACAGTGGGGCGGCAAGACACAGCAGAGCACCAGGGCCAACTTGTGTAGCTACAAGGCATCAGCCTCACAATTGTCACTTAAATACCGCTGTTATTAAAAGCTTCTGAACGGTTTTACAGAGCAACTGGAGACAGATCGTTAGGGTGCCCAGTGCCAGGCAGCCTCAAGGTCATTTGTAATGTGGGAAAGCAGCAGTTGCACAGCTCCCCCCCGCGCTCCAGCCGCCGCTGGCTGCGGCGGGGATCGGATAGCGCAGCACAGCCCGGGCAGGCGGAGCACGAACCTGCCACTGCTCCTTCTGCCCTACCCAAGGCCAGCTGGCCACAGGCACTGCTCAGGCCTCACTTTGAGCAGAGATTTCTTCTGCCTGTGAGGACAGGTCACGTATCAGCAACTACCAGAGCCACCCTCCCTTCACCTCCCACGCCAGTCAGTTGTGATTCCCACTAGTGAGTGCCACAGCGTCTCTAGAGTGCGGGGCAGTTTGGTGTTGGATAATGCAATTCCATGAGCGCTACCAGAACTGGCACTGTCCCCTTTCTCCTTGTGCACGCCACTTCCACAGAATAGAGACAACATTTTGTCTCTATCCCTTCACTTACTCATGTGAACAGAGTAGCTCTGAAGAAAGAAAAACTGAACCCAGCTTCCTCATACAGCCTGTTCCCAAAAGTGAAGCCTTTTAGCCTCAACCCATCATTTCAGCTTAGGGGAAGGGAAAAGCAAACCGGGTTCAAGCTCCTCTCAGAGAGGAGACATTTTTCATGTGATGCAACCTTTAATTCTAGCAGGACTGTCTTCAAGCCCTAGTACTGTTAACACAGAAGGCTGAGAACATACCCACCCCCTACAAATATGTGTTGCAGCAACGACACGCTTCTTTCATCCTCCTTCTTGAGGTGAGTAACCAACCCCGCCTTCCCAGAACAGCTTGCACAAAGTCAAACACAGGCCTCCTATTTAGTTACCTGGAGGTGCCACTCGATCCTGGTATTTGGGCTCAAATTCACTGACAGTGAGCAACATCACTTGGATGGTCCCAATGAATATACCTGCCAGGCAACCGTAGAAGATGACATAGAAGAGGAGGATCTTAACTGCAAGAGAAAACAAACAAAGAGGAATCAAATCAACCCTTCACAGCAGTCATGTTTCAGGACAGCACTTCCAACCTTTGCCACTTGCAAGGAAGAGCCCAGCACATGCTATTCCGATGTTGCAAAGACATCCATTTAACTGTAAGATTACGCCCTGATACAGACAGTAAATGTGAAGCACTCCAGTTGTTTGGTGGTGGGGAAACATGGGCCCCTGAAAACCTAGAAATCCATGAATCAGGGTTTGGGCTTATAAAATATAAAGACTAAGCCACGTTCCTCCACGCTTTCAAGGATACCTTGGCTGACCCAGCACTACCATCACAGGCCCTCGCACTTGACACTGTCAGTGATGCAAGTGCCCCACAGCAAGCATGGGTGTGCTTGAAGGATACTCATTCCACACAGCTCTGGGGCTCAAAGCTACTTCCAGGAGCAGTAACAGTAAGTGTTTCATTCAGGTTTACAAACAATTGTAAAGCCTGATCTCTTCTAGTAATTCAGGCCATCACCTCCAAAAAGAAAAACAGGAAAAGAATTCAGGCCCAACTAGCTCCAATACTCCATCTCAAATGTAGGAAAGTACTCTTAAGGTGTCAAAATACTGCACATTTACCAGCCTTGTGTGCCTACAAAGGCTCTCTGACACTGCTCATACCAATTAAAGAGTGAATTACATAACAGTGAAAGATTGAATGTAGTTTCAGTCTAAAGGGAATGTCTAGAATAATCTTGTGCGGGGAATGGGAAGAATGGAGAAGAGCCTGGAGGTGCCGCCCAGCTCTGGGTATCAGTTACCAGTTTACAAGGATTATCTGAACTGATTAACTCCAGGGTAATATGCCATACTACGCACCACCGGGCTGCCTACAAGTGTAGGCCAGCCCATGCCAAGCAACTGTATTGCTCATCAGGCTGCAGGGACAAGCAAAGGCCAAAGAGAACTTGAGAGCGAGCCTGCTTGATCTCAGACTGTCCTCATCTAATCACAAACAAAACAGATGTAGTTTATTTTGAAGGACTTGAAGTGATGAGCTACCAGGGAAGGGGAGTGAGTAGTGAGTGGAAGTATTCCTCCTCGCTCCCCAGTCCCATCATGGAAGAAAAAGCTACATCATCGGAGAAGCCTCACAATGAAAGCTGGCAGCTCTGGTCGTTTTAAGTCTATGAAAGACAGGCAAGCAGGAGGGCCACCCAGAGAAACAGAGGCTGAGGAACATTGTCAGAAAGGCACTCCATCCTCTTGTCTTCCTCATGTGCACCGGAGGTAGCCAGGGCTGGAGGGCAGAGCTGGGTGCAGTAACGTGGTGCTCCAGGAGTTAAAGCACTCTTTGGTATCCAGGCAGCGTAAAGCAAATGGCCGTGACGTCAGGGACGTGTGGAAATTTTTTCCAGAGCACGGTCATAGGAGGTGCTGTTGTAACAAACCAAACACTAATGCTGTTGTCTGCAGCGTAATGCCTTTGAGTTTTGTAACATCAAAAGGCAAACGCTGGGAGGTAGCTTATTTAATCAGGTTCCCAGCCAGGATGCTCTAAACGTCAAAGACACCTTAAAGGTCAAAACCACTCCAAGGTCTCAAAAAACACACAGTGGGTCTAGAAATCGAGCACCACAGGGTTGAACGACAAAGCTTCTTGCAACAGGTAGGCTTATAACAGAAGAATCTGATCATCAGCCTGCAGATCGACTCAGCAAATGGAAATCAGTCCTGGGCGGATAGGTACAGGCACTCTGGGAGAAGGACCTGGTTCAGCCTCCGCGTTTGAAGCACTGCGCAGTTGCCTGGTGCCTCAGGAGCAGAAAATACCTCTCCATGCGCACCCACAACCCCATTCTGCTCACGTAAAGATACGGCAGAAGCCTGCTCTAATCCGCCTGCCAGAGCAGCCGGCTTTGGATGTGGCACCTCCGGCCGATCCATTACAATAGGAGCTGAATTCAACATTGCAAGGGTGGCAACACCAGCAGTGGTTGGCAGCAACTGGAAGACTGTCTATTTGCGTAGAAAAATTAAAAGCCTCTTTAAGCTAAATGCTATTTATACAGCACCCAATGAATACATCATAAGCATTTATGAGGAATGCACATAGAGCCATTTCCTTCTTGCGGAGATATTAAAAGTCAATCGCTCTTTCTCAGAAGAGTAAAACTCGCTTAGTTTCATTTATCCAGAGAAAATAGAAAAAAAGAAAAAGCCTCTGCGAGGTCTAAGGCAGATGAGGGTTGGGAGGTCAGGGTCCCCCGACGGCGATGCTCCCGGGCCGGGCCAGCCACTGGGAAAGGAAGGAGACCCAAGGACGAGGCG
>VZRQ01010607.1:83952-214314 GCA_013397975.1 Machaerirhynchus nigripectus | reverse complement strand
GTGTGCCCGCGGGGGCGCGCGTCCCTCGCCCGGCCGTAGCTGCGGGCGCGTTTGTGCGCGCGCTCACACACCTGTGCGCGCGCTGGCCCGCGCACGTGCCCGCCTGTTCCCGGTATTCCCGCCCCGCCCGCTCCCTGCGGGTCCCCGCTCCCCGCAGCAGAGCGGTCGACCGGGCGCTGCTGAGCATTGTCCCCCTCCCTCCCCTGCTCCTGCTCCTGGCGCCCCGCTCCGCCGGCCCCGCCACGCTCCGGCGGGCTCACGTGTAACGTGGCTGCGGAATATCGAGTGCGAGCAGCGCTCCCGGCCCGGCCCCGCGCTCCGCCGCCCGCGCCCTGGGAGCACCAGCCGGGAGGGACGCGCAGGGGCTCCCCAGGGGCGGCGGGACCTGCCCGCCCCTGTGGCGGGGGGGACACGACTCACACACGCGACAGCTGCCGCCGCCGCCCTTGCGGGGTGACCTTCAGGGCGCTGCACAAACGCCACTGCCGCCCCGGGATCGGGGGACACCCAGCTGCCGGCAGCGCACCCCTGGCCCGGCCGGGTGTGGTTCGGGGGTTCTCTGCGGGGACACCTCTGCGATGATGGGTAACCAGTGTGCCTTGGTCCCCTGGTACCATTAAAGGACAGTTAAATGTCATCTGTACATCCCAGCATACTTGGGTTTACCTCTGAACTTCCTGTTGGGTTGCAATATTGTATTCTACTTATTTTCTTGCCCTTAAGGTACTGATACATTCTCTGAACTTTAGCTCCATCTTTCTTTTTTACCTTAAGGTCTGGGAACCACAAGGAATACACATAAGATGAGCCTTTCCACAGTACTTCCTAGAAGGTGCGTGTTCTGGCGGTTACCTGCAAGAATGACCTAGCCTGGAATCAAGGACCACCCAACCTCAACATGCTCTTCTCACCTCTCAAGAAGCGGTCTGGCCAAAGTCATCTCATACTCCCCCTAAGTCATCAAAGCTAGCATTTAGGGGACAAGTCATAATGGGGCACTCTTCTCCAAGTGATCCATGGCTACAACCCAGAACCAGCCCCTGAAGCAACTGAGGGACTTGCTTTTCTAGGCCCTCAGCCTTGCTCTTCTGGAGCTACTCTAGGTCCAGACAGGCCGGATACCCTCAAGCTCATACTGCCATTCATGGCAGTGGCTGAGGATGGCTTCCTTAGCTTTAGGCATGCAATCAGACTTCTCAAAGCTGTGAAGGCTTGTGGGTTAGAGATACCGAGATGTTTGTGCCTAGAAGGCCGTGTGTGTTTAATTGGGAGTGTCTGGTTTGATGAATGCTCCATGATGCACTATACATGATCAAAGGGAGCCAGGTGTGCCACACGGATTTTCATCCTGGGTTAGGAGAATCAGCTTTCAGTGGTGTTTATGCGATGGGAAAGAGCTGGACAGCCACAGGGAAGAGGATAATTGGAATCTCTCTTTTCTCCTTGGTGTCTGGTCAGAGCTGGTCTTTTAAAGAGTCCTGGCGATGGTGGTTGATAACGAAAGCAAACACAGACAGCAGTACCTGATACCCAAGCGAACATCATCTACACTGCAGGGAGGGCAGTATCAGTTACAAGTTAAGGCAGCTGTGATTACAATCAAGCCAATAAATACACTAGCACTGCTGAAGGGAAAACCATTCTAAACTCCCCAGAGCACAGTGCAGTTGCTGCTCTTGCCAACTAGTCTGTTTCTCTCAGCTGCTGGGCTGCAAGTCTGCAGTGGCAACTGGGGAGCTGAACCAACTTTCCTTCTAATTCCCTGGGTGCAATTTATAGTCCAGGTATGCTATCCTACAAAGGACAGCAGTTTGGGAATTATGTGTGGGTGTGTGGTGGTGTCACCCGAGCATGAAATCTACTCACCAGACAGCCTGCCCTTCAATGCTGTCTCGTGTTATCCACGGGCCAGGACCTGGTTCATCTGCTCTGTGGAAGAAACAGCACATGAGTCAGTTCAGGGCACATGCAACAGTCAGCAGCAGTCAGTGCAGCCTTCTCCTTCTTGCCTTCTGCTTGAGCAATAGGGTCATCCAAAACAAAACAGGCATGGGACATTCAGGGAGGTTCAAGGTGATACTAAAATCCAGGGAGATTTGAATGGGGATACACTCTCCCAAAGCTTTATTTGCTACGATCACAGAGAATGAGTTTGGAGAAAGCAGCTAGAGAATATCTAAAGAACTGTATCACAGTTACATGGTAAATGGCCACCCAAGAAACACGATCTTCCTTGAGCACACGCACACCATCGCTACGAGCTCCAGTGTTGCTGGTGGAGGCTGAGCTGCAGGAGCTCCTGGCTTCATCAGTGTTTGTTCAAGGATCACCGGGAAACTCTCTCCTCTTCCTGCAAGCATCCGTATTTCTGTATAAATACACAGACAAGTCCTGTTGGGTTGGTGGTGGCCAGCAGTATCAAATCCCTGTGACTGCACAGGCTGGGGCATGCAGGATGTGGAATGGGCAAAATGCCCTTCGTGAGGGTCGCAATCCATTCCTGCCAGCTCTTTTACAAAACTGAAGACTCCGTCCTGTGCATGCTCAGGACATGCACTTTACTTGATGTCTGTGAATTGTCCTCTCAGAATCAGCAGAACTAATAGGCAATGAGGTGCCAAATTTTATTCAAGTTTACTGTTTGTTTGGCTGCTCAGATATCAATCAGGCAGTCTCTAAGGCCACCACCATATGATCTGATTTTTTAAGGCGATAAGGGCCTGAGGCAATGTTGGAAACTGCCAAGAACAAAATGTGCAAAGCAATGCATGTCCAGGAGATTAGCTGCAGGACGAAGGATGGGGTTAGGGAAAGCTGTGCACTGACACCTGGGAGGGAACAACCTACAAGATGGAAGTTGCTAAGTGTTTATCTCACTGCCTCAAGCATAGCCATCAATGAGATTTCCTGCTTCCTTTGGATCTCCTTCTTCCTTTGGATCTCCTTCTTCCTTTGGATCTCCTGCCTTGTGGGACTGGAAGAAAGCACCTAGAGCAAGGAAAGGTGTCTCACTATGGGGCAGGAGGGTGGACAATTATTTCTAATGTAGCAGTGAAAGAGAAATAGCCAGTGGAGAGCAAAGCAAAGTAAGGATTTGTCTGGCTTGATTTCTGCCCCTTAGTGCCATTTTTTGGGGGAAAGAAGACTGTGCTGCTGACTGTCACACACAGAAACTTTGGGCAATGTGTGATGTAGAAACATCTCTCAAGGTGGCTGTGAGTGATGGTGATGAGCAGCAGCCAGAGAGAGGCTTGCCAGGGCAGGGAGAACTCAGGCTGTGGGACCAAGTGCAAGTTTTACGGTGACAGAAGTGTGCAAAATAGCCTCAAGTCATCAGTATTCCATGGGCTGCCACTGCAAACAAATGGGGATGGGCCTCCTCGGACTGGCATGCCCAGGAGCTGGAAAAGGGCAGCTGCTCAAGAGCTTGGCACCAAGCCTGCATCACACACAACAGGTGAGAGAGGGTGCGGAACAAAACGGCAGCCCTCAGACTGCCAGCAAGGTGCCAGGTGGCAAACAGCCATTTTATAGTCCTCTGGGGGCCTCGAGGGGGAGAGGAGTGACCCTCAAGAACTGCCCTCAGGGTCTCAGCAAAGCACATGCCAGTGTTTGGTCCCCGTGCCAGCTTCTTGGTTTGACATCCCAGCCTTGGGATTGTCATCCAATTTTTTGCCTGGGAGGTTCAGGAGAAAAAAAAGCCCACTCAGGGGCTGCTACACATAACATTGGCTCAAGCAGGATATGTTGTCTCCCAGGACACAGCATGACAAAAGTGTCTTTCAAGTTGTCCTCCTTCCTCTCCTTGTCCCCCTCACAGGTGTGGGGTCACTAGGAATTAGATTTACAGACAAATGCAGTTGGTTCTCTGAGCACAATGACTGCACAATTTGAACAGATTAACTGTGTTTAGCTGTGCAAGGTGAGGTAGCTAAGGTCAAAGATTCATGAACTGGTAGGCACTGAGAAAGTAAATATATGTAGAAATAACCTCCCTCCCAATTCAGACACGGAGCCACTACCCCTTTCCTTGATATCAGTTTGATAGTTACGTGGGAGTGCTTGCACAGCTCACCCTTGGCAAAATGAGGTGCAAGACAACAGCCGATAAAACAAGTAAGTGACTCTAAAGAGTGTGTATGGATGGAAAACCCAAAAGGGTCTGAGAGGCGTTTGCCCCAAAACTGACCTTGCTGAAGAGGGAAACAAACACCAGACCTCAGCTGATCATGCTAAAGAGGATGGAATCCGTCAGCTGGATTAAATGGTAACCAGGGAATGAAAAAGACAATTCTGAGACAAAGAAGGAGCTGGTTGGAAAGACTGTATAAAAGAAAAATTAAAAACAGTAACAGAGCAGGGAGAGGCCTCAGACTGTCAAAATCCAGTCTGGCACATCACAGCCTGTCTTGAGGTCAGATGCAGCAGTTCCCCATCCATAAGACACCGTCAGCAGCTGGCACCCAGCACGTGGCCTGACCCCGTGGGGTGCAGCACGTGGGACTCACACTTCGGGAGGGGGTGTGACCTGCTGTGTCCCTTCCCGCCAGCAGGTGCATTAGCTGATTGTAGGGAGTGGCATGGGCACCCCTAGAGCTGGAGTGGCCACAACTCCAGTGGGAGCAGGGCATCAGTGGGGGGACCTGTGCTCCCAGAAGTGATCCCCATGCCAGTGAGAGAGGGGTTGGTGCCCACATGTCTGGGGATTAGTTACAAAAGTGTGTTTAGGAACTTGCAGGAATTTATTAGTGTTTTCTAAGTGTCTAACCTAGTGGCTGAACTGCTGTATTGCTGACATAGACCCTGAGTGTATAGTTCATGGATTGTCAGTTAATTACATGTCCTTAATAAATCAATAAACTGTTTCAGTCCTGATTTGGCTTCACCTATGTGAGCTGAGCTGCTTTTCCCTGCCACAATGACCAGCTGATGCAGGCTTTTGACCAGTCCTGGTAGGAGAAAGTCTAAATGCTCAGTGACAGAAAAAAAGGATTCACTTCATGTTGAGCTGGTGAGTACGTGCAGAACAAGGGATGGTTTTTGGGGTGGACTGGATGGCGGGTGGACACAGAAAAGGGGGATGCAATAGAGACAACGATGTGTGCCTGGTGTTTGATAAGTGGGATAAATACCTCTAGTGGACAGTACAGAGTTCTGGTGATTGTGACAGTGAAACCTGCCAGCTACCAACACTGTTCTGATGGAGGCAAAGGCAATTCATGAAGGCAGCAGAAGTCACATCATATTGCCAGAAATCTCTTTTTGGCTGATATGGAAAAAATTACTCTGATCTCACAGAAAATAATATGAAAATACTGTCTTGCTTGAAATCTACCCTGTTTTCCTTGGCACATCTGGAAGTGATCACCACACAGGGAAGCAGCATTACCCAGGAGCTATCTATGAAGCTATCAAGAACACATGTTTTGTGATAATGGGCACCCGGAACCTTACTGGAGCCAGCTTCCTGGTATGCAGCCACCAGGCTGAGGCAGCTACATGAGCTCCTGATGCAGCCAGCAGCTGCAAATCTGGGGAACTGATACAGCTTCACCCCTGCTGGTCCAAGCAAAATTGTCCCCATTTGGCTCCTACTGGATATAGAAGCACTGTGCACCATCACAAGAGGCTGCCAGCACTTTTCTGTTCAGGCAGTACGATCACAGGACATCCCTCTCCACTTGGCCCTAACCGTAAGCCTTTATGGGGTTTCTGATGAAGGTTGTATTTGGGCACCAGCCTGCTTGTCTGCTCCCGTTAGAGCTCTGCTGTCTCCAGTGCCAGCCAGCCCAGGACATCCAGCAGGAAACCAAGTCAAGGAATGAGAACTGAATAAACTCCAAAACTATTTTGAGGCCTGCTCTAAAAGAAAAAGAAAAACAAAATTTCTAAAAAGAAGAACAAAATCAGAGTGGAAAAACATTTCTATCTTTAGCCATCAGGAGCAGGACTTATCTAAGCAGCACCACACAGGAGCTGGCAACGGGAATGATAAATTAAGGTTTGACTTGTTCCTAAACATCAGTGGGATGATACATGATTTAAATGCCTGCCAGAGGCCCTTCTCCTTTGTCCTCACAGGAGGTCTTTTCCCTGAAACTATTCACAGATGTATGTGGTAATTTTAAAAATTACTCCAGCTTTGTCCACACTAAAACTTCTTACCAACTGAAGGTAGATGTCTCTGCAAACTGGTGAGCCTGCTGCCCACTGTGGGCTTCTTGGTGGACTCAGTGCCATGGCTTAGTTTAGTTGAGGTGTTGGGACAGAGGTTGGACTCGATGATCTTGAAAGTCTCTTCCAACCTGGTGATTCTGTGATTCTGTGATTCTGTGACTTTGATTTGGCTTGGGTTGTCTGGTTCTGCTGTGACATCCTGCAATAACCAGCACTGCACCCTCACTTGAAGTGACACATGATATGTAAAAAACAAACACATTTTCACTGGAGAATCCCTCTACAGTCCTGAACATCCAGCTGTCATGACCAAAGACATCATGCAGCTGTGATGGAAGCTGTCTGCCTTCATTTCCCTCGTGTGAATTCGGTGCTGTGGTAACCACACTGGAGTCTGAATTTCCCTTTTCTCTTTTAGCCAGTCCTGTGGACTGCAGCACATCACACAGCCTGAGAGGCATTATCATGCAGGCCAAAGGGGACAGACACATCCAATAGGTGTTTATAAAGCACTTTTCTCATTATAATTCTCATACAATTTTTTATTATACTTAGTAGGAGTTAAGAACCTGACTTGTGTGAATGATTTGAAAAGCTGGATGAGCCTCAGTGTGTGTTTTTAGATGCTTGTGTACCTTGGAAAATCTGCTTTGCTTTTGTGCTCAGATAGCCAGGATATGTTTGACACGGACATTTGTACCAGATCTGTGTCAAAGTGAATCCATTCGGCAACATCACAGCGGGACGTGGGCACTTGTGTCACGTGCCCAGAGACTGTTCAGGCATTTCTCAGAAACTCTCAGTCCTGGCTGAATAAGATACCACAAGTGACGGCCACAGGGAGGTGAACACCACGAGCAAACAGTTCCACCATGTCTGCCCTAACAACGGGACAGGCTGTGTGCTGTGTTGCTGCTCTTACTGACATAAGGTGATACCTTTGTTTTTCCGGTATTTAAACCCTATTTATCAGCTGAATTACACACCCCCTTGGAGGATATAATCATGACAAGACCTCCAAGTCAGCTAGTTTTGAGTTGCAGTTTTTCTCTCATGGGAAACATCCCCAAAATACCAACATTCAAATCTGCTCTTCTGCATGTTAAAAGAATTCCCCAGGCAACCAGGACCAGGAACTGAATAGAAATTCCTTTTTCTCCCCACCCATATTTCCTTTTGGAAAAGCAGTCACTATTGGTAATCAAAGATTAGCTACTATTGCCTGATATTCAGAGCACTTCACACATGAGCACTCCATACCAAAATGGTCTTAGCTAACCACTTTTATCACGAAGTTTGGTGACTGTAAGCACATATGACTGGCAACACCTGGAACACATCAAATGTCCATTTAATCCGGTGTGTTTTCTCCAGCTGTGGTCAGAACCAAATATTTAGAAAATGAGCCTAAGAACAGGGCAAGTACAGAGTGACCGATGTGACCTCTCAGGTGCCAGTAGCCTGCCAGCTAGGGATTTCCCAAGCCAGGGAGTGCACTGGCAGCTAAGTAAACCGGGCGTAGTCCCCAGCCTAATCTGTGGCTCACTTTGGAGAAGCAGTGTGTATCCGGCACATTGCACCTCACCCTCCAGCTTAGTGGTGTGACTGCAGCCCCTGCAAGTTCACCCGGGTGAGCCTTAAGAGGCCAGCAGGGGTGCAGGGGTGAGGGATGTGTCACCACAGCCACACACTGCACAGCGAGAGCCTGCACTGGCCTGTCACTGGTGCCTTTCACCACGGCCCAGCAAGAGGGTTCAAAGCTGTCCCTGGTCTGGCTGAGTGAGACACCATCAGCCTCAGGGTGGCCTGATCAGCCTTCCCACGGCGTGTGCAGTTCCAAGTGAACCACAAGCTTTGGTAGACACACGGTAGTTTGCCTGATGAGTGAGGTACCTGCCTTACTGTCACGGCGCTATTGGAGCACCCACGTGTCAACACCACCAGACAACAAACAGCAGCCTATAGCACAAGAGTGCACAAAGAGAATCCTTCTTCTTCAGATGCAGCCTCCTCCTAGCACACGGGAATCGCCTCTCATTTTTCTGTCAAAATGACCAGCTGAGGTGGCCTTTGTGTCACCTGTGGTGACTCACCAACTCACAGTCTGTCCTTGCTGCACGAGGCTTGCCACATGGAAGGACACATTCTGCTAGGCACATACTTAATTTATAAGTGCTAATTAATTGCTTAATGAATTAGATAGCAAAGTCCCTGGTCTATATTTTGTTCAAAATGCCATCTGGAAAAAGGCTGGTGTGGTTAGTAAGATGGCTGCTCTCTTAAACCTGATACCTTTGTAAGAGAATCTGTCCCAGCATTATTGATGAGGCAGAACTGTACAATAAAGATGAGTATTTTATTCTCCAGGAGAATGCTTTTGAGATGGCAAACATTTGGTCATTGGGAAGGCTGATCAGTGTGCTTCATTCCCATGGCAAGCATTGGGATGAATATCCTGTTATAAATGTAAAGCAAATAGTTTACTCGAAGAGCTTTAAATGTCATCAGTCTCTTAGAAAATGCATGTCAGTAGTGCTCATGTGACTCTGAAAGCAGTGTGGCTGTTTAATGTAACTTTTGCCTCCACTTAGGCCCACTGGGTGCCCATGAGAGAGAGCAGCTGTCTTTATACTGACAGCCCTGTTCAGGTCAGGGAGGCTCTGACCCGCCTCTGAACTGGCAGTCTGAAGCACTGGACAGATACTGCTGTTTCAGTTCTTCCACGTTTATCTCAGAGATCACATTTCCAGGAATCTGCTGCAGTTGAGTTCCCATAATGAAACGGCACAGGAAAGTCACCCACATCAGGCACTGAGCAGGCCTGCAAATCCCCTTCTCCCCCCTTGACTCCAAAGCACACTAAAGAGTAAATGCACATCCATTGTTCTGGCTCGGTTTCTGGCTGGTCGGTGTGTGTGGGACATGGGATGCTGGTGGCCAAAGAAAGAGCAGAGCCAGTGTTTTGCCACCTGAGATACGGCTCCGTGCAGGTGACAGCACTGTCCTCGCAGGCTGGCAGGTGTCTGAGAGGCTGCAGCTGGGAGCCCTGCACAGAGCCACGAGCAGCTGCCCAGAGCCTGTGTCTGCGGCACTCAGGAGAGAGGGCTGCGCACGCCTGGCCCTGTGCCTCCAGCAGAGCAAAGTGCTTTCTAGGTACTGGGGAACTGGGTCTGGCAGCAGCACCCTTCTATGGCAGGGAAGTCCCCATTTCACCAGTGGGAGAAACTGTGGGCTTACCTACATGGAGATGCTCCAGAAACCTAATTTGAATGAACTTTGCAAGTGATGAAACTTTAAAAACTTATTTAAATCACATTAAAGCCACATGTTGGCATTTTAGGTTAAGAAGAACATTTGATTTAGCCCACCCTTATTCTTATTAAAGATGTCCACTTCATTGCAGTTGACTCACCCATTTAAAATTCCTGCCTCTAGTTCACTTAGATGACTTTTCCCTCCATTTTCTTTCATAAAGAAGCCATTCAAGAGAGAGAAGGGACTTGTTTGGGATTCTTTAAAAGAAGTGTCAGGAGAAGAAGTGGGGGAGACAGGAGGTACACAACTACTCAGGGAAGAAGCTTTTCTCTCCACTGTCATTCTACCACTGCAGGAATTGTTTTCTGCAGATCTAGCGTTCTTTTTCTACCCTTTCCCCATCAGGCTTTGCAACAGACCTGAACAGGAGAGGCAAGATGGGAAGAGCAAGACAGTGGTTGTCTTGTCTGGCTCCAAGCAACACTGCGCAGAAAATTCATGAAAATGTCACAGTCCTTTGAGACTGCAGCCTAGGGATCATTTATTATGCCCTTCCAGCACAACACAGACAGTATAATTTCATTCCATTACTTCTTCAGTCTGCCTGACAGTTTATCTTTGGCTGAAACATAAAGTCAGGTATTTGCTGCAGTCAAATTTTCCAGGCATTTTGCTGGATACATGTTTTCCATTGAAATCAATTTTGCTTTTAGAAAACTACTCTTTTATAATCTTTTTCCCTCTGACAGACATGCCTTTCTGTGCAAAATCATAGTCATTGCCTTCTTGGGGATGCAGCTTTGGTCTGAGGCAGTTTAAAAAACCTTAAGGGGAGACACCCGTATTTTTCCAGGGGGCCTGAAATTATTACACCAGAATGAATGCAAATTTCTCCTAACCTCAAACACCTCTCTCTTATTGTCACTGCTATACCTAGGTTCTTGAGGACATAGAGTGAGTCCTTTTTTTTATCTCAATGTGTCAGCAAAGCATCTGGAACAGGAGTGCCAAAGCCTGAAAGCTTTGCAGGGTGGTCCCAGCCTCAGGCACTCTGAAGGAGCTAAAAGGACGATCTGGTGGGCAGCTTCAAGGTTTCTTCATATATAAGCCACAAATTTAGCCTTTTCTCTTCCCCTACCCAAATGGCAGCATGAGGCTGGGCAGTGCAGAGAGGTCCAGATACACACAGGAGTGGAGCATAAAAATGAGCAAGACAGAAAAATGGAGAATAGCCTCTCTAGGGTAGGTAATTCACTCTCAAACATTTCAGTTTGAATTCAAGACTTATTTATGTCTCAAATATCAGACCACCCTCACCGTGCTGCAGTGTCTCAGCATTCTGGGATAATCAGTAACACTCAGAACATGTGAGCAGTTTTCCAGTGCTGGATCTTAACATGACCCTAAGGACAAGAATCGCTACTTTTTACCTTTTCCCAAGGCAAAAAGCAAGAGATGGGAAAAGTTACTTGGCCTTGCTCACAATGGACAGATGTTTACCAGGGCAACACTTGCAAGGCAAATTATAGTGACAGTGTGTTTGGACCACGACTCGTGGACCCATCTGGCCGAAGCCAGGGGTCCACAGCAGAGCTGGGCACAGTTATCAGGTAGAGGTCTACAGACATGATCTTCTCTTGCAACATTCACAGACACCCACCCATCCTGCCTTTATACTGCCAGGACCTCTTGGGCCTGGACCTTTCCTCAGGCTGCCAGTCCTTCCTCTGGAAAACTACAGTGCTCTGAAAAGCCCTGTAGAAACAAAGCTGGAGTTATTAACCCATCAGGGACCTATGCCCAGACCCTTCTTACAGTACCCTTGCATGAAGATGAATAAAACAGTGTATTCAACTGAGTCTATGACAAATGCATTAGCTTGCCTAATTTTCTCATTTGCCACAGGAAGAAGTTGGAATTATTCTTTCTGAGCAAATGAGTTTTAGCTTTTCTCATTAACTTTTCATAATCTGTAGTGCACAGATTGGGAGGAAAGGACTTTCAGCAATTTTAGCTGAAAGTAAAATGACTAAAGGTCAAAACTCAGAGCAGGAGGGTTTCTCACTGGTCCAGAGAAACTTCCAGCCTCCTTCTATCACTCTTGACTTCATGTGGGTTTTAAAATTGGCAAAAAATGGCAGAACCAGACAAATTCTTACCCAGGTAGTGGAATGGGCTGTTCAGGTCAGATGCTGTGACTCCCACAGGCTGGTCTACTGTAAATAACCAGCTTAAAAAGTAAGGGCTTGTCTGTACCGAGGTGTCACTTTTAGCTTGGTTACACCAATTCAGATCACCGTGGTGAATTAACTTTACGGTGATGCTAGCGCTGTGGAATATCCCATGGTCTGAGGCAGACACAGGATGTGTGACATAGCATGGGGCATCCTGCACACACGTCTGCATCTGCAGTCTGACCTCAAGGACCATCCACTCTCCTCCAAGCCACCGCACCTCCCACTGCACTGTGCCCGTATGCTGGAATTGAAATAGGCTGAGGTGAATGCACTCTTGAGCACATGGATGCAGTATCCTGAATCAGAGGCAGGTCAAACGCCTCTCATGTGTCCTCCTCAAGCCTCAACTTTGCAACAGATGCATGCCTCTCCTAGGAGCTGCACTAAGGACACCAGGCTAGATGGAGCAGGTGCCTGTATAGAGCAGGTGCCTGTAGCACACAGCTGGAGCCACGGTCAGGCTGGACTGCGCACCCTTATCATCTCTGCACTGCGTGATCTGTGTGACGTGGGGCTTGCCACCGCAGCAGTGAAAGCCACAGAGAAGAGCACCTCAGAAGGAAATTAGTTCTGGAGACAAGTTTGTTTGGTTGGGTTTTTATTTTGCTGACATCACTGCGTCAACACTAGGGCATTCACAAGCTCTTTTTTTCACACTCCCATCCAGCTCAGCTTCATGAGCAAAATGGTGAAATGTAGGCCAATGCTCTACAGAGCCAGATAATCCTTTTTATTTCTATGAGAGCAATCAAATATACACATCTGATCACAGGTAGGGACTGTTGCAGCACATGGCCAGTGGAAGCAGAACATGCTCCGTGGAGTGCTGCTTTCAGGGAAGTGGGACGTTTGCTTGTGCACAACCCAGAGGGTGGGCAGGGCTTTGGGAACTCGAAGTGAAGGTCACCCTTACACACCTCCTGCATGGCCCGCCTTGCCCCGCTCTGCAGCTTTGGGACACCGGTCCAGAGGCTGCTGGTGGTGACTGAGGCATCGAGGGGCACGAAGGAGCAGGGGGGAAGGAGCCCTTCTGCACAGAGGCACACACAGCACACGGGTCCCCAGACTGCTACCCCACGTATGACAGAGAAAACGAGACTTAAGGAAGATGATGCCACTTGTAGAATATATCCTATGGCAGATGAGCTGTAATTCTTTGTCTGTACAATGTTAGAAAGCGGGGGTGGTGTTTTTAAAGATATTTTCTTTACAGGAGCTAAGAATGGCAGGTTTCACAATGAAGCTGTTGTTCAGTTAAATGTGAATCAGTGTGTTTGCAGACCTGACTGAAACAGGGAAGTAATAAAACAAAGACACTAAAACTTATCAGTAATTCTTACAATTTCTTAATGATGTTTCTAATCTATGCCTTTGACCCTTCAATAATTCTACTTGGTTCTCTGCTGCTGTGACATTTAGAAAGTAACTGAAAATTTTATGCCACTTGTTAGCTTATCATATTTGCTTTACGACAGCCCAAGACAAAGGCCAATATATCATAAGATAAAAGTCCAACTCCATGTTTGGATTCCTGTGTAAATGACTTGAATTTCAAATGAACAGAACTCACAGTCTCTTTTACTTCATTTAATAGAAACTCAAGAGTTCCTGAGAAATCAAGTCTTTTATCAGATTCTCAGATATGGTCTTGGGGATGTGGCTTTTTAAGCAAATCAGGCACAGGTCTTCAGTGAACTTCGTGCCATTCGTACAGGCATTGAGTGGGGAGGCTCCTTAGACCTCATGAAGATACTTTTACTTTTTCTTTCACATGACTTGAGGGACAGCTTTGCACCCCATCAGGCTGGTTTAGCCCCAAAGGCTGGATTACCAAAGACTTCTGCAGGCCTACAGGTGGGTCTGGATGGCAAAGAGGGGTGAGTTGCCTTGCAGGCACCACTCTTGCAGCAAAGCCCTGTTTTCTGCCTGTGAAATTCCAGGCTTTCCAGGCTGGTACGAAGCACAGCCTTGACACACACCATCTCCATAGCAGAGACACCTCCCTGGTGCTGGAAAAGTGTTTGTACAAAGCTGTGGCTGAAAGACAAGCTTTTTTGACTACACCTGCTTTCTACAACATCCTTGTGAGGGGAAGAGGAGGGGCAGACGCTGATCTCTTCTCTGTAGTGCCCAGTGACGGGACCTGAGGGAATGGCCTGAGGCTGTGTCAGAGGAGGTTTAGGTTGGACATTAGAAAAAGGTTCTTCCCCCAGAGAGCAGTTGGGCACTGGAAAAGGCTCCCAAGGGAAGTGGTCACAGCACCAAGCCTGACAGAGTTCAATAAGCACTTGGACAATGCTCTCAGGCACATGGTGACACTTGGGCCGTCCTGTGCAGTGTCAGGAGTTGAACTTGATGGTCCTGATGAGTCACTTCCAAGTCAGCATATTCTGTGATATAGCAGTGCTTTACACTGGCAAATCTTTCGCTTCCAAGAAGAGAGAAGAGTTAAATCATTGGCAGACCTATTCAGGTTGTTGTAATGGAATTTAAAATTGAGACTCATACTGGAATGGGCTTGATTAAGTGAGAAACAACTTCCACCTGACACATGTACCCCATATATCCACAACATAACCACAACATAACCACAACATAACCTCAACAGTGTCACAGGCATGCAGCTATAGCCAAGACAGCAGCCTGAGAAGTGTCCTGGTGACTTGTATGCCGTGTGGTCGCATGGCAGGATTATACAGAAGAAATGGCATAAAATAAAGTTACGAGGTGGCAGATTCAAAGCTAACAAAAGGCTTAACTTCATCAAATGGATAATTAAATTCTGGAGCTTGCTGCCAGCAGCACTATGGATGCCTAAAATAGATTTCAAAAAATGATTTTATGAAGTTGCAAACATATCTATTAAGTGCTATTAAACAGCAAGATTTTAGGAAGCTTTCAAGAACCCACAGCCTGGCAAGCACATCAGAGAATTACCACTACATGCTTGCCTTTCTCATAGAGTTTTCTCTAAACATCTGCTATCAACCACTGATGAAGAGAGGATACCAGACTAGACAGACACACAGAGGGATCAATGTGCCCATTTTTCATTTAAAGTTTCCTATGTTGGTGCTGATTTACCTTAATGATGAGGGTTGTTAACCTCAGGGATTCACAAGCTGCTTTCCTCAGGAGCTGAGCCATCCCTGCAGTCTGGGCAACCTCTTTGAGTGACAATCTCTACATCGAGCAGGAGACAGCTATGCCATGTTCTCCTGGGTTAATTTATCCGACTGTTGCTACAAGAAAGTGCAACTTCCCAGGCTTTTACTTCACCTGGTGCAGACAAACTCTCAGGGGTTCACGCAGCTCAGATGCAAAGGATTGCAGCAGGCAAAGATATTGACTCCAGGTGTCCCACGTGCTTTGCTAGCACCCAAACACCTGACCTGCTGTGCTTCTCAACTCAAGAGACAAGTGCAGGACAGGGAGGAGGAGGTAAAACAGGCAAAAAAATAATAACTGGGCAAACTTTTATAGGTCGGCATATCATCACAACCCCCTGCCCCTGAGGTTTACAGTGCACACCTCACTCTGGTGGCCTTCTCTGGTGTGAGCAGACCTGTCTGCACAGAAAACTGAATATGCCCGGGAGTCCTGCTGCAATAGTGGTCATTGCTGCTTCTATACATACGGCCAAACTCTGTTTCAGCAAGGAATTTGTCCTCTGAGCTGTAACATGGATTGGACTTGCGTACACAGGTGAGACAAAAACATGCAGTAACATGGTTAGCAGAGAACTGGGCTGTAACGTGACCCCTTGGCATAGAGATCTGCCTGCGTAAATGCCACTCCAGGCATGACAGATGGAGGGAAAGCAGTTTCTGCTGCATTATGCTACTGTTTCCAAATGTAACAGATCCCAGACTGCTGTGATTTCTCAGAGTTTTGCCTGAACCACTGCACCTCTCACTATGTGACATTTGGCCCCATGGGCAGGAAGCCCCTGAAGTAACTCCCCAAGAAACACCATTGGGAAACCCAGGTTTAATTTCCGGTTCTGCCCTAAAATTTCTCATCATTGTTAAGGAAACTGAAGAGGTTACAGGTGACATCCCTCTACCTCCACTTGTCTCCTGTAAAGCAGAGCTTGCAGCAGTTTTTAGCTCCTTAGGAATGTGAGGAGAATACAAAGATTCAAGGGAAGGTGTGTGGTACTCAGATTTGGTGGTCCAAGAGAACACTATGGCATGTGAGACAGTCAAGCCCTGTGGATGGTGCACAGAACTGGGATGAGGTTTTCCCCTGACATGCTGGGCAGGTGGCTGCAATTGGAGCTCACCCTGCCTGTGGGAGACTTTCTGCATGAGTTGGGGTAAATCCAGACTTTTTCCTTCCACTGTGCTTGAGCTTTGCCTTGGGATGGCAGCAGAACAGACGGCTGGCCTGCATAGCTTTGGGTCAATTACTAAGGACCTCAGCTGGGAGGGGAGTTTTTGTACCACTATCACAAGCACCTTGTGCTGGCACAACTGCAAAGCCCAACATCAAAACATCCCAGCTCCAGGTCATTGCTGGGAAGAACCACAGTTTCTTAAGGTTTCCCCAAATAACCACAAAAGTGCATGTTCCAGAACAGCTTGTTCTACCTCAAGCCATGTGGTTATTTCATCTAGCAGCGGGCTTTAGGGGAGCTACTTTATCATCAGCTGCAGCAGGCCTGAATTGTTTCCTGCCACTGATTAAGGAAATAAAAGTCACCAAGCACAGATCTTCCTGAGGTCCTTGTGTGAAGCCCTTCCCCTGAGCACGCTCTCCACTGATTGCATTGCTTTGCCAAGCCTTGTTAAGGCTTCTCCATTGTTCTTCACATGCTGTCAATCAATCACAGTTGCCCGTACACACTGGCAGGCTTTGCAAAGACAAATATGCAATTAAGAGCCTTAATTAACACCACGTAACATTCAGATGTATTCACTGGGGAAGGGATGTGAAAGAAATCAAGGAAGAAACTGAGCAGAATGGGGGGAGGGAGGTGGACCCCTTCCAATGATTTTATTTGCAGAAAGATATAATTAATCTAGAATAATATGCAAGCTTTTTTAAAAAGAAAATGAACATCAAGAGAATCTGAAGCTAACAATCAGCTGTCTCCTCTCTGAGAGTTAGATGCATTAGCTCCAGAGGCAGAAAAGAAAGAGAAAAACAGGTTTAGGATTTGTATATCTGAAAACAAGTGGAATCTACACCCACTGTTATGACACTGGCAATATTCCACTTAATTTACATCACAGGGCCAGGTCTTGTCACTAAAGGCAAATGTCCCTTTATTTGCCAGTTAAAAACATGTTGTTGACAGACCTCATCCTATCCTTCCACTTTCTCTCCAGCCCAGCCCAGGCTTCCTCTGGCAGCTTTACTGCCTGGGGTATGTGTGAAAGGCAGCACTGAAGGCAGGGTGAGCAACAGGGAGGCTGGATTTGGGACTGAGGGAAGATGATAGCAAACTGTTCATCGAGACCTCACAGGGGTGGGAGGGAACTTGGTTAAATGCGTTAAACTGTTATTCCAAAAGGGAAACTTTAGATAGTGATTTTGAGTGTGTCTAAGAGAGTTAGATATGTAGGTGACCTCCTCAGCCAGCTGGACACCCAGTTCCTCTAGGGTGTGTCTACACTGAAAGTTTTCCAGCATATCTATATATTGCTAGAGCCATGATAAAAATACTTCAGCAATGGAGATGCCATTCATACCACAGAGAAGTTACTTTCTCAGCTATTTAAATTGACTACACTGTAATTTCTTTTTCCAAGCATAATTAAATTATGCTAGGGCCAGAACTGTGATGAGTTGGATGTGTATTCTCCTGTATCCTCCCAACTAGTACCCCAACAAGACAGTAAAAATTTTTAATACAGAATAATCCATATACATGTTATCAATACCACCATTACCCCTTAGAAAGGGAAAAACAAACCTGGGGACAAGCATTCACTCCAGTGTGAGAAGTCACACAGCTTTGCTGAGGAGCCAACAGCAGTAACTCAGATTTTCCCACCTTTTCTTTAACTTTTCCCTTCAGTGGTCTGTCCTCAGCCCTCAGGACCTTGAGGATATCAATGGTTCCTTTATGGCTTTGAAGTTTCTACCCTGTCTAGGCATTACTATAAAATAAGTTTATACCCATGAACTAAACCCATCAAGAAATCATAGTCCAATCTGCAAACTCTGCAGGACAATGAAGAAGCTTTAAAGCCTTCAGAGCACAATCAACATAAAGTGGAGCAGTGACTGGTCGGAGTTTCCCCTCACTGCTGTAGTTGTCTATTAAACAGACATGTAAAATATTACACTATTATAGATGGATTTGCTCAAATGTTTGTTTTCCCCTCTTCCTTAGCTGAAGGGTGAAAGAAAAGCATACATTTCTGTAGTTCTGGAATCAAGATTGGTTTTGCCTAAATATAGAGCAAACCAAAGGATCTATTTTTTCAGCAGACTGACTGTTTTTCGAAAGGGAGTGACCAAGCAAGCATATATTGCTATGATAAGACTGAGAAGACCAAAACAGGTGAAAGGCTATCATTCCTCGCCCACTTGAACCCTCTCAGGTCTGGCTGAGATTTAACCACTCCTCTGACAATGGTCCAGCCCGTTTGTGTGAACAATGCTCCGAGAACTCGACAGCAAAGCAGTGAGAAAGAATTCCTAAATGCCCGTGTTGAGAGACCTTCTCTAACTGAAGATGGGATTTATCAATCACAGTTTCCTTTAGTGGAGAGCAGTGAGAGTGGGCTGGTCAATACGTATGTCAGAACACAGACAAAAATGAAATAAAAAATTTAAAGATGTAGAGATCTTAATTATTTTGGAAGCAGGAGAGGGCAGCTGCTAATGTAAAGCAGTTTTTGAATATGAGTGCTCCAAGTGCTGGAAGATTTTTAAAAAGAAAATTAATAAAGAACAAGCAGGATAATGATGTATTATTACATAGTTTGTTTGCAGATATATAAGGCCTGTGTTATTATTTTAAAAGGACTAAATAGAATATAAAGTAAACAAGCATTTACAAAGCAAGATCTGGATTCGTAACTTATGCAGCAATAAAATTACCTCCCCTCCTCTCGTTTTATTTGGGAGAAATTATTTAGAACTCCTTGAGTTTTTAATTGTGGTTTCTCAGGCATTTCTAATGGGTCATATTTCAGCTGCAGCATAGTGTCTCTAGCTTTCTATTTAAGTAATACTTTGCTTTGGCAAAGAGAACAAACATGGCCTGGGAACAGTCTGCAATCTCCTCCAGTCAAACTCACAAACATAATTCTAGGGTTTTATCTCCTGCTGCAGTCTGCTGCTGGAAAAATCACATTATTATAGATGTGATTATTAAGGTAATCATAAAATACAACATACTGACTTTGTTACAATAAGCACACACCCCCACCCCACCTTCCCCCCAACTGGCAAAAACCATCTTTGTCTGCATCCAGCATCAAGGTTGGCTCTCCAACTGGCACAACACTTTTTTTGTCATCAGTGGCATACTAGGATACTTTATCCTGGGTTTTATCCATGTACTCAGAAATGCTTGACACGACTATAAATAATTCAGTGCTGACACACAGATTTTCAAAAAGATTTAGTCTCACTTATAATGCAAGATAAAACCAAGTGCCTGGTAGGAAGAAGACAGCATGAGAACCATGCTCCAACTATTTTCTTTACCTGAGTGACTAAGCAGTGAAGATGGCACTTCTGAGACTACATCTCTTTGGGAAAATGCACCCAGCTGAAAAGCTGGAATAGGCAGAGCTGGTGGAAAAGCAGTTTTTGAATATCCTCAAAATCCTCAGCACAGCTCACAGCCCCTGATGGGAGAGTCAGCAATGAATAGTTAACACATTCCTAGCCTGAATAGATTTCCTTTCCACAAGTCCTGGCTTGTGGAGGGCAGGATGATCTGAGACAACACACTTACAGGACACATTTCTCGCTGGAATGCTTTGTGGGAAACAGGGGTTAAAAAAACAATCTGTGGTAAGAGGAAGGGAAGTTTGCATGCTCCCAGGATACAAGCTGCATGTGAAAATTCCCAAAGAGGCACAACGGTAAGTTTCTTCATTCTGTCTGCACCATCAGGGCCTCAAGACAAAAGGAATTCCAAAAAGAAAAGGAAATAATCCAGCCTGGCTTCATCCTTTCTAGCCTGACAGCAGTGAAGACCAAGTCTCAGCTCAAGGTCTAGGATTTGGTATTTTGCTTGTTCCAAGGAGGCTTCCTTGGCTTAATGACCTCCAGAGCAGGAATCTCCAGCTAAGACTCTGACTGGTAGAAGACGGGCTAGCTGTCCTTGCCTGGTGCCCTTTTCATCCTTTCATGCCAGTCCTCAGAGCAGGAGGAGCAGAAAGAGTTGTTAAGGCTAGGATGACATATTTCTGGCCTCCTGCATGACATTTAGGCAAAATCCCTGTCAGCCACGCAGAAATGCCTCAGTGGCGAAATGTGTTGCTGCATTTACAGCAACATCAACTTGCCTTCTGGAGTGCAAGGAGAAAATGCTGCAGAACAGGACTCCCACCTTGGCTTTTGCCACTACCATCAAGGGCAACTTGGGACAACAAGAGAGAGACCTTGAGAGTGATTTTTCTGCAAGGACGCTGTTTCTCTGCAGACCAGCCCGGAGCACTGCTGGTGCCCAGGGCGGTGCCGTGCCCTGACCCTGTGCCCACGTGGCTGGAGCTGATGTCCAGCACCTCCGTCCTTGGCTCGGCCTCGCGGAGCACCTGAGGCGCAGCGGCCCAGCCGTGCTCCTCGCTCACCCGGGCTGACCCGCGGCTGGCCCCGGCACTGGCACGTGCTCCGTCTGCTTGCTCGGATGTCACTCGGGCTTTGCACGGCCCATGTGCCAGCATGGGGCCCTTCCTCAGTGGAAGCTGCTCCCTGGCCCACGTGGCCCACCCCAGCCCCACAGAGGTGCCGAACAGTGCAGGGAGCTGGTCCCCGCTGCTGCCGTGCCCCACGGAGGCGCCGGAGGAGCAGCCGGGGCAGCGCTGTCTGGCACCGGCTCTGGTCTGATATGCTGCCCAAACCAGTTACACCAGCACCGCTGTCCTCCCCGCCCCCACACCGAGCTGGCCAGGACACTGGGAGGCCTCCAGGCAGACAGGGGTGGGGATGGGACCTGTGGAGCTGCTACAGCTCCTTCTTGGGTGCTGGCCAAGAAGGAAAGCTGCGTGGCACCTTGACCCACGTGGTTTGGGACCAGCCATTACAGACACTTGCTAACATTGCAGGGTTAAGTTGTGGCATCAGCAGTGTGATGTGCTGAAAGTACTGGTACATAGCATAACTAAGCAAAGGCCATCTAAAGAAAAAAGTGAACCTCTCCATAGGGCTGCAGCTATCCCTATGCCTCACATTTTCCAAGATGAATACGGTTATTTTCCCTGCTCTTAGCAGCCTTTTGACATCTTTTAGCCTTGGAGACTTTTCCAGTAAAATTTGCCATGTCTCTCACCTAGTTCCCTTAGGTCCAGTACTGTTTTCTAAAAGTCCTGTTCTTTCCTTTCCTTTACATACCCATTCTTTAGCCTGGGATCACACATTGATCTCATTTTCCCTGTGCATTTCTTTTCATACCTCCCTGCTCCACCTTCTGCTCTCATTTCCCTCTTCTGGTTCTCTAGATATTTCCAGTTCCAGGGAAGCTAAAGCAGAGATTTCTGATGTGGACTCTGTGGGTCAGTGACAAGTGTGTTCTGGCTGGGAAAAGAGGTCGAGAGAGAGAGAGAGGAGACAAGAAGCCTGACTTACCAGGCTGATGACCAGGCATTTTTTTTCCCAGGCAAGCTTTTCTGAGGACTCACACAGTAGGTGGGTGGGAAGAAAATGGTTTTCAGAAAGAAACAACCAGTGTTGCATCGAAGGTCACAAGGAGCATGCACGACCAGGTCGGGCCAGGTGCGTGACTCCAAGCCCTCTCGTCCAACCCAGCACTCCCTCTGTGAGCCATACGCCAGCTCCTCAGGCTGGAAGACATCTGGTTCATACTAAAGAGAGGACTTTTCCCATCAGTTGCTGTGTTTGTCACTGCTTTCCCTCTTCATTCTGGTGAAAGAAAATATATTATCCTCCACTTGTGCTCACATGTGATTAGAGGTTGTTCTTCATGAGAGACGGGTCAGAGCGCCTGGGTAGATGCAGAGCAAATGTCAGATATGAAGGGAAAGTTTCCAAAGCACAGTAATTTCACACCATCAGGTCATAGCCCTTCTCTTAAAGCAAAGGACCCTGCCCTTTTCTAGATCTTAATCCACCGATGAGTTTTCCACAAAAGCATAAAAGCAACATAAGCATTACTGAAAGAACTGACTTTATGCCAGGCACACATTCCCACTCATAACTGGTGTCTTAAAGTCACAACCACGCTTATTCCCTTCTCTCCTCAATTTTGACTGCATTTGGAAAGAAAACATGGTCCCCTAGGTATGAATGACACAAAATGCCAATATCCTCCACTCATCCTTACAACACAAGTGGCAGCACTGCTTTGACGACACATCTGTCTCGGCCTGTAACTCACCTGGTATCGGCTGTTGGGCAAGTGCTTCCTGGAAACCCCGGTGTTTTTCCTGTGAAGCCACCAGGGGCTGGAATTGGGTCAGGTTCTGAATGCAGATCACTGCTTGGGTGGGCAGGGTGTGAGCAGCTGTGTGAGCCAGCACTGCTCCGATGCTTGCCCTTTCTTTCCCACACACCTCTGATCTGCACTGCTGCAGCACCACCAGCTCTCTGGGTAAAGGCTGCAGGCGGCCAAGCAAGGAGTAGGTAGGGAGGTTTCAGTTTCAGGGACCTTATGCTTGACACCATTCGGGTTACAGTGGGATGGGAGCTAAAGCCCTGCTCTCTACCTGGGAGCTTCATCCAGCCATTCCCACCTGCATTTCTGGCATGCCTGGGGCAGCCCTGGCTGCTCGCGAGACAGACCGTGCAAACATTGCAGACAAAATGTGCTCCAAGCCCTACCTTGTTGCAACATTTCTGGGGTTATAACCTGAATCTGTAGATGTGCATTGTGAAAACTGGGCAGCAGAAGGGGTGAGAAATCAAACCCACTGTGAGTGCCCGGGTGGCTCCTGTGTGCTTTAATTGCCTCTTCACTGTACTGTGCTACTCCTGGTGACCTTCACTTCAGCAAGAAGGCTGCCAGCTTAGACGAAGCACAGACTAGCAGTGCTTAGCTGTCAAATTCCAGTTGGTGACTGCTGGCAGGATGAGAAAAATGACTTTTAATCCTTGGTGGTTCATATCTCACTTGCAGTAGGCCCAAATTAGCTGTTTGGTTATGGGGCTGAGATCTGAATGGGAACTGAAGCTGCTCTAACCCAAGAGAAAGGGCAAGGATTTGGAAGGCTCTGGTATAACTGCTTGTCTTGCAACAAATCTGTCATGCAACCATGCCCAGGTCACCTAGTTTTAGGCCCCTTACCTTGTGTCTCTGAAACTGGAATAAGCACTGTTTCAGCAGACTGCTGGGGGCTGGTACTCTGAGGTCTGTAAGAAGTTTGGCCTCTGTATGTGCCCAGCAAAGTCCACAAAAAAGAAGTGGCTATCGCCACCACTTGCCCCTTTCCTGCAGCATGTCACATGCATGGATGCAAGGTCCCAGTTCACCTAGAAAATGCAGGATAGGGACATTTGCTCCACCCCTGCCTGTTTCCCTGCCCTGTGGATAGGGCAGAGCTTCCGGCTCCAGGTTTGGGAACAAGTTACTCTCCTCGATGCTAAATTCATTTCAAAAGAAGCAGCATCAGTTTTTTTCTCACCTCCTCCCTCCCCACAAGAGCATGAAGTGCCTTTCAGGTAACAGGCCATACCCAAGGATTCCTCAAGATGTTAGCACAGGAAATCTTGGGTTAGACAAAGCTGCTGTTGTTAGGACAACATGTATCACAAATGCTGCCATTGCTGCATACTCCCTGCCTGGTCCCAACCACTCTCCTTATGCTTCACGGCCTCTCTCCCACTTGACAGGCTGAAAATGAGGTCAAATGCTCCGGAAATGGTTTGTGCCACTCTTTTCTGTGTATTATAAAAAGGCCCAAAGGAAAGCATTTCTGAAGTAGCACTACATGAGCAAAGACGCCTAAGCTGAAGTGTTGTATTAAAGTTGGTGTTGACCGAACTGCTGCAGCTGACTGAGTTTGCATGGGCAAACCAGGCCAGGGAAGTCAGTGAGCCATTCGTGCCTGCAAGGACTGAGACACCCTTCTCTCACACACCTGAGCAGCAGATCTGGTTAGTGATAATGCATGGCTTACATGTGCAAGGTGGACCCATTCCATAGCAGCTTTTTTTAGCTGCAAGTAGCAAGGCTGCACGTCTGGCCCTGATCTGCTGTCTGGCCAAGGAAGAGGCTGAATATAACCCATCAGATCTGCAACTAGAGGGCACAGCAGAATGGAAGGAAGGGAAACTAAGTCATAACATCTGGGACACGGCAAAGGTGTGCTGTTAACAGACTGCAAAGAAAAATTAAAGCCACGTGATTAGAACCAGTACACAAAGCAACCAGATCTCTAGATTACACATTTCATTGAAGACATGGCTGGTAGCAAATTTTTCTAGCAGTGGTGGGCCTTTCCTGCTTCAGATAAAAGATTGCCACCTGCTGACCAGTTGTCCCTAGTTTGGGCAATACCCTAGATCCTGACCCTCCATCCTCCCGTTTTCAGCAAGACTCCACTGCATTTAGTTTGCGCTATCTGATCAGATTGCAACCAGAGGTCATATAACTGTACAGACCATTAAGCACTAGTTCATTTGAGCAGAAGTAAATGGCTCCCTTCTACTGAAGTACCATTACTCACACAGTTCACCTTAAATGCTGGGATATCATCTCAGCAAGGCAATGAAGGCAATAAAAATGCAATCTGCCCAAGACATGGTTCTTGCTGGGGAGATCTGGATGTGGAAAGTATTTCCAGATCCTTCCAGATCTGTGCTGCTTAATGTGTAGTGAAACATGTTGTAAGCAGCTAGATCTAAATGTTTGGGACTAGAATATTTGGACACATGGTTTTGGTTTGTGATACCCTGCCACTACCTGCCAAATGCAGAGAGTAGGCTTTTAAATGACTTTTCATCCAAATGCATGGGGAAAAATATCACTGCTGGAAACCTCTCACTGTAGCACAGATCTGTTTGTGCTGGAAAACCCAGCTATCACCACCCAATACACCAGAGGAGTGATCTTGGAGGGATTCTTCTCAGCAAATGTCCAAAAATAGCAGATATTGCAAGAGGGTAGAAGGTCATGTAACACCCATGCTACAACACTCCTCTGAGTCCTGTTCCTTACCTACGACAAGCCAGCCACTCCTTTTCTTGCTGCTTGCTAGGCACTTTCTAATTCACATAGTCTCTCTTCAGCTGCTGTTTTGCTGAGTATCTCACACATTTTTGAGGCCCAGTTTTCCAAAGAGCTGGGGTAGCCACACGGGGCTGAAATCTGTGCATTTCCGAGTTTTCTCTCTCATTTCAGTCACAGCCTCTGCCTCTGACTCAGACTGGTGTTTCTGATAGGATCTCAGAGAGGGAGGAAACAAGAATAAATAGCATCACGCCCTCCTCACGTGGGTTGTGTTGCAGAGCTGAAACAAGATGAGGAAGAGCCTGGGCTGGAGAGGGAGGGGGCTCAGCTGAAACTAACCCACATTTTGAGGATTCCTCCTCTCTAATGGGGCACTGAAGCAGGGGTATTACCAGCCTCTCCTTCTCTCATCCCAGGACCCAACATGGCTATTACTGGCTCCTAACTAGCGGAAGCATGAGCTGTCTGTCCCAGCCTCCCAAAGCTGGCGACAAAGCTGCCCTAAGAGGCAATTAATGCTGCCGGGCAAGCTGAGGGCAGGTTAGCATGGCAGAGGTCACACACCCAGGGCACCCAGCCCTGGCCCGGGGTGATGCTGTGTTTCCTCCTCTCCGGGGAGCTGCATTAAGGAGAAGTCAAGCTCAGGCCACTTTGAACGAGTCACTCTTTGAAACAGTGGCAGGAAGGTAAACAGCTTTACCAGCAAGTAGGGATAGAGAGCTTGAGGATTCTGACAATAAACAACTGATCCTCTGACCTGATTCAAAACCTGGTCTGGTGAGATTCAGTGGTGACTCAGCCTCAGAGGACTGATTAGTACTCTACATGCCAGGATATGCTGGCCTCAATTTGGTTCTTTGGAGATACCAGCATGATGAAGAGCTCCTTATATCTGGCACATATTGAGAGTTTCAGGAGGCCACTAGGCTGAAACTGAGTCAGACACTATTACAGTCAGTACCTTTCAGCCAGAAAGGCCTGATGACATCCCAGCCATGGATTCCTTGGTATCTCAGCAGAGGTGAGATGGAATGAGAAGAGACACACAGAGTTTTGTGAAGGTCCCCTTGGAAAGGCCCCATGTGCATGTGAATGTCCTCAAAACATTATAAAATGCTTTTATTAGGTACCTACAGCTTAGTTCCTTCACTCCCCGTGGTGCTGCAACTTTTAAAAAAATCCCGCCTCACTGGTTGCACAGTTTCAAATCTCATTTTTTGCCTCCACCAAACAAGATACAGCTACAGGGGCAATGGTGTAACTAGCAAACCTCAGTACTGCATTTGAAGTTTATTTTCTCAGATAGTAATAATAAGCCACACCAGTAAAAAGCCTCCTGCTGCTGCCTTTTCCTCTTACCACTGCATTTACAGTAAAGCTTGTGCTGATTGCAGTTGACTGGTGGGAGGAGAGGGAGAGAAAAGGTATTTTCCGCACTCCTGATAGCTCTATAATTTCCTAGTACAAGATAAGGCTAGGTCGTGTCATTGATCCCTGTGACACAGGACATCCCGGGGTAGAGAGAGGCAGGCTGCCCGTTCTGGGTGAGGGACAGAGCCTTGCAAAAGAAAGGAAAGCAAAAGCTCACACAGGACTGAATCCACACCAGAAGATCATTTTTCTCTTTTCAGCAGAGCTATTATGGTGGAGAGGAGCTCTAGTACGAGGTAGGAACAGCTGTTTTTAACAGTGTGTGTTCGTTAACATCTCTTCAATTGCAAGGATAAAATAAGCCGTTGGAAGGAGATAAAGACCCAGCTACTTTCTCTAAGAATTCAAAGACTTCATAGTCACCATCTCAAGGTCACCATGAAAGACCTCCAGGAAACAGACTCTGTCTGTAACAGTTCTAAAAATAGACAATAATTTTCAAAAACCTAAGCATTTTCAAACCTTCCTATATGCCCTAATGCAACAAAACAAGAGGAAATTTCTTCTTTTCCAGATGACAATTCTTTGTCTTCAAAGGGGAGCAAAACAAGGAGGGGAAAATGAAATAGAGTACCCTGGGAAACATTGAATGTTAATAATTACCTGTTTTGTTAAATCTTTTTCTTTTGATACTTGTCATGTAGGTCTCTTTCTGGCTGGCTGGTGTCTGCCTGAGTTCAAGCACAGGAGAATTTGGCTCTTGATTTGGAAGGCACAACTGCAGTACATACTAATATTCCCAAGGCCCACCTGGGGAAAAAGGAACAGTGTGTCACTGTACACCTTCACCTCATTCTCCCTGCCTTGGGCTTTTGCTATCTCAGCCTCTTGCACGTCACAGTTTGAATAACTCTGCTTGGCAGCCCATTGCAGCCATGGGCCAGGCACATGCTCCCAAAGGGATTTTCCCTCTGCTCTTACGTGAGCATCTGGGTGGCTCTTGGTTTACATAACTCTGAGAAACATCTGGGGTTTAAAATTCCTAATACCTCAATTTGTTAAGGAAATTAAACACACTTGTAGGATAAGGATGCTGTTTGGAACTTACATCACTTGTTGAGTCAGAGGGAGGAGGAAGAGAGGAGAGGCTGGGTTAATGTGTGCAATTCTATGTCCCAATTCTTTTGATAATGGTTCTGGGCAGCTGATTGTGCCCTTCCTGAAGTACACAGAAAATGCCAGAAGACTGCTTTCTGCCAGCTGATCTGAGGGTCAGGCTCTCTGCAGGACTGAGTGCACAGGAGGGCATGTTTCAGGGAAGTATTTTTAGTACAGGGGAGCTGACAGACCCGGAGAGGGAAGGCACCTCTCCAGAAGATAAATTGGGCAAGTGCAGAGCATCTGTCCACCCCATCCCTCTGCCAAAGCACTCCCAACTGGAAAGAAGCCACTTCTTACAGCAGTGAGCAAGCTGCTCGCCCACCTGCCCCAACACCTCTCCACACTGCTGCAGAGCACCCTGCCAGTTCTTGAGCCACAAACACCTGCCTGGCAGGAGCCCAGCCCAGCCCAGGGAAACAGGAGGTGCCCCTGCAGCGGTGGGCAGCCCCCCTCACTGCCCCCAGCACGCCCATGAAAGGCTCATACCAGAAAATCAGCTGAGGATCACCGACAAGCATCCACCCTTCCCAGGAAGACAGTTGTTTTGGGTTTTTTAACACAGTTTCTATTGTTCAGGAGATTAAGGATGTAGTTGAGGCTTATGACATTTTTCATCTGGTGTCTAATTACGGAGGAGGAAAAACAAATCTGTATATTTATTAGCTCTTCCAAATCCAAAATAAGACATAAGAAAGACCCCAGCAGAGGTCTTATTTAACCATTGCCCGCGTTCTGATGGTGGCTGCAACCACATGTCCAGGGATATGGTAAGACCTAGGAAGATCCACAGTGGATACTTGTGGAAGGCACCCGGGCAGCCTCCAGCACTGCCCTGTGCCAGTGGCAGTGTGCCAGGAACTGGATGATACAAAAAAATCTGCGCACTTTCATACAGGAAAGTTTTGCAATATTTTCCTTAGAGCTGCAATTCCTGGTATCAAGGGGTTGTGTAGGTACTTTGATCAAAGGGAAATGGGAATTGAGCTGTCACGACTGCGTAAAAAATCTTGAAAACAGAACTCTCTTCACTTATGTCCCCCATATTCAGGAGCATAAAAATAAGATTTTTTTCCCCTATTTATTTATTTGATCATTTGATTTCTAAATTTTGAAGGCCTCTTCCTTTTTGAAGGCCTTGATGACTAAACACCTGAGATTAGTAGCAGTGCACACAAGTATTTTTTCTGTGAATGAAGATAAGCATTTTTCTTCAATTTGAGAGAGCAAGCACATGGCTCTCCCATGATCTCCACTAAGCTCTCTGCCTACCCTAGCAAGAGTCTGACAACAATCATATTTAAAAGCAGGGTCACAGTGAATAAAACCCAGCTTTGAGGCCACCTACAGACGTATGTAAACTCAGCTGGAAGAAATGGTGCTGACAGGCTGTACATTAGATTTCTCTTGCATGGCCACTGGTACACCTCAGCTAGCCAACTCACTGCTGAAAAACAAAACTAGGTATTTAATGCAAAATCTGTACAGAGAAGACTTCAGTAAACCTGATTTCTCATGCACCTTGAACTATCTTATCTGAACCCTGTTTCAATTCCAGTAAGGGCCACTAACACTGTAAATCTTTTAATTAATACAGATGAATGTTTAGAAAGAACCAGCTGGCTATGGAAAAGTTTCTTTTGTGTCTCTCTTGCAAATCACACTGACATGTAGTGTTTGGTGTCCTTTGGCCAGCTGGGTTAGGGTACTTTGTCCTGTGAGAATACAAAAGGAGTTTCTGTTCTGAGGATGACACTTTTAAGATCTCAGACTACAAAACTATGAGGCACAGACCGAGGTACTGTACAGGACATGAGTACTGGTAATTAACTTTTCTTCTCCTACAGCCTTAGATTCACCTGAGGGATTTTTTTAAAAGCGAGGGAGTAAATCACAACACTATGTTTAGGAGTGCTCTAAAGTAACCTTTGATAGAGAGAACATGCTGATGTACCAGCCAGGTCCACTGATACTCAGCTGAGAGGAGCTGCATAAATTATTTCCCATTTTGCCATTTCTGAATGATGCAGTTACTCCTTTGTCCACTCTCAGGTACCAGGAAATACCAGTTTTTAGACACCTGAATATAATCACACATCTTTCTTAGAGTGGGCTTTTCTTTGTTTTAAAATGCATGTAATTGAACAAGCACTGGCTGAAATAGCTTAGTTTTTTCTGTATATTTTTAGGTGGGTGCCTTTCTCTGCAACTGGGCTATTCAAAACCAAATAATCCCTATAACTCAGTGATACAGATAGGGAGTGGGACAAAGAATTTTTCCAATCTTAAAATCATTATATTCAGGATTCATTAATGCCTGAGGTTTATATTGGCCTGTATTTAAATCTTAACTGTGACCTCTTCCGAAACATGGCCAAAGTAAATGAGATTACCCCCTCTGCCAAAAAGATGAGACATAAAAATTGAATGTTACTTAGCTTAATTAATCTGAATAGCAAGCTTTTTCCCTTTCTAATTACATTGCCCAACTCTGGTTTTTCAAACTGCTGTTTAGATAAACCAATTTGTGTGTATATGTGTGCAGTGTCAAGAACTATAAAAAGAATTAAAATTCTCCTTTCATTAAATTCCAGAAATGAGCTTTTGCTATTTTATTCTAGGAAGTCTTGTAAAACAACAGTCTTGCAGTGAAGAAAAGGAAAGAACATGTCTTCAAATAAATGCAGTTTTAATGAGAAATTATTTTTGAGCAAAATATTAAAAAATCTACAATTGTTTTTTAGTGTAAATGTGAAACACAGGCAAATGAAAGAACACTAATTTTTCATTATCTGACACAACTGTAATTTATGCAACAATATCCTCAGTTAATCATGTAGGAAGAGATCAGAAAGGAAGAGGTTAAACTTTTAATTGGTTGTTTACTGTTTCAGTTCCAGGCAGCATTTATGTATCTGCATAACACTGGGACAGCTTAGAAATAACAGTGGGTGTACTGACTGTAAATTAGCTGCAAACTACAAGCCTAAGAACAAGTAATGATCTGATGTAATAAATCAGAAGTCAGATGCTCCTGTGGTTTGTGACATCACGGGCACTCGAAGTGCTATTTATAAGCTCAGTGGTGCACTGTCCAAGATTATTGCCAGTTCAGAAATTAAAATGTTTAGGATTCTTTTCTTATGGCCTTTCTTAGATAGGGTGACCTATTTGGAGCAAATTTAAGCCAATACAAAGGCAGGATTGCTTGGGACCACAGGTCAGGTGAGGCCAGGCACTTGCATTCGAGGGAACCTAGTGGAGTTGAGTACACAGGAGCTGTGCTGCTGAGCTGACTATCACTGTTGCTCTTTCATAACCAGCTTTTCTTCCAGCTTCACTAAGGTGACCTAAAACACCAATAGAGAAATATTTGAAGAGTGCAGGGAGGAAAACATGGAAGGTAGATGGGGATAAGATGATGAGAAAGCAACACAAAATTATCTGAAGAGACAGAAGGCTGGAAGAGTCATCCCTGCTACGATCTGCGATCAGGTAGTGCAGATTGTGGACACCACCACCCACAACACTGCTTGTGGTGGCTCTTCAGGGGGAAGTGTTAACAATCAAATTCTTTGATATGGTACAGAGTTAAATGGTTTTGCCTACACCTGCTTTGGTCGTAGCACCTTACACTGCTTTAACACAACTCCAAAAGCAGGTGAAGCACCATTGTAACTCAGGGAAAGGCTGAGCCTTGTTCCTATGAGTTAGATACCACTGTATGATGGCAAAGCATTGTCTGCTTCTACTGGCAGCCTTATTCAGATCAGGATCAAATTATTTTCAGGATCAGTTCCTTTCACAGAGGTTAGGGCAGCAGTGGTGCCTGAGCAGAGAAGGGCAGGCAGCTGCTGGCACAAAGGCACTGCTGAGGTGGCCGTGGAAAATTGTCCTGTGTGTGCAAGGCTTCAGAGAGCAAGAAACCACAAGCATTTCTAATCTGATCAAAGAGAGACACTGCAAAATTCTCAGGCATAGTCACTGATTGATAAAACAGCAGGAAAAGAGATTTAAGATAGAAAGGAAGAGAGAGTTATAGTAAGCCTCAGAGGCTTATAACTTTAATTCAATCAGAAAAGGTAAGAGATGTTTAATTAAAAGCAGCATTCCTGTTTGATTACTGCACTTGTGCTGAAATATTTTGTTTACACCAAATTTACTGCAAATTTCCTCTGTGCTCAACACACTCATACTGCTAAGCAGCATACAACCCAAACACGTCTGCTCCTCCCCACAGCTGCTCCTCCCCATCTGCTGTGCCAGCCCCTCTCTGAGGTTTTAGGTCCTCTGGAGGGACTCTCACAATGGCCAATACATTGTTGTGTCTAGGAAACGGTTGAAAAGTCCCATTTAAAAGTGCTTTGGGGGAAGTAGGTGTCCTTCCTGATACTATGTTGCATGAAGGCTTACCACAGTTTGCCAGCAGCACTGCTGTCACCAGGGTGATCTACACTTACCAGCTTACTTTGGGTACCTCCTTCCCTCCCCCTCTGCATCTGGGGGGAAATGGACATCCCCAGGCACAAATGTCTCCTTTGTTATCCTACTGGACTGCAAGACCAACCTATGCATATTTTGTTTGCATGTGATTTTTGCAAGAAATGAGCCTGCCAGCTGACACTATTGTTGTTGTTCTTCAGAAGAGGAAGCCCATTTCTCTGGTACAATGGCATCTGTATTATTGCCAGCCAAAATTACAGGCAAAAGGACTAACTGCAAGTGCCAAAGTATTAAACCCCTGAATGCTTAAGTAAATCCTGTATGAAACACGCATGATACAATTTCCTTGTTCTTCCAGGATCGAGTGACTAATTGTAATTAGTTGAATTGTTGAGGTAAAACCCATCTTCTAAAGGAACTTGTAAAGGATTTCCTAAAAGAGGCATCTGAAATTTCCAAGTGTCTTTAATGTTCACCAAAAAAACCTATAAAGCAGCCAAATAGTCTTGAACTGGAAGTGTTTCCTATCTTTCCCTGATTCAGAAGGGTGGAGGTGGTGTTCTTTTGACTTGGTGATGGCTGCAGCTTTACCCTTCAAATGACCGCTGTATTTCACTGGAAATAACGCTGGTATAGAGCAGGAAGGAACTAGGAGTGACTTGTGATAAAGAATTGCTTCTGTGGGGAAGCTTTATCAAGGAGGTTTGCCCTGCTCCTGGGCATGAACAGAGTCCATCCTACTTTCTGGCAAATGTTTCCAGTCAAGCTAAAAATTCCTGGTACCCAGCAGTAGTTAGTACAGACTTGGCATTTCCTAAACACATTCATTGCAGTAGAACAGACTCTGCTATCTCAAGGGCTCAAAAGGGAAAGCAAATTCCTGGGACCTGCAAGGCTGGCAGGTCAGGAGCCTGGCTAACAGGCTCCAATCAAGCACTGATGGCTGGAGATAGCGACCAGAAGCGGTTCCCAGCTGGCAGGGGTTCAGCTTCCTGTGTGACACAAGTTAGTGGCACTGGGCCAGGGACCAGCACACAAAGTACCCTCAGTACAGCAAACAGAGACACTGCGGACTGTGTGGTCTAGCAAGAGCTGGGCTTTTCTCTGGGTTTTTAGACACAGCCTCCTACTGCTGGTGCAGCAGTACTGTTCAGGGTTTTTGGTTGTTGGGACCACGAGCAGAGGGCTACGTGAGTATAAGGCTACTTAGAGATTTTCACTGGGGCCAAGGTGAGTATACGGAGAAGCAAAACTGCGCTGCTGGCTTGCTGATATTACTAATCTCATCCTCCACACTACTCCACCAGAGATTTAGAACCCTGAACAGCAAGTGTCAACCCTCTAGAAGCACCTGTCCCTCACACAACCTGCTAAGGTGTTTGTTTCAGCACTGGAACTGAGTGCGGTGCGACAGAAAGCGGCAGAGCCACCCCTCTGGTCCAGCCTTTTGTGCCCTTCCTCTGTCACACATTACAGAGTGCCAAGCCTGAACATGAGACAGGAGACACCTTCAACTTTAAGTAGCTTTCTCATTCTTCTGAGGTCTAAAATGCCACACCTAGAAATTTCTGAGACAGGAAGAGTTAGCATTTCAAATAAGCAACCTGATACTCAAAGCAGTTGTCTCTGATGGATTCAAAATCTTTATAACAGGGTTATGTAGGGACACAAAGAAGAGAAGAGAAAACACTTGGATTAATGAAAGAAGTGAGTAACAATAGATTTAATTAATCAATAACCACATGGACACCCTTTGGAGCCACTGCCAGCCAGCTGGAAAGTTTCTCTCTTGCGTAACAAAGTCAAACTTTAAGCGCCTTATTGCTCAATGGAGATTTTTTTTTTTAAGCCTTAGGTTTGCGTTTCATCTGGAATTACTGACCTTTCAAAAACATTGACCCTTTTGTATGCACTCACGGGTTTTTTCCTTCTGGTGAAAGGATGAGAGAAAATGTTCAATGACACTGAACTGATAAACAAGGTGTAGATGTCTCAGAAGTATTTATGTATGACTTCTCCTGAACGAACAATGTGTGCCGGAACACGTTCTGAAATGTGGACTCTGAGCTGATAGCTCCCAAGGACGTACATGCTCCTTGTGTCTGTGAACACATGCTGGAAAATGTTTGAAATTTTTTTTTACTTTTCTCATGATAACAGGCTTTCCAGGGACTACACAGGCAGATATCTCAAGATAGAAAAACTGTCTTCCTGAAGAGACAAGATGGTCATAAAAAGGAGAGAAAACAGTACTGAAGAGACCAGGCAAGGTAACATTGAGCAGCACCTATAACCTAGTACAGGAGTGGCTTATCTTAAACCAGAAAAAGGCACTCCTTTTCTGGAATAACTACAACTGCGGGTAGAGCCAGATATGTCAAGGAAAGGCACCACCAAAATGAAACATGAAGAACACTAATTTTAGCCTAGTGAGCAAATCAGCTCTTTTAAGAGTGTCTTTCCTGTGGTGTGTGGATTTAATACAGCCTCCCCAAACCAAGCAAATCAAAGGCTTCCCTTCTAATGTGACCTAGCCTACTACCCTCAGTGGGACACTCTGGTTCATCCCCACATAAACAAATGAATGTGTTGTACAGAAATGGATTCACTGGGAGTGCAGTTTCCTTTTTCCTCTTCCTGGGATCCCTCTTCATCACATACAGATAAAGAAAAGGTGGACACTGATTACTGATCCTTCCCTAGTGACCTGGTGTTTGGGAACCCAGGCATTGGAATTCGAGCCTCTTTTCCACAGTTCTCCCTAAGTTCAACAGTAATAGCTCTCACAAGCTTTGGGCTAGCTTTGGTTCAGTGCCATAAGAAGACACATCATAACTCCTTACCAACACTTTTGAGACCATATGTTTCTTCTGGAAGGTATTTTCCAGTTGTCAGTAACCTGGGCAATAAAGCACCTTGCCCTACAGTACAAATTTGCTGCCCTTAAGACATTTGACTAGGCTGTTAAGATCCAAACCTGCCCTCCTGATGCTTCTCCATACACGTTCATTCTCAAGGTTTCAATAAGTGTTCTGGATCAGACAGATATTTAAGAAGCACAAAGAAAATCCCATTGGAAACAAGTACATACTCATAGATGTTTTAAAGCTACGATCACTGCTTAGGTTCTAATCACTGTATCTAATAAAAATAAACCCAACAGCCAAGCACCAAATTCCACAGTGACATCAGCACTCTAAGTTATGCAATGCAATTATGATTTTACACACTGAGAGACTATGGAAGGAGCAGAGAACAGCAAGGAAAGCAAATAACAGAGAATTGCAAGTGTATGGAAAACAGTGGGTTTCCTTCCTATTTTGCAGTTTGTAACAGCTTTGTGCTAGCTGTTTTCTCTTTATTTTTTCATTTTCTTTTCCTGTCAACGTACAACAAGCACTACTGAGTAACTGTATGTATTTGGCTCTATATAACCATCTATAGCTCTGCACCGAGTTGGGTCTTTTTGGACTAACAGCTAAGAGCTGACTCCCAGTGAGACGAGCTAACCAGCTTTCAGATCCAGGCTATGCAGCTTGCATGGGAGAGGCAGGAAACAGAAAGTGTCCATTTCTCCAAGCCAGGAGCTCTGGACGTGACATTGTTCTGCATTTCCATTAATCCTTTCCAGTGGTCCAAGCCCTGCTACTCTGAAGCAAGAGGGAGATGACAAACAGTCCTAGACACAGGATGTAGATGCTGCAGTATTGCAGCAAATTGCTGTTCATCCAAGAAACTTGAGAGCAAGCAGAAGCCACATGATTCAAATAGGTTTTTGCATTATTCATTTCTGGGCCACACTGAACAAAGCTCTGATAGAGAAGTGGTGACAAACATCTAGACCCTAGGATGGATCTGAACTCTGAAACAGTTTGTTCTGTGGGTTTCCCATGAGGTTTTGTGCTTCTCTGCCCTGTGTAGTGGAGCATGGGGCAGAGATACTTGTGGCAGGGCTGAGCTAAGGCTCCTGTTTGTGAGCTGAATCGAGACTCATCAATTCACACCAACCTGGCTAAGCAGTCCATCCTTCCATGCCATTACCAATGGCAGCATGAAAGAGCCTGCTTTTTTCACCACTGTGGACTTTAGACAGGACTTTTAGATACTCCAAGCTTAATCTTCTTGGAGAATATACATTTATTAGGTTGTGTAACACAAAGATAAATAATTTCTACAGAACCTGGACAGCTTCTTTCTGTCGTAAACCAGTGATACGCATCTGTTATCTCAATTAACTGATGTTATTCTAAGTGAAAGTGATCATGTTGGAAGCTGCAGTCTAAAGGGAGAAAGGACCTTAGAGATCCAGATCCAGTTTCACTTACCCTTGCATACATCAGAGGAACTGCACCAAAGATAAGGGAGTGCACTTCACTGCTATGATCAGACCTGCACTGCTTCTCTTTATCCCGACAGGTACTGATTGAACTGCTCTCCTTCCCGGTGCTTAGATTGGAGCACACAAATAATCCAGCTGAATCAGACTATTCCCGGGACATATACAGTTTGCTGGATTGGGGCCACAGTTCTTTTTATCTCCTAGAGTTAAGCTCACAGTGTTTCATTTCTTACACGTATGCTTGAGTGCTTAAGGTAGGATCATTGGTCATGATCTATCACTGTTTAGGAGCCTCTACGTTTGACATGGAAACCCCTTTTTCAAACAAACCAAAAAAAAAACCAAACAAAGGCAAAACCAAAAACATTGAGATAATAGAAAATGAACAATCAGTAAATTATTTGGGATGAAGAAAGGAACCCAATGAAGTTATCTCGCAGCAGACATACTAGATTTTCATGTATACAGTGCCAAATCATATGTAGCTTTATTAACTAAGAGAACTTACACTAGAGTAAATCTAATGTTTCAACTCAAACCCAGTGGATGCTGTTTGAAAATACTCATCAATCTTATATGTAGCACTTATACATTAGGTTACTCATAATGTAACTTAAATTTCATGTATTTTACCCATGTGCTATTCAGCTTTCCCCTCTGATTTTGGACAAGGAATATAGACAGCTTAATTTCCCAAACCTCTCTCCTATTCCAGCTTTGAAATTGTGAACCACTTCAGCTACCTCAGGATATTTCCATCAATAAAATTTTGTTATAAGCTTTTTTATTTGCACATTTTGAGTGTAGTCACTGAGATACAGCTGGATCCCACTGCCAGCCCTGAAGCCGCCTGTTTAAACACAGGATAAACCAGTTTGTCCTGCCACAAAACTTAGGATGAGGAGTAGGGGTCTGTTCCCCCTCTTTAGCCTACTCAGCCTTGGACACTCCTCACAGATACTCCTAAATAGAACTACAGGGTCAAATTACACCTGTAAATCTTTAAAGGTTCTTGGGGCATTTGTTTTCACCAAACCGTCTGTTTCCCTTTCCAGGTTTGGTTGTTTGGAACACAATGGAGATTTCTGTTTATTTATACAATGAGATTACATCTTGCAGCTTTGCTGTGCTAGAACTGCAGACCTGGTACAAATCACAGAAATATAGGCTGGAAGGACCTCAGAGGCCCCTTCCTTATGAAGAAGTAAACATGCCAACACCATCACTGACAAAAAAAGCTTTGTTCTTAAAGGACTCCATAAACAGGGACTTTACAGCCTTCAAGGCTGCTTCACCGCTTCTCTCTTCCTATTTTCAGAATAAATCTCCTTCTGATACTTAACCAAAATCTTTGTTTATGCAAACAAAGCTGGCCACTATTTGTTGCACACCCCTCCTGTCACAGAAGCAGAGAACAATTAATCCCTGTCCTTTTTATAGCTCTGCTAGAAGACAGTTTCCCATGTTCCTCCTCAAATTTCCTTTTCCCTAAACCCAGTAAATGCAATTCTGTCAATAATTTTTCTTTACCGGGTTTTCTAGACCTGTGAGAGTTTTCACTGCTCGTTTCTAAACCCCCCTCTGTTTGCGTCTGACACGGAGACATGCTCTAGATACGCTGATGGTTTTTTTCTCTGATGTCAGCAGGGAGCTTCTTAAATATGTAAGATATGTCAGATGATACCAAAAACTGTATCAGGTTTTCTCCAGCAAAGAGAACAAGTACAAATTCAGTAACTTTCTTCTTAGAAATTTTTTGGTGTTATCACAAGTGTCCCAGCACTCCAGTAGGTCCAGCACACCATCATTAAAAACATTCAAGACTGAAAATGCCACAGTTGTGCACATCACATTACTTCTGTTACCCTAATCCTTGATTCTCTCATTGCCTCAGTCTACCTGTTTGTTTCAGTGGTTGTGTCTTGTCTTTGACACCTCGTGGGTATTTGGTGGGAATGCTTGTGCTTTGCTGGATCTGTAAACTGACACTTAATACATTGAGACTTCCCCTTGGCAAGATTGTGGGCATTAAAATGTCGGGGTTTTAAGTAACATAATAATGTATCAGATGACAAAGCACCTAAGAACATAGATGTCAAAGAGAGTTAACCTGGTATTTTTGAGAGTAACAGGAAGAATTCAGGAAAAGAGCAGAGCAGAGCACTTGGTATAGGACATCCTTTGCCCTCTAGTGAGAAGCCCAGTGAAGAGAAGCAGCTCAGGGAATTGCCTGCATGCTGGCACAAAGAGCTCCATGAAATCACTTGTTAAGCCGGAAGGGGAAGAGGTGAGGTTATGTTCAATACGCGGATGCAGGCTCCTTAGCAGAAATGGCTTTGGGCTTGGGTTGTCATTGAACCTCTTTGTTCTCCTCTGATTTATTGAACAATGTGATTCTGTTTCTCTCCGTGAATGTAACTCCTTATGGGTTACTGCAGTTTTGTTTGTTCTTGATATAAAACTTAGGGACTGGCCTTTTCCCCACCTATCTTCATGGCAGATAATCTTGTCTGATCTTTCATAATTGTGCTGTGCTTCTCCAGAAGAGCAGAGAAGGCTGGGTCGTGTCTGGATCATTACCATAAAATACAGTCAGGAGGAAAGAGAAGGGAAGTCAGGCTGTTGTAAATAGTGCCATACAATGTAGGACAGCTATTTAGGTACTCATTTCTCCCCTCACAGGGGTTCAAGTTGTCATCAGCCTGTTCTCTAGCTTGCCAGCACAAAATAACCAGGTGCTACCGAAATTGCAGGCAAGCCTGAGTTTAACTAGTTTTGTGCTTACAAACAGCATCCCAGTGAGATTCAGGGAGGCGAGTGAGCTGTTTAACAACAGAGATGACAAGTCACTCCACAGTTAGTAGCCTGGCATACTTTTTCGCAGCAAGCCAGCTTTATAAGCTTCCTGTTCATCACTGTCTTAGAGGCTGGGAGAGAGTGTCAAAAATGCATAATGGAACTGTGGTGGTCTAGGGAGATGATCAGGCCATTTAGTCCAATGTGCTTACCCACTTAAATATTTTGCTTCCACTCAGCCCTTCTTTCTCACTGTTTCCTGCGATCCTGTGATTCTCCCCCTTCTGCCTGCAGACACACAGCTCTAGCTGTTGCTTGATCTCATTTCTGTGACATTTCAGGCACTCTTCCTGCTGACTTGTTCCATCTGGTTATTACCCTTTGAGTGAGAAGTAGCTCTTGCCTGCATCTCTGCTGAGTCTCTTAGTCTGTGTGTGGAGTGTTTCGGCTCCTCCTTTCTGAACAAGCAATCTTGAGCAGGTTTATAAATAGGAGCTTTCAAGCTAATGAGAGAGGGTGCGGGGGTGAGGAAGAGAGAAACTGCACTGAAGTCACTTCGGAGGCAGATCCTAATGCTCCTCAGAACGACAGCTTTGCAGGCACAGCCACAGAGGGACATTTGGAGAAGGGATGGTTAAGCACTGAAAGGGGGAAGGGGTTTAAGTCTCGGCTCTGTCACAGGTTTTATTCCAACTTGGGAAAAGTCATACTTCCTCTCTGTTCTCCATGGACCGAGTCCTCTTCCTGCTTCCCTCTCAGCAAATTTACTGCAATGGTTGTGGGGCAAGAATGGTCTATTCCTATGCATTTACTTGCAGATCAGTAAAATAAGACTTGTCTCTTGCTGGGATCTCAGTATTGTCAGGATAACACAGACTTCTGGTTAGAGGCAGTGCCCTGGCTCATGCACACGGCATCCTCTGGCTGGGGCACAGCATGCACCTTACACTTTATGACTTTCCCCCCTGTTCATTTTTATTATCCTCTCCTAGGTCTGGTAAATAAAGCAACACAAGTCTGCTGGGACTAAAATCCTTGTGCTGACTTCCAGCCCGCTTTCCAGAAGGATAAAACATTTTACTTATCTGTACTATGAAGACAAAACAGAGCCAGGGTGACCTAATTCATACAGCTGGCATGTGGGTCAGCAGCTTCATGTTGGGACAACGCACTGCATGGGCTACACAGTTTGTAAATGCCAAGTGTCACTTTATTTGGACTCCAAACCAAAAAGCAGGGACCTACACCAAAACGACAGCAGAGCAGTGGCTGTGAGGCAGCTCTCTAATGCCATAGGATTAGGTGTGGTAAAAAAGAGGTGGGGGCTGGACACACTAAAGGCTGTATCAGACCTGAACACCACGTCCTGCTCCTGAGAATCCTTCCAGGAGATACAAGGTTATTAGACAAGCACTCTCCACTTGAAAGTCCTTGGACTCAATGTGACATCTGCAGTGCCTAACAGATATATGGAGGTGACAGGAGGTCAGATGTAGACTAAAAACTGTGTACAAGTACAGTGGGTCACGGATGATTGCCTGGAACTGTGCCTGATTGCCTCCAAACATGACGGTTCTGCTGTAAATCACAGGAAGTTCTGTCTTTGTCTGCAGTGGAAATAATCCAGATTCATTCTGGTGCAGGAGAGCCAGAATGCAGATATTATGCTTGAAATACTCTCTGTACCTACAAAAGTGATGCTCCTTCATGCATTATTTCTGTACCTCACCCAGACTAAATCTCAAGCACACTGTTCTCTTCAGCCACCAAATTAGGTCTGATTCCTTGGAAAGATGATAGAAGGAAGTCCTCTCCCCCTCGTATTTTCTCCTTCAGAAACTCCTTTCCGAAGAGGTTCAGAAGTTTTCATTTCCAATCACGGAAATGTTCTAAGATCCTCATATACTCTCTCTCCTTCTGAGAGAAATCCTCATTTAGTCCACAGTTAAAACTGATCACTAAAAACAAATTCTCTGCTTTCCAAACACCCAGCTGCAAGAACTGGCTGTTCAGGAAAGCAGCAAGAACCACTTAAAACATTCTGGCAATGTGAGATATGAAGCATTAGTGGCAGGTTTTCAGGAACCTGTTCAGCATTTTGATGCATATCCAATCAGCAAGGGAGCAGCCCTCATTTCCCTATCGCATCTTAGAAAGTCAATATCCAGTTTGTGCTTGTATTTCTATCCATCAGGGCTAAAGGCATGTTTAGTAGGAAGATGAGACCTTCTCCTACTCCTGGATATTCACTTTTCCACATAACTGTTGCAAAAATTTTCATGACTCTTACAGATATCTTGATCAGCCCAGTAGCTTACTGAGGAGGTGCCAGATGTGGTAATGATGTCCTACCAGCAGGCTGCGTTCAGACAGCAGTTTGCAAGGAGAACGAAAAAGTCACTCCTTGTATTTTATTAGGTGAATGTGATGCTCCTCTGAAGCCTGTTGGCAAAGTTAAAAGGTTGATGGCATCTTTAACAAGTAGGCTGAACTGCAGCCAGCTCATGCAGTTTAACTGGAGACATACTGAGCTTCTCAATGAAGTACTACACTCCTACTGCCTCCTGTAATACAGGAGAAACAGGTTTGCTACACACCAAAAAGGAAATTTGTTCTGGTGGCACTGGGATATGGAAAAAAAATCTCCAGTGCTGCTCCTCCTGTCATCACTCTAGGAAATCCACTTCTGTTAAAGTCCCAGGAAAATGTCTCTCTGTAGTAACACAGTATGTCAAGAAAGATCTTTTTCAGAACTTCTCCCATCCAAAAAATATGCTTCATTACTTGCCTTCTTGCCTTTTTCAGAAGCCAGTTTTCTATACAAAATTGCTTCTGTGGCTCTAAAATACTGGGCTGAGTGCTTGTCTCACCTCTCCACAAGCATCAGCCGCACTTTCTGCTTTGCAGAGCTTGATGCACAACTGTAGGTCCTGCTTGCTACCCAGTTTCCTAATTGCCAGATCACTGCTTTGTCCACAAGAACTCATTGTCTAACAACAAACAAATGGAGCTGCACTAACTTCACACCTACTTCTGTACTACTTGCAGCCAGGAAAAAATGTCTTCATTTCACCAGGGGATCTGTTTACTGATCCAGTAATGTGGTTTTCAACCCACGCTATGTGAGATCCCAGGGGTCTGTGAATTATTTTTAAGGAGCCCATGCATAAAGACCAAGAAAAAAAACCCTATTCTCTCCACAAGAGCCCACACCTGCTAGAATTTTTAGTGGCTGGCAAATTGGAAGAATGTTGAAAACCATTTGTCTGGTGTAACAAGATAGGGTATGTTCCCTCAGGCAGAAAACTTTGGGGGACTGCTGAGGAACTCTGCCAAGTTGTAACAGTTGCAGTGCCTAGTTAGCACCTGTCTGTGAGAGCAGCATTTGTGACGCATCTAGGGGTACACTGAGCATGTAGCAGCTATTTCTTATTCCATGCCTGGATGAGACATCCCATATAAACGGCAAGCTTTCCTTGGGGCAATTTTAAGCCATTGTCAGAATCATAGAATCATAGAACTATAAAATACCAGGTTGGAAGGGACCACCAGGATCATCTGGTCTAACCTTGCTCGCCAAAACCACAGTCTAGACAAGACAGGCCAGCACCCTCTCCAGAGAAATCTTAGAAATGTCCAGTACTGGGGAATCCACCACTTCCCTCAAGAGACTATTACAGTGTCTGATTGAGTTCATTGTGAAAAATTTTCCTCTTGTGTGTAATTGGAATCTCCCCAGAAGTAACATGGACCCATTACCCCCTGTCTTTTCCACGTGATTTGGTGCATAGAAGGGACTCTCCACCTTCTTCATAGCCACCCTTTAAATACTGGATAAACATGGTGATAAGGTCTCCCTTAAGCCTTCTTTTCTCAAGACTGAGAAAAGCCAGTTCTCTCAGCCTTTTCCATAGGACAGACTTCCCAGACCTTTGATCATCTTTGTGGCCCTTCTCTGGGCCCTCTCCAGCTTGTGCATATCTCTTTTGTGTAGCAGGGACCAAAACTGAGCACGGCACTCCAGGGGTGGCCTGACAAGCACTGAGTAGAGTGGGATAGTGACTTCTTTATGTTGGCTGGTGATGCCCTTGTTGGTGCAGCCCAGCATCCTGTTGGGTTGCTGTGAGTGAACCATGCGCTGCTGTGGCGCAATGAGCTGGTCCCCACCAGGACCTCCAGGTCCTTTTCCACCAAGCTGCTCCCCAGCTTGGTAGATCCCAGCCTGAGCTGCATTCCATGATTATATTTTCCCATTTGTCTTTGTTGGATTTCATAAGGTTTTTGTTAGCCTACTCTTCCAGCCTATCCAGCAGGGAAGCACTCCTTTCCAAAGTGTCCACTTTTCCACTCAGTTTGGAATCACTGGCAAACTTCACCAAGGTGTGCTTGATCCCATTATCCAGATCACTCACGGAGATATTAAACAGGCCTGGGCCCAGCACTGATCCTGGGGGGACCCCACTTGTGACAGGCTGCCAGCTGAAAAGGAGCTATTTATCACCCCACTCTGGCTGCTGCCTGGCAGTCAGCTCTGCCTCTAATGCCCAGACCCCTTGTCCAGAGCGGACACATCAATTCCCCTAGGAGGAGGCAGTAACTAAAGGGGAGAATGCTCTAGGAGAATACAGTATATTAAATCACAAAAAAACTCTAATGTGCAAAAAACTGCTCATTGCAAGCTCCTCTGACCCTTCCAGCTCCCCATAAAGCAACCAAGCCTTCTTACAGGGTGCACACAAACCATTCACAACCAAGATTCAAACATTTGTGTTTTGGAAAATACAAGGTAAAGGTGCACTGTCTTTGCAAGAGCGTACACTGATGGCAATGACATTCTGTCTAGCAGAATGGAAAAAGAAAATTTTCCATTTTCAAACTTCCTAAAAGTCAAAAGGTCAGCAACAAAAAGGGGGAAAAGCTCTCTCAGCCACTTGGAGTGTTCTACCTGAATGTCAACTGCACATTTGAAAAACTATACTTTATGGGAAACATTAAAGTTCAGTATAAAACCCACACACAAAAATAAAAATGTAGCGGAATAAAATGTCTTTTTTACTCTCCTCCAGGTTATTACCCCAAAAGTCTTTGTGGGATCAGTCGTCTAACTTGGATTTTTTTCCTTCCCTTCACAAGTATGCTGCTCTTTGGTATAGTGCTGGATGTTCACTTGGCACCTTTTACAAAGGAATCTTCCCCCCACACCTGAAAGCTTTGCCCCATTGCACGTATAAACTCTGCCCCCTTTCATCACGGCCCTTTGCTCTGGCAGGACAGAAAACTGAGTGTGAAGGAGGACTTAGAAGCCAGAGAGTTCTGCAGAGGAAGAGCTTTTCTCTTACCAGGATAATGCTGCTATTGGCACACAGTTGTTTGAGTAACAGAGTTAAAAATGAGTTGGCTATAGATACCCATGCTCTGTAGAGACCTCTTGAATGTCTCTTTTGGGCTGCCTGTGCCTCCTGTGCCTGGTAGCAACCTAAAATCTTATTAGGTGCCTGTGTCTTGTCATCACAACATGGCCTTAAAAAAATACTTGCTTTGCCTGTAAAGCCAGACCTGATACTGATTCAAAACTGATACAAATCAAGACAGAAGTGCCTTAAGAGGGACTGTTTATCCTTACTTTTCCATCAGTTATCTGTCATAGTTTCTGAAGACTAATGAAAAAATCTAAACTAGGCTAAATACCACAACTGAGGATAACACACAGCTCCTGATATATGTTCTCAGTAGCCTGCAAATATCTGTCTGGAGCATATTGCTTCTGGATTTTGGATGCATTTCCAAGGTCACAAGAATTTTCACACCCTTTACTGCTGGGTGCTCAATGGCAGGTAAAGGATGTTGCAGCTAATGGGAACACAGATTGGAGCTAATTATACAGTGACTGACTTGCGATGGACTTAATTTCTTATTAGAAGTCACACTGATCTCTGAAATGGAGGCAATGAATCTCAGAAAATGTGAAGAAAAGTCCACTTAAAGAATAAACATGAAAAGCTCATTTGGGTACAAGGAATAGGTACTCACGCATAACTTTTTCACTGTGTTACACAATAAAGTTTGGACTGAATGACCTTAAAGTTCTTTTCAACCTAAACAATTCCATGATTCTATGACTTCAGCACCAGTGCCTGGAAGCCAAAGCTAAATGTTCAGGTTTGAATGTCAGTGAGGAAATTCGTACAAGAGCAGCTCTCAGGCCCCAGCCTTGCCAAGGACCAACACCAAGTCCCAGTGCCAGCCAAGCACTTGTGCAGGGGGAGCGCAGGTAGGAAGCTGTGTCTCCATGGAACTCTACTTGTATTAAGCAACTGCAATTTCTGCTTTCACTACAGAGCACCAGCTCAAACCGCCCTCCCTCACTGTCTTGCAGCATGTGCTGAGTGCTAGCCCAGCCAGAAACTTCACACTGGTATCAGCGGAGGTACCTATAGAAGGCCATGTGGGATCTGGGTCCTTGCTTATAAAGTTTTACGCTATGGCTCTGCCAAATTTCAGGACTTTTCCCTCAGTTCCCTTCCCCACTCTTGCCCACAGGCAGCAGTTGTCTCCATTATATTTTTCACTAACATCTCCTATTTCTCCATGGAGCTCTACTAAGCCAAACCCAGTGCAAGCCTCATTTATTACAGTGAGCACTAATGGGACTTTTATTACCCACCTGGCAGCCCTGGCTCAAGATGGTACCATGTTTATAATGTACTGGAGTGGAGTTGACAAAGCATCCTTAATTTTTGTATTCCAAGCATCCCTGTTTGTTTTTCTCTCTGACAGTGGCAAGCTTTCTCTTTCATTTAGCCCTTCTTTTATCATATCCATTGGGGTTACTCTTCCCACTGCTATCCTGGCAACCTGCTTCTGTGATGGCCTCACTGTCTTGAACCTCACCCGGGAAGCCCAGGAACCAGCTTATTTTCAGGGACAGATTTTGCAGGGCTGCCTGGCAGTTACACCCCATTCAGAGGTGGGTGTATGTACCTGCTTTTCAGCTGCTGTCCTTCATTGCTGAACATCTGAGTGCAAGCTTAAACCTGATCACAAAATCGTCTAGGTTGGAAAAGACCCTTAAGACCATCAAGTCCAAATCAGTGCATCTGTCTGTAAACTGCAGCAGCTCAGGGGCAAAAATGTGAGACCTCACACAGAGGGGTAGACCCTTCTCTCTGCTCCCACCCATTTGTTACATGTCTTGCCCCAAATCACAGCTGCATTCTACAAGGTCTTTCCATGGCCTTTGGCTTTGGACACTTGCCCTGCTTGCTTGCTCTCCCTTTCAACAGGCTCCAACTTGCTCCTTTGTCATAATTTCTCTCTTCCTTGATTCATACCTTGTCATAAACAGTAGGAGATAAAGTGGTGCCAAATGGGACACTGTTAGTACGCTGTGCTGTACAAACATGAAGCTGTGGATAACACGGTTTTCCCTTTAAAAAAACACTCCCTTGGCTCTGAATGGGAGCTCTTTTCACTATGACGTGGCAGCACAATGAATTCCCTGCACTGAGATGTTGCTCACAGCCTTGAGACAAGGCACAAAGGGAGTGCAAATAAATGAACAATACGGTGGAAGAAACAAAGAGCAAAATGAAAGCAAGCAAGCAATAAAGGGGGAAAATAGGAGAGGCAGGCTGCAGTGTTAAAGCTGTGCCACACAAAACAAACACCATTTAAATGATGCAGAACTTCTACAGAACTGGGCTGGCATTTCTGTGGAAATGGGAAGTCCAGTCAGAAGAGCACGTTGACTCTAAGAGCAAAGACAGAGCAGGCAATTAAAGGACAAATGCTGTACAGTTTTCACATTGGCCTATTGCATCCCATGCCATGGGATCCCACTAGGGTGTTAGAAGGACTTTTCCTGCTGATGAAGCAGCCATATTTGGGGTAACAGGTTAGCAATGTACAGCAGCAGCACACAAGAAAAAAAGAGATAGTTTTGCTGTTGCATGAGTCCTCCTTTCTTTTGTCTGCCCCAATTCTAAAAGCTCCTCTAAAAAGAAATATTCTTCACACCCACTAGGAACTATACAAGACTGAGTGACTCCCTTTGGAGAGCCATGGGGATTCTACCCCAGAGTCATACAGGCTTGTGTGGAAAGAGAAGAAAAGGAAAAGATAAAACATGTACTGCAAAGAGCTGGGTGCATGGGTTGTTGTGAAAAGAGCTGGCAGGAAAAGACCACCATTGATAGAATCACACCAGCAAGCTCAAAGCTGTACTCACAATGTCAACCATTCCTGCAATTTTAAATCAGGCATTTCTTCTTGAATAGCAGTTTGCTCCTATATCCTCCTTTCTGCTCCCCTCAGACCAGCCTTCCTCTTCAACTCATGCTCACTTCTCTTCTCTTTATTCTCCTTATTTTTCCCTCACTCCTCCTCCTCAAAAGCAACTCCCTCCTCACTGAGCTCCCATATCAAATCGCCCCAAAACCCAGCACCAATGTCACTGCAGAGGAATTGTTATCTGCTGGGTGCTGAATGCTCCTATGCAGGTGACAGCCTTTCCCACAGCATCAGAGCTCTTTGGAGGCTTTAGAGGCTTTTTAAACAGAGACACTCTACCTTGGTGTCATGAACAAAACATTTAATGCAACAATACCCTGATCTCAGTGTTGCTGTGAAACAGAGCTCTTGGTGGGAACCATCTAACCAGTATAAAGTACAGTATGCTACCTCGTCAGCTGTGCCACACCTGCTTGACTTGGTTTAAAAAGCCTGTATTCATGCTCCTGCACCTCACTCTTGCTTGAGCTGAACCCGGTGTTTGTCCACCTGGCTGCTGAATTAGCTCAGGATGAAAAATAACTTCCCCCTCAAAATGTCTGTCTGACACACAGCATAAATGCTTGTACCAGCACCACAGATGGGACAACTGAATTGGGAGAGAATGACAAAAAACAACTATGGTGAAATGGGAGAATTACAAGATTTCAGCTGGTTACTGCAAATCACAGCCTTACTGCACTCAGCAGTAAGACAACTTCTAGATAGAAATTGCTCAGCCAACTGCATCCTGAACTGGGTCAAAAGCTCAACCCGTAACTGTGAGTCTTCCCTCCACCTTCCTGCAATTAGACAACAGAAATGTATCTGCCAACTAACAACCCCTCCTCTCTCCTCAAAACATGTGATTCTTACATGACTGGCCATGACCTGCAATGATTCTTGTTTATTACTGTCTGCCTGGGAAATCTTGTAGGGTAACAACAGAGATGTCTGTCCTTCATGGACATCTGCAAGGTAACTGTAAGGATCTCAAAACCCTTTGCAAACATCATTTAGTGATGACTCACAGCACCTTCTCTCATTTATTTTTAATGCTAAAATGGAGGCCACGGTGTGTCAGTATAAAGAATGTGATGGCAGCAAAGTCTTCAGCATCTGCTGCTTCTACCTCATCCCCACTCCTCCTTTGTGCCACAGCCTTCTCCCAGCTGGCTGAGCCTTAAAACTATGTGCTACTTTATAAACCTGGTGGTGTAGCTTCCGAATGAAAAACAAACAAACAAACCCAACACGGGGCTGTTATTGTTGCCTCTACTACCACAGGAAAATTGCTCTGGTTAGGTTTAAAATGGATCTTAAAAAGAAATGTAAAAGTAATTTCTAAAGATTAGTTTTAAAACTGTGCAAAGGGCTGGGTAATCACCTCTTAATTTTCAGAGTGCTCTCTCAGTTGAGGTAATCTCAGATGTGTCACTAAACTGGTACAGTGGAACTGGTGAAAATGTCTGCATGGATGCTCAGCTTTTTGTAATTAGAGACCACCTGTATAAAGATTGAGGGAATAATTTGCAGTCCCCAAGATATTCCACATTCTCTCCCTGAATGCAAGCACAGGGCATCCTCCATGTGGGAGCTGTTTGAACAGTAGGGTGCATGGAAGCAGCAGGGACACTGTTCCAATCCCATCCACAACTTGCAGCGGCAAATTTTTCCCCTGTTGTGCTTCCAGAGGAACAGAAACACCCTCCAGTCCTTTATGAGGTTCAGACAAGCCTGCCATACACACTTTGTGTACCAGAAAATGGAAAGAGAATAGAAGGCTACATTTTAAAGCTTTACAACTCGTATTCAACAGCAGGGCCTAGCAATTTACTAAGCAATTCTATGCAAGCCTGTGATACAGTAAAAACATCTCCTGGGTTTTATTCTGCGAGCTAGCTTGGCTTCCCCACTTTATTGCTGTGCTTGCTGAGATTAATATTCATTCTCACCTTTAGATCACAGAAGGCACTGCAATCTCCAAGTCAATGCCCTTAATAGCCTTGCACTGTTCCCAGGATAAGTATTCCTGAACATCAGCCACTTCCCCAACAGAGGATACTCTTTCTGCTTCTATCTGCCAATTCCTTTCTGTTCATCATCTCCCTCTGGCTGATGCCCACATTCCCTCACTCCTGTAGATGCACTCCCAGCTGTGTATAGCTGACAGGTCCCCAGGGTCCAGACAAAACTGTGGCTGTACTCCATCACATTCTCTGGATTAGAGTTGGTGTTGGTCTGCTGCTAAGGACAAAAGGGAAGCTTGCTCACTTTCCGTGTGCTTTTCTGTCACTGTTGAAACACAGCTACAACTTCCATGCCAAGGGCATCTGAGGCACCAGCCTTCTGGCCACTCTTCCATCTTTTCCTGCTTTGCCATCCCCCTCAACACATCTAACATGAAGCTTGTGTAGCAGGTTTTTGTTGTGCTGGAAGAAAGTGGGCTTGGCTGCAACACGGAGAAAAATGCTCCCCTTGCTCTCCTGGATGGATGTTTCCCAGTCAGCATGGCCTCAGCAGTCCACAGACAAGAGCTAAAGATGCTGTTGCAAACATTGTGTGCTGGCATGAAAGAGAGAGAAGTCTCCACTAATGAAGCTAATATTTACCCTCATTGACAATTTGGAGGGATGTTTATTGTCTTTTCATTTGCTTGAGCCATGCTTGCTGTGAGACTCCATCATGTTAGTGCTAGATCTGACATGTCTGCAACAGCCCACCCTGCAGAGGAGGGCAGCTGGAGATGGAAACAAAGATGCTCAGTACAATCACACAGATTGCTGCCATTTGAATCAAAAGAGCCTCCTTGTTACAAAAGAGTGCAGGGTAGATCTTCCCTCTCAATGCAAACAAGAACGGGCAGGGCTGTAGCTGAGAGAGGGAAAAAGTAGTGCAACGCAAACATAAAGAGAAATAATTGAGGCCGTATGTAAACAGGTGCAGGGCTGGCTCTGGGAATTAATGAAGCAGCTAACTTCCCAGAGCAAGAAGCCAAAGCACACAAGCCAGCCGTGACCCAGCTGCCCGTTCTGCCTATTCCAGGGTGCTGGAGAGTCACACTGTCTTCTGCTGCCTCCACCTCTAGCTGACTAGGTACAGAATATGGGAACAGCTGCTATTTCCAGCATCAGGCCTAACAGCACGACCTGTTCTTGCTCCTCTGATCTCTACATAGGGTCACCATCACTGCTCTTCCATCTATACCCCATCCCTTCCTTCCATGGTCTGTTACAGGAGCAGATCTCAGGAGCATAGATCAAAGGAGGAGTGTTGGTGGATGAGAAGTTGGACATGACCCAGCAACACATGCTGGCAGCCCAAAAAAGCCAAACATACCCTGGGCTGCATCCAAAGCAGTGTGGCCAGTAGGGCGAGGGAGGGGATTCTTCCCCTCTGCTCTGCTTTGGTGAGACCCCACCTGAAGTGCTGCATCCAGCTCTGGGGCCCCAAGATAAGAAGGACATGGACCTGCTGCAGCAAGTCCAGAGCAGGCTACTAAGATGATCAGAGGGCTGGAGCACCTCTCTTATAAAGACAGACTGATAGAGTTGGGGTTGTTCAGCCTGGAGAAGAGAAGGCCCCAGGAAGACGTTAGAGCCCCTGCCAGTACCTGAAGGGAACCTACAAGAGAGCTGGAGAGGGACTTTTTACAAAGGCGTGTAGTGATAGGAAAAGAGGGAATGGCTTCAAACTGACAGTGAGTGGGTTTGGATTATGTGTTAGGAAGAAATTCTTTACTTTGAGACTGGTGAGACACTGAGAAGGGTTGCCCAGAGAAGTTGTGGCTGCCCCATCCCTGCAAGTGTTCAAGGGCAGGTTGGATGGGGCTTCAAGCAATCTGGTCTAGTGAAAGGTGTCTCTGCCCATGCAGGGGGGTTGGAACGTGATGATTTTTAAGGTCTCTTACAACCACACTATTCTATGATTTTATCTTAGTATCTGTTCCTCTTAGTTAGGGCAGCTAAATTCACTCCTGCTATGTTGCTGAAAAACCTGACACTGCTCTGGAGAGGTGCTACATTTATTTAAAAATGTGCTCGATTTGCAGTGTGAAGGCTTTTGATCTTACCAGGGAAAAGCTCCCATTTAAAAAGCAGGTTATCTGCTGTAGCTCCTAATGGGATGACAGCCACCAGCAGCCCCTGGTTAGCGACATGGTGAGCAGCCTCACAGCAAGGAAGGCTGCTCATTCTTTCCTGGCAGAGGCACAAAAGCAGCCTCACTTCCAAGAGTTCTGTAACAAACCAGCTCAGTGTTTGTCCCAGGTTGGCCCTAACACCTGGCACCTGGCACAGCACGCAGCTGAATTGCATTTTGGTGAAAGTCACTCTCAAGTTCACATGCAAACCTGGCTTCTAACACAGCTGTGTTATTAATTTGTTGAATGACAGAGAGAATTGCTGGGGATACAGGTAATAAAGGAAGCAGTATGTTAAAAAACTTAACAAAAAATACTCATAGGAGATTTCAATAACTTCCAGTAGGAACCCATCACAAAAGAAGCTCTGTTTACAGCAGCTCCTCAATGCCAAAACATTTAGTCTCATTATTGTAGTTGCTTAAGCAATCATGCCTTAGACTGCTTTGCTTCATAGCAGAATTGATCACTAAAGATTATAAACTGAGCAGTAGCAAAAGTTCTACAAAGGAAGACACAAAAGCGCACTGTTGAAGAGTTATAGACAAAATAGCCAAGTATTGCAAGGAAAATGCTCACAAGTGTAGACTTATGATCATATGACACACAAAAAGAACATCACCAAGGGGACAAAATCATCCACTCACGAATAGGAAATGCCAGGATTAAAACTGCCTATGAAACCTTTGTGTCCTGCTGGTGGTAAGGCACTGTGATATGATCTCCAACTGCAGGATCACAAACCCTTTTGTCTGAGGAACCCACACCATACTCTGCACAGGCAAGGGATGAACATAAACACTGACTGCAACCATTGGTACGTGGCTTGCACACTACTGGGTCACAGCAGAACGGATCTGGATCAGATGCAAGCATACAACCACATTTTAATAATCCATCCAGCCAAAGCTCACAGGATTTAGCACTGTTAGGAACCATTAAATTCATGTAGAGGACTTACACCAGCTGTGGAAGGACAGACCATACTTGACTCATCACGAAGTCACTGAAGCACAGACAGACTGTGCATGATATACAATCTGCCAGAACAGAGTGTCCCTTCACTTCTTTAAAAAGCATTTGACACAGCAAAGTAAGTACCATTTCAGCACTGAGCATCATGCAGTCATGGTGCTTTCACCCTGGTCCTAGAATTGGACTTACCATCTCATACAGTCGTGGGTCGAATAAACAAACACGCTGATCCTTACTGTCCTCCTTCCATATGAATCTCTGCAGCTTGTATCCTGCCCATGAGGTGAATCCTGCATGGAATGGGCAGCTGGTATTTTTCCTGTATGTATTTCTCCCCAATATTCTCAGCACAGTATCACACTGCAGGTCTCCATGGCATGATGATCTGCTAGGCCAGCCTAGTGGGACCAGCTCTTAGAAATCACAAGCTGTCTCTGTCTGGCAAGTCCAAGATAAAAAAGGAATTTTTTTTTTTCAGAGTCCTTCCTCACTCAATAAAATTGGTCAATAAATGCAATTTGTAATCTTCCACAAAATGGAATTCCTGAAGAAAAAAAGATATATAGTCCATTATAGCTTCACTTATCTATTTAGCTGGCACAAAACTTCTGCCAGCAATGCTTGTCCCTCTGGGTCAATGAAGCAGTATCTCATAGCTGTATCAAGCTGGGCACCCAAGAGCAGGTGAAACCAATTGATAGCATGTGGATGATTGGAATTTATTCCTGATTTCTCTTCTGCTTTGTTTCTCTGCAGCTGAGATCACTAAACTGAGGGGGCGGTAAACATTAGCTTTTGCTTCTTTTGATGGGATTTGTTGTGTCGATCTTCCACAGGTCCCTGTGGAACTAGTACCTGGCACTCAGGTCTCTGTTGGATAGTTAGTCCTCTCCTCCCCTCCCCTCTCCATTAACCTGCTGACATGTATCTGCAAATAACAAAGGATAAACCTGCCTCCAAAATTCATCCATGAGGCTCAGAGAGAAGTCCTGTCTGATGTCTGCAGGGAGAGAAGTAAAGGAATTCAAGAGGTATTTTGAGAATTATTAAGTATCCTTGTTAAAAAGGAGATTAGCTTCATGAAAATCACAGCTGGTCTCTCTTTTTCAACTTTCACATCAGATTTAAACTGACTGCAATTTCAATAGCTCTGAGGGCAGAATACAGCTCAGTACACTGGAAAATGTTCACCTTTTCTTCAGCTTCAAGACATGAGGGGTATCATCCTCTCTTCAGAAATGAGAAGCAGTTTAACCAGAGAGATCATCTAGTTTCGGATGCAGACATGGACAGAAAGTACCCTCCTGACCTCTAAGTCTTCTGTATTTATATTTAGCAAATTACTTCAAGTCTCTTTCATTCTTTGAGCAGAAATAACCCTTTAAAAAAATCTTTAGTCACCTTTTCAATCTCCTCCTGAGGACAAGCTATGAGCAAGCCTGCCCTTTTTTCTTGTCTTAGTCCAAGTTTCAATTATAAAACTCTTTTGATGCTGAGATCACTTTCTTTGCCTTGGAGAATTATTACAGCATCCACATTTTCATCCCAAGGGTGAATACCATATATTCATGTCCACAAGAATTTCTTCCAGCGTTGGGATAAATCCTTGCATCTCCTTCTGGACTTCCCTGACCTCCAGACCTAGTTTTGACTTCCCTTACTTTTTTCATTCCATCCACTTAGATTGATTCTTTTTCTCCATCTTTTCTCTTGGTGGCAAGAGAAGTAGTTTGGGAGACCACAAACCTTGTACCAGCACCTTCAACTGGACACTTTCTCCAGGCTCTTGTATGAAAGAAAGAAAAGCCTTATTCGTTGTCCGGGCACTACACTGAGCTCATCTCTGCCTTCACAGCTTTATAAAGACAGAGTGACATGACAAAGCAAGTGAAGATTCTGCTTCTGGTATGTTTTTCTTTGACAGTGGTCTTACTCGTTCATCTTTTGATGGAAATCCTTTATTTACTAAATCCCTATTGTATCAAGTAACAGCAGAGAAACCTTTTCTGAGCTTTACATTTTCATGTTTCACATTAATTGCACAGGTATTTTTCTCTGGATTCTCTGGAAAGTGTGCTTTTCATTTTTGTTCTGCAATTCCAGGTACAGTTTTATGTGTGCCTTTGTTTGTTCATACATGACCTCCCATAATTAGGGCTATTGTGGGGACAATTAGGAAGCAGCAGAATGGGGTAGTTTAAATTTCTGATCTCCCTCACACATTCGCTCTTTAGGAAAGTTTGAGCCCAGCCAGAAATACACAGTTTATCTCTTCTCTGTCCTTTTTGTAAGTTGTTGTGTGATTTCTTGCAAATTTGCTGGATGCAGTCATATTGCTCCTGCATTTTCTTCCAGAACTGACTGCAGTAAACCTCGATATGCAATCCAGAGCTCTCAACAATAAAGGGAGGCTACACAGAACAATTAACATTTCAGATTTAAAGAGTTAATGCTTTGGGTTTTTTTTCTGAATTCTGATCTAATGCAAATGGTCCAATTCCTGCACGTGCTTTTATCCTGGAGATTTTAAGTAGGTGTGTTGATGAGCTTGTAAGGAGAGTGCAGACCTCCTCTGCTAAAGTCCAGTGGCTTACAGAAAGTCTGGAACTTAAGAAATGCAGGTTGAACTCTCTGACTTGCTGAAATTTTCAATGTGTTCTTAGATAATCTCCTTTGTACTCTTGTCATACAGTTTCTAATGAGTGACATGGGTGCAATAACAGTCTCTTTCCTCACAAGGCAGCTGGTAAGGTTTTTGTAATACAAAGTCGTTAAATGACGATGGTGCCAAAGGACTTGGAATGGCCAGTGAAAGGGGAAGAGGGGAATGGTCCAAGTCTCATCCTAAAACAACAGGGGTGAGGCAGAGCCAAAGCCCAAATCATCTTTGCCTGTGACTGATATGTCTGTGTCCAATACACTCTAAAAACTAAATTAGGAGCTTCAGGAACACAACTGGCACATTCTTATTTCTTGCTGTTCATCTATATTTCTTATAGTCTTAAGGGTTTCTGTGGTATTATATAAAAAATATGTAAAAATTAGGAACACTTTGACCTTACCTCTTCAGCACAACTGCAAACAGACCCTTTCTTTTCACGGTTAGAGCTTGTGGCAGTAGCAAAAGGGATTTCTGTCACTGCCCAGGTGAATGTACTGCTGTAGTGTTTTATTCCTCTCTCTCCTGTGTTTGTAAAGATCTTTACTAGAGAGGCAGTACTACTGTTATTGTTAATGAAATATTCCTAGCACTGTGCCAAGCATTTTAAGCATCTTCCAGACAGAAATATTCACTCAGCAAGGTCCATTCTTACATTTCCAACTGGATCAATGGCAGAGTCATCTCTCCTTGGAGGAGATGACTGCCAATGAGTAAATAAACTCTTGGAAGGAGTGAGGAGTTGCTATAAGAAGATGAGACCAATCATCTGGCCATGGACCCCTTCAACACTAGACAAGAAACACAGGGCTGCAACCTTCCTCTGTAGCTTGAGCTCCAGAAAGCCTTTCAGCACAACTGAATATGATATGAATTTAATGTAATATAGTAAGAACCAATTTGTGCTGGGAAAAGCTAGGCTATGCAGATAATGATTAGTAAAGCTAACATGCTCCAACACACAACCACAGCTGTGCTCACTGTCACCAACTTTGGGACCCTCTGTGTTCCTTGCCCAATCCAGGTCTTTACTGCCCTATCCCTTCTCTGTGCCCTGAGTCTCTTCTGGCTGCAATGGATGGTCATCTGTCTTTGCCTTCTACATGACTGCTTCCAGGCAGCTTGCTGGCCTGCTGGGTCTTTGAGGGTCAGCCTTGTTTTATGGGAACAGTGAGTTCCCTCCCCAAGGGGAAAGGAGAGGAACTGGTGTCTTCTTATGATGCCACAGTGAAAATAAAGTAGCTGTTGCAAACCTCTGAAACTTTTGTCACCTGCCCTTCTTCAAGTTGGAGAGGGCAATGCAAAGAGCCACTTCAATTAGCAGATGAGAAGCACCACTTGAGAGCTAGGATCTGCTTCAGTGATCTACTCCTAGAGAGAAATCCTAAGAACAGCAGTGAAAACCCCAAAAGAAGTAACATGCCAAAAAGCACTGAAATATCACTTGAGATTTTCAGATCACCTTTTAGTTCCAGAGTTAATACTTAATTTCTGAGGAAATTCATATTTACCCTGAACATCAATGCTGCAAAGCCTCTATGTTTCCATGTGATAGTCCTCTATTTAAAAGAAAAATCAGGAAAAAAAAAAGCCTGAAAATTATGACTTCTTCAACATGTTGAACATTCATCAGAGCTGAACTGTGTGTTCTGGCCATACACTGCTTTAACTGGGATCCCCCAACCCTATGAATCATGACTGGCACAACTGTAAGTTAAATTGCTTAAAACAGTCTAAGCCTTTAGAGCAGTTTAAGATAACCAAACCCCTTAAAAGTCGTTAGTACTAAAAGTTAAGCAACATGAGAAAGATATCAGAGATTTAGCACTGCAACTTTCTCAAACACAAATATTTCCAGCTTCACGACCCCACTGCAAATTTTTTGAAGTTGTGCACAAGCAAAGATCTCTGTTGTGATCTTTTGTTGATGATCAATCCTAATGTAGCCCACCACACAAGTCAGATTTGAAGCTGCTGAGGTTATCCATCTTTTAATATTCATCCCAAGAGCCAACTTGACCAGAAAATATGAAATACTGTCTCACTGGTTTTGTTGATATACTTACAAAAAGGTTGTATGTTCACTATTTCTTGACATCACTTGTCTCTGCATTTGTCATAGCTTTTTACATAAGTGTGTTAGGGAGCAAACAGAAGAGAATGTGTGACTGTGTGAGATGGCTTGAGGTTGATATGACCACGTAACGGATGAGTGGCAAATCCTTAGTCATTCCTAGTTCATTCCTAGATCTCAGTGCTCTGCATTTCAGAGGAAATGCTCTTAAATACTTTTAAATAAGTGAAGCCTTTTCCAAGAATCTTATTCCAGTATTTCTTCAGCAGTAATCCCATCTTACTGAATAAATAAACCGAGCTGCACAGGCAAAGTGACCATTGCTGCTCTGAGAGAAGAGCAGGTGTCACTTCAGAAGGTTAGGAGGAAGAAACAGGAGAATGGGAGCCAGATGTGCTGAGACCCTGTTCTCTTCCACCGGGGTCCACAGCAGGTGTCAGGGAAGGAGCCTGGCCCCTTCTGCAACTGCAAGAGCTCCAGCAGTACCCTGAGTTTTTGGGCTGGCCAAGCAGGTCCTGTGGCAATCACTACCTTTCAGGCCCCAGAGCTCTGATCCCCCAGGCAGCCTTGTGCTGTCTGTGGTTGCAGCAGACCTGTCTCCAGCTGCTCCAGGCTTGTGGTAGGATCACAGACCTGCTCCTACAGCTTCTGTCAGAAGAGGAACAATCTAACTAGAACAGCATATGCAACTCAAAAATGCACTTTTGCCTTTTTTTTTTACACTTAATTATTATGATGAGAGGTTTGATATCTTGCCATAACTCTCGCTTTTAGCCACATATATGCTCTTTATTCACTGTGTAGTAATATTTTCATTAACATAAGCCAGAAGGAGAGCAGATGAGAGGAAGAAGCCTGACGTAAAGAAAATGGTAATACTTTGAAGCTTATTAAGGAAACATCGTAAGTCCCAGGGGAGACAGTTTAATGAGTGGAGTCTGGAGGTGGATGTGGCTCTCCAGCTGGCCATGATTGACATCATAATTTCTGAATTGTTTCTCTATACTCTCCACACCACCATCATGCCATAACAGGGAGCTGAATGTAGTTGCAATGGCAGATCTGGCTTCTGAATGGCTGCAGTGTTAATGGTGGTGGGTGAAGTACATTCCACAACACTTCCGAAGTACTAAAAGGAAACTAAACAATGGTTTAGTAGAACATCAAAATTTCACCTTAGTCCTCACAAGGGTTATTTGATATAGCTGGAACATCAGCTCCTAATCAGCCCTTTCCCATCTGAGATAACAGAGAAACTACTCCTGGTGGAAAACTCATGTCCATAGACTTTCTCTAAAAGGAAAATAGAATAAATTATGTGCTGAATATGAACAACAAACCCAGATTTTAGTTATGGACCTGGGGAGGAAAATCCTCTGCCTGTGGCTGACCCTCTTCTCTCTGGTGCTGGTGCTTTTTGCCTGAGGCCAGGCAGGTGCTGCCACTGCTGTGACACTTCAGACTGTTCTGGTTTCCATGTGAAATGTTGGCACATTTTTACAGAATTTAGTTTGCAAACTCTAGGTTCCTTCTAACCAGGCGGAGCCTTAGAGTTTCAGTTCTGTACCTTCTCAGATTTCCAGAAATACCACAATAATGACAAAGGCTTTTCTAAGAAGCAGGGCAGCTTTGCATTGACCTCCAAAAAAGGCGAAGAAGTGAAAGCACCAGCACGCTTCAATTTACAGTAAGATTCCTAATGTGGGAAGTGCACACATTTTGCATCATCTTGTTCTCAGAAATGGATGATAATGAGGCTGTTTTGTTTTAAATTAAGCAAAAGAGGCCTGAGGTAGACACCCAGCATGGAAAATTTCAGCCTGAATGATCCAGTTTAGAGAAGTTATAAGCAACTTCAGGGGGAAAAAATGGAAACAAAACAACAACGAAAAAGAAAGAAGTCTTGAAATGGAAATGATTGTGCAACCCTAACTGTGGATGAAGGTAGCTATTGCTGCCGAAGATGAGTACATTTGAGAGGCTGCCTTCTCAAATAAAAGCTGCAGAGCAGTAATAGGGCGTTGTTTGGCATTGCAATCTTGAATAGCTTTAGCAAACACAGAAGGCCAGAGACTAGGAGAAACAAGGTAGATAAAAAGCAAAACAAAACAAAGGCCTACAGTAAGTTCAGAGAACACTTGAATTTCCACACAAACTGACAGGATGTTACAGTTTCTGGGGCAGGGGAGGGTTATATGCTCCTGGTTTTAGCAGAAAGGTTATAAAAATGCAGTGACTGAGTTTCTAGGTCATAATGCAAGCTGTCATGTATTTCTCTTCCTGCCTTTCAAAATGTGATGACTTCCCAGTTTCACTGAAGTTTTAGTGAACTCCTTTTAACTTTCCAGGCATGCTCTTCATCTAGGTTAAGTGCAATAGCACTGAGGAGAGGTCAGGATCTAGCCTATTTAGCATACTCTTCCCTGATAGTTTACAAATAAAATTAGGAGTTTATGACACTCGATATGCACAGTCTATCACTCTCCATCCAAGTTGCCATAATTGGATAATTAATCAGGACAGGAGATTAAAATGTATTTGAATTAAAAGGTTTGGACTCGTCACTACAGTTTGTTATTAAATGACTCATCTACCATCGATCAAGGCCTGCAATTTTATAATACTTCTCCCTAAGACACAAAAGAGATGGATAATTTGTCACTGCAGAGACGAGTACTACACTTAAAATGTTTAATTTTTTTTCAGTAGCTCTATACATATGTGATAGTTCTTTGTATTTATTTTTTGTCCCACTCTCTCTAAAAAGCATGTACTCCTCTTCAAGCCTCTTGTTCTGATAGAAATCTTGACCTGTCACAATGAATTAAGCAACATTTTACCTTCTCACAAAGTAAAAAAGCATTTATGTGTCTCCTTAGACCACATCCACTTCTGGAAGTTAGATGCTAATAAAGGCTTGAATTTGTTAATCTTACTTCAGCAAAACTTGTGTTCAACCTACCTAGCTGCGTTTACAGCCAAATCAGTTCAGGGCAGCTGCAAGTGAGTGAAGGTCTTTGTCAACTCCAGAGGCACAGCTGCTGACTTTGGTGCGGGCTGTGCTCCTGTGATCTCTGGGGGCTGACTGCTAACCCAGACCTGGAGACTGCATCAAAGCAATGCAAAGTCCACTGCGGATCATGAAAGGTGGGAGTCAGGGAAAAGCAGGTCCCAGGTTGCATCACCACCAAGAATAACCTTCTAGATACCTGATGGGGGTGGAACAAACCCTCTTTGCTCTGTGCCTGCCCAGGGAAGCATTCATTTCTTTTGCACTGTTTTTCTGTACCTGTGTGCCAGTCTGGAAGACCTTCCACATAGAGTAGAGAAGCAACAGCACTGGAAAGAAGGAGCTGTGCGAGGATTTTGCTTGCATGGTATGGGTGTCCCCAGCAATAAGCTGCAGTGACTATAAGAGGACAGTAATGCCACCTTGAAAAGGCATAGGCTGGGAAAACCACAGAATTCTCAGGGAAATCTGCATATGTGGTAGATACTGATGGAAGCTCGGCTTGTCAACTCCTAAATCAGAGCAATATGTGGTGCATTTCGGTAGACTGCCCATGCTTAGATCTGATGCATTCCTAGATCTCTGTACAAGAAGCTTTTCCACTCACATTGTATTTTCTTGCTCTAAGGGTTGTAAGGTTTAGTGGCCTCTGAGGACTTCTGCAAGAATGTAAAGTAACTGGAGGATACAATTTTCCCACACCCTGTTTTCTTTGGGAAACCTGGGGCAGCTAGGATGCTTGTCCAAGACACTCAGGGCCACCAGAGCACTGGCTTCATTTGCTCTGGGACTGATTCCTTGGATGTCCCTGTTGCTCCAGTAGCACAGTTGTCATCAGCAGGCTGCGAGGCATCACTGCCTGTGCCCAGACTCCCTGCCACCCTCTCTCCAGCCACACAGCACAGCCAAGGCTCTGTGCATTCAGCACAGCCCATCTGCATGTCAAGTAATCTAAATTTGCCACTGGCTTTTTAACCATCCTCCAGGACTCTCTGCACTGCTGACCAGTTTGCCCACAGCTCTTGAAAACACACACATTCTTTATTCTCTGTGAAAATAAACAAGCTTTTGAACTTTGATATGTTAATCCTGAAAGAAAAAAGAAGATACAGGAGCAAGCCACCTGAAGAAATGTAAGCCACAGCCTGTCACAGAGATCAGTGAGTGTTTAGGTGCCTGTATTCCTTCTTGGATTTGGCCATTTGCCTGACAGCACTTACCATCAGACTTAGCTTTTCACCAACTGTTTCCTGCAACTCACAGTGAAAGCAAACTCCCACAGACTTCCACAGGGTTCTGCCAGTGTAAGGCCATCTTTTTTCAGAGCAATCCTCCAGCAATGGTGAGAAGAGGGTTGGTAGAAATCCTAGGCTGGGGATATTCTTCCTTGAATAATTAAATAATTGGCAATAGTATTCTTGGTGGTGTTATTAAAACGCCATGACTCAGATACGGCTGTGAAAATGTTAAGGACCTGATTTATTTTACTGTTAGTAGAGTTGATTTGTGTGCTCGGGATTTTCTCTTTGCAGGGTCAGAACAATTCAAACACTTTATCTTCACCACTTGCCTCTAGCTAGGTTCAGTTTTTGCTCTCCACAGGAGTGGAAAGTTTTAAATTAACACATAATACACTGAACTTGAGAAGGAAATCATGCTAGATGTTCTTTATTTTCAGCATCTTGTAGCTAAATTACAGTGAAGTTTCGACCTTTTATTTAGGATAGTGCTATAAAGAAATGGGGGGACACACCCATGATCTTAGCAAATAGATGCTTTAATATATTTTGGGCCTCAGTGTGAAACTGTGGGGTGCTAACTATCTTGCCAAAACCTCAATTACCTGAGTCAGCAATCATTTGCAAATACAGAACCTGAGACCTGGTCCTTGAGGGCTCTCTTTGGCTGGTGAGCATGCAATTTATTTTTTTAAACTGACACCAATTTTCTCGTATCAAATAATGCATTTTCTCTCAGAAGACGTACTAGGTCAGTGGTTTGGACTGATGAAAGATGAAAATAGTAACATCTTCTAACTAAAATAATTCAGGGCTGAAAAAGCTTGGTATGGAGGAAAAAACAACCAATCAAAACCCAGACCTACCTAAAAAAAGTGCTATTATACCCTAGCTCCAACAGCTTAACTCCCTTCCCCCCACCTCTTCCCTCCCCTCCAATATGAAAAATTGTAATGCTTCTCTGTCCCCCTGGCAGAAGAAAAAGGTGATTCTGGCTCATTTTCAGTATTCAACATTCGAACAATATTTGAACCCTTCCCAATTCAAATGCCAGAAAAGTGTGGCAATACCGTTAAGCCTTACGAATGAGGAGCCAGAGAGATTTCAAGAAGTATGGGATGAGTGTTTCCTTCTCTTCCTCCTCTAGTTTTATGCCATTTCTCTATCTTCTTAAAATCAAGCTGCCCTGTCCTTTAGCGAGCTGCTGCCCTTCCTGGTGTTCCTCAATCACCTGCTGTGACAAGCCTGCAGCCACTTGCTGCACCACCTTGTGTGTTAATATGGCCAATAGAGGTTAACCCAGAAGTGCCATTTCTGGGCCAGCTCCACTTGATACCACCAACACCACTGGCCAGCCTGAACAACTGGCACTCTGTGCTCACTCAGTGCCAGACATTTCAGAGTAGCTGGAACTCACAGATACCTGGCAGAGGTGCTGAAGTCCCCAGTGTTGCCTGCACAGCCATCTGTGCAACACCAGACAACACGGGTGAAGAGGCCTTGCAAACACATGCAGCCCTTTCCCAAACCCACCCACCAGTGAAGGTCTGGGTCCCCAGTTCTCTCCCCCAGCCACCCTTCATCTGCTCCATCTACCTTCAAGGAGATCTCAGTTGCTGCTGGTCTCCTTGTGCTGGGCCAGTGCTTGTGCACCCTCCCCATGCCATCCCACCACTTCCCACCCCACAAGAACCCCCAGGGCAATCCCCAGACCTGAGAAGCACTCAAGACCTTGTCCCTAACCTCACATTCAGTCTCCTCTGCTCCTTTGGAAAGACTGAGGTATGTACACATAAAACTATGGCAAGGGTATCAGCTGCAAGACTTTCTCTTATCATTTCATGTGTGAGTAAGAGCTTCCAATCCTCCTGCCACAAAACTGAAATTAGTTTGTTGCATGCTGTTAGAGGGTAACTATGATTGATACCTGCAATCGTTCCGTATCAGAGGTGGGTAAGTGAATGTTTACCAGATACTGGTACTTTGGAGTTTGCTCAATATTATTAGATAGATTGGCATAATAAAACACTTAGGAACCCTTTGATCTAAAGGCTGCATTTATATTTCAGATCCAAAATGTCCATGGGACCAGAACATTTGCTTATGTGCACACTTCCAGATTACCATGCACAGCACATATTCTTCCTGGTTTTCCCTTCAGCTCTGCTAAGTCAGGCATTTTAGAGCTCAGTGTCAGCTGGCTTTGCCCTACACATTGCCACTATGTATTAGTGAAGAAAAAAGCCTATTAATTTTTTGCTTAAATAAAAGATTAGAATTTGAGAAAAGCAGCATTTCTAGCAACACCATGTACAGTACAGATCTTCAAGGATTTTTAATGTACTTGCTTCAAGCTGGTCATTGTTTTTCTCAGAGAGGAACTTCCCTATAGACTATGCCATTACACATCACCAGGTATTTTACCTTTGAACCAGGCTGGACCTGCTGTTACTGGAAATAAGTAGTTGTACTAACTGGATGGTTAGTTCCCAGAATAGTCATTTTATAACCAGGGAGAGTACTTAGACTGCAGCCTTTCAAATCCCCGAATATATTACAACTTAACTACTTGGCAGCATGCAGGGGACAAAAACCACCTGAGTGCCACCTTACTGAGTTCTTATTAGCAATGCAAATATTTGGGCTTCTGGACAAAAGATGATTACAGTTTAAATGATATTGGGATAGCATCAGTGGTTGATTAAAAATGAAACAAACTGCTAATGCAGTAAAGAATGCATCTATTTACAAGTCTGAATCCACTTCTAAAACAAGAAGAGAAAAATTTCTGCAAAGTTTTCTCATTTTGTGTACTACTGTGTACAAGTAACACATACGGTTTCTGTTAGGCATTTTTCCAAAGGAAAAGGAAAGCAAAAGAGACAAAAAAGGTGAAATACATCTTCCTTTAAACCCAGGGGTCATTACTAAAGGTTTTAGGGCTTTGTTTGGAATTGCAGTGCCAGTCTGGTAAACTGTAATGCAAAACTACTACTAAATCAACAGAACAGCTACCATGGAATTGGTTCTTCTCAGTTCAGTGAAACACAATAGGGCTTGTTGCTCCACCATCCTTTCTGCCCTTGCCCGGATATATTCTGCAGCATGAAGGCAATACCATGCACTTCTGTCCTTGGGCATCATCTCTATGGTGTTTTCCTTCCAAATTAACCATAGCATCTGAGGCCCACCAAATCCTATGGGAAAAAGCATCGAGGAGGCAGGATTTGACTTGCAGAGCCTTTAAGAAGGTTTATGTGGAAGGCTTAATGCAGGTCAATGAAGGGCTTTAGAGAACTGTAGAACGGTCTCATGTTTTTACAGATACTTTTCATTTTATATAAACTTCATTGGCAGAGTCCAATATGTCTGTGCTCCCAAAATTATATGCCAGGAATCAATCTGATATGATGTTACTTGTGGTGCAAGGTGACAGATAAAGGGAATGCAGTACTGGATAATACAGGAAAATGAAGGCATAGAGAGCCTGGGAATGTTGCTCAGTTTCTCGTCTGCCATTTTTTTCACAACCCAAATCACATCTTCAACTTCAGCCTGCACTGACACAAGCAGGCTGGTTTTAAACTGGCCAACAAGGCTACAGAAAAAGGCACAACTACCCAGGGACTCCCTGTCAGCACCAGAGCAAGCACTGGGCTGATGGGATTGTGCTACGGTGTACCCTGCTGCCTCATCCAAAAGTGGCCTTGGTCCAGCTCTATGGGCCAGCATTTTCTCCTTGGGAATAGCCCCACCTTTGTGTTGTGAAGCAAATGTCCTCTTTATGTCTCTGTTTTCCAGTTTCTTATTCGTGAACCTTGTCTACTATCACTGCCATGAAGACAAACGCTTGACACAGCTGATACACCTTGGATGGGAACAAACCTGGCACCCAGCTGACTTGAAATGTGACTGAGTTCAGTACTTTTGTCATTTACTGCCTTTCAAGTGGTCACTTTATGATATGCTCTCCCACTGTTTTCTCTACAAAAGAGAAAGCAGAGTGACATTTCCTACCCTTCCACTCTCCAAACTGACAGCAGTTCACCCCCGTAGTGACTTCTTTGTCCCTTGTAAGCAGACAGGTACTTTACACAGAGTACATGTGATGGACAAGTGATGGACAAGTGCCACAGTGGGCAGGGGAAGTATCCGAAACCCTGGATACCGTTCTGAGCTTCAGAGGGCACCCACGTCTCCTCATAACAAAAATAGGCCAGAAACACAGTAAGAATAGACCTTTCTCATGGGGTTTTGGTACAGGAGCTCCTGTTTGAGGCCAGAGATGTCTGAAAATCTAAGAGAGAAGGTTAAAAGAAATTTTCATGCTCATAGGAGAGGAGGCTAAAAAAGGAGAAGGAGACAAGTAAAAAAAAAAAAAGGATGGAAAGGAAAGGGGAAGGAGAAAAAGGAAAGGACCTTGATGTTTTAAAAAAGGATTTGGGTTTAGGTTTTCTTTTTTTAATTATTTTTGTCATGGCCAAGAGCTACTAAGTCTCAGTGATCAGGACAAGCACTTCCCAAGGCCCTAGCTCTCCTCCTCCTCACTGCCCTGCATCGCATGCAGTCCCCTACAGAAACGAAGAGTACAAAGGTGTCGTACAAACTATGAAATCAGAATGGTAGGACCTTGTACTCCCTATGTTTCTATGCTGCAGGAAAGGATTACACACAGCACAGGGAAATGAGACATAAATCTCCTACAGCCTCAGCACAGGAGAATGAGCCCTGCTGGGGGATCTGATGCTGCCATTGGCAGAAAGTGTCAGCACCCAGAGAAGCTGGTGGGAGTTAAGGGAATGCAGAATAACAGAAATGTAAGACTGGCACTGGAATATTCATTTAGAGCCCTTGACAACAGTGGGAATCCCTTCCTGGGTTCAGCTGTTCCAGACCAGACTGGAAATGCCAGCCAGAAAACAAAGCAAAGAGATGCTACTATTGCCCTTTATTTATTTAGACTTACTGTAATGTAAACAGACATGAAACCTGAGAAAGCAAAAGCTCAGGGCACACCTTTGTGCTTTGAGGATGTTTACAAATTTCCAGTCCTTTATAAACAGTATAAGCAGGAATTAGAAAAAAAAAAAAATCCCTTGAAGATATTTCCTGGTTCCTGCTTAAGCATGTGAAAGAAGAAAGAAGACTTACTCACCTTGGACCAGGTCCAGATGCACACTGTCCCCTCCACATGGGGCTTTGCTTTTGGTAATGCTTGTATCTGTGTTTGCCATTTGAACTGACGGAGCCCTGAACAGCAGCAGCAGGCCAAAAGAAAAGGGTGTCTGGTGCAGATGGTGGAAAGCCAGGCTTGGCAGCTAGTGGGCTGCAGACAGTCTTGAGCAGTGCATGTGAGGGCCAAAGGACGAGGAGGATTCACCAAGATGGCTTGGTGGCGTGGCCCTCAACCAGAGCTAACAGGACAGTCCTCTGTTTCTCTGCCTTTTTTCGGCTTTTTGATGGAAGAAAAACAGCTATTACCCAAAATCCATTTGGGGCCAGTCTGCAAAGTCAACTGCTCTTTACAAAAAGCTGCTATTCACTTAACAGCATGGTATTCCTGTGAAGTTCCTTTTTGGATATAATTTCCTCACGTTTGTGGTGCTGCAAATCTGGCTTCACACAAGGGCAGAAATATCCAAGTAGGTGGTTGCCAGAGTTCTCCCTTGAACAGAGCACAGGGTCTGCTAGGCCAGGTCGCACTAGCAACCACCAAGTTTAGTATCTTGTCTGAGGCATCAAGCAATGCCTACTTCTCAAGAGGCAAATTCAGAATTCCATGAATGATTCAGTGCTGGCTACAAGGGAGAAAAGTTCATTTCTCCCTAAAAAAAATAAAATACTAAGCATCTTAGACCTATTGCCATCAAATTCCCGTTTTACTTCTGCTTTGTGCTTCACACACACTGCCCCACACACATGATGGCTTTCCTTTTAAAATATTGGGTGAATTTTGTCTCATGGGAGCCCACACTCTTTCTAAAAGGGTCTACCAAATCCCTTGCCCTTGTCATGCCACAGGGCATAGCCCATACCAACCTACAGCCAGAAGCCAGGCATGTCCAGTTGCCCTGGGGAGAAAGCAGGTGGGGGAATGGATACTCCTACTGTCTTGCTTACAATTGAAACAGGATTTTAAATGCTGCAGGACCTTCCAAACAAGTGAATGCAGTCGTTTATGAAGGTGGTGTGGAGCAGGTCAACCGGCCTTGTGAATAGCACAAAGCTTTGCAGGAAACAGAAATGCTTTGATGGCTGCAATGATGGTATAAGGGACTACGTAAACCTATTCACACTTGATTTTCCAGACAACCGCAAGCTCTTAAATGTTTACTGAAACCAGTGCCAGCTGTCCAAGTCCTGTCCTACTGGAATCATGTCACTCAGCCACCGCACTTCAGTTTCTTGTTCATGAAGAGAAGTGGCAGTGCCCGTGCTGCTCATTCCTGGCCCTGGCAAAGAGCTAATACTAAGGGGCTGAAGGACTAAAAGGCAGGTCCTGAGACCTGTCCCACCTTTCCTGGGGTTCGTGTGACATACCTACCAGCTGGTGCAGCTGACTAGGACTGCCCTCTAGTGCAGGGATCAAACTCGCTAAGTAATTTAAAAGATGGGGATAGCTATGAATGGAACAGACACCTGTGGCTTAATGGTGAGCCAGCTCTTGCTCGAGTATCAGAGACCCATGGCTGGCAAGGAGACTCCCAAGTTGTATTGCAGGTGGCACACTGACCATGAATGTGAGGCCACCAACGGGCTTAAACAGTGCAGAACAACCAGTTGTGTCTTTTTTTATGAACAGAACTTCTCCTGCAAATCATAGGTAAATCAGTAGAATATCACCAAATCAGAAGCATCACATCATCATTTTACATTTTGGAAGTGTTAGTAATGTCTTTTGGGGTTAATGTATCTAAGAAAATACTTGGCTAGTTCAGTCTCTCTCACCACCAAGCCAGATGTTGGTGGTTGACTACTGAACCAATTCATGAATCTTCTCAACTTGCAGGAGGTTTTAGAACTTTTTCATAAAAGAAGACAATATAGTTTCAAACTACTAAAATCTATGAAAACACAAGAAAAATATCCTTCTGTGCAACAGTGGAATCAATCACTCCAGACAATTTTAAATAACCTTGATTTTTCTCTCATTGCTTCAGGCTTTAGGGACATTGTTATGACAGAAAAGAGAGCAATCTCATCATTGGATTCAGCAACCAACTGCAATTAGATACAGCAAGATAAAATTATGTTACTGGAGAGAAAAGATCTACTTACAGTGGTTCCACACAGACATCTGAACTCTATCTTCTTCTGCACACCTGGTGTATTCTGTCTATTCTTTTTATCATGAAAAAAATTGAGTCTGAATGAGCTGGGTCAGAATGACCACATTCTTGGAATCCACTTGATAGCTTCCTGTTGAAAAGAGGTATTATAAAGGGATGAAGTTAATAATATGAAAGATTCAGAAGAATGGCAATGGACTATAAAGCTATTTATCTTTTAAAACCTTTTGTGGCAGATTAGTTCACTCAAGATCATCCAGTCCATGGTATTTTCTCTATGAGAGGCCGATATCTGGGCAAAATATGAGAAATTATATAAATTTGTCCTGTAATCCATAATAGATAGAACTTATTTCAAAAGCATGGTGCTAATGAAGCACCATTAGACAGTCAGTAGTAATAAGTGGCTTGGCTCTGTGGCTACATTTAACTCATATGAGATGTATTAATAGATCTCACATGCCTCTAGCTCCCCAGTACTCACTAATATACACACATATACTTGCACAGCCTGCTGCCCATCCCCAAATTTGGCTATATCCTTGTGAAGCTTCTCACTCTTTCCAGATTTATCTAGCCTGAACAAGCTAATTACCTGCAAACATTACCATCTCATACCCATCCCTCTTCCCAGCTCTTCTAATATGTACAAATGGGATCTACCATGCTCTCACATAACTAAAAATCAGCCCAAGGTACTGTGGCCAAAACTAATTTTAATTCCAACAACTTAATTAGATGATTGTGCAGAGCAAATGAACATCCTTCTCCGGTTCCTGGTGGAGAGTTATCCACATAAAACCACATCATTAGAACCTGTATGTATGAATTCAAGGACAGACACCATGACACAGAGTCTAATTATGGTCAGAGCTTGTAGACATTGTTAGAAATTGTTACCACTGCTGCACCTATTCTGTGACTACTTAGAAGATTTTACCTTCTAACCTACAATAAATGCACCTGAGCTGCTCCTTCTGGTCACCTGAGTAACTAATTCTTTTTATTACCAGTCTTGCTGGTACCAATCTTGTACCAGTCTTGCTGGTGTATCTTTTGTGAGGTCTCCACGAACTACAGTCAAATGATCAGACTTCAGTAGCAGACCTAGGAAGAGAATCCCAGATTTATAAATGTTTCTGGCACTACACAGCCAGATTTTCAAGTTAACAGCAGCAACATCTGCACACAGATAGTGCAGTAATAAAGATGTACTGACTACTTAGTGTGAATTCCCACTGGCTGAAAACATAGACTCAGTGTGGAGGTGAATGTTTATCACTGGGGCAGCAAACAGACTCTCGCTGACAGCAGAAAAATAAGAAGATTTCTTTAAACAGTTGTTTCTTAAAATGAATCTCATGACAAGCTCACAGGTCTGATTAGACCTTTGCAGATTTAGACAAAAGGATTGTCAAATAGCTGCCATTTTCAGCCTTAACTGGCTTATTTCCTCAGTTGCCTTGGGAAGAGTGTTAGTGTGCAAAATGGTACTTAGAGGCATGCTTGCTCTTCCTCTCTCTTCCAGATGTATTCTTAGCTAACACCTGCTGCCACTGCTCCTGCCATTGAGAAGCAAGGGTCATTTCAGACCCAGTGGGCTTTTGGTCCTTATAAATGCAGTCATACACTAGCATAAATGCAGCAGTTGTGTAACAATTCACTGTATTTGACAACAGCTGGGGGAGAAAGAGCATCTAAAAGGACAAACCACCAAACATTCCATGTCCCCTAATGTAACAGGTAAGCACACTGTAAATGGAGTTGGTGGAGTTGGAACAGACCAGCTTGTAAATCTGAGAGCACAGTCTTAAGTGCACCACTGCTCACAGCTGAACAAGTTTCTCTAAAGCCCTCCTTCAACGTTTTATTTCCACTTTCCTACAGGGAGACTGACTAAGAAGTATGCATAAATTTCATGCCAAAATATGTCTCTATCTAGCTTCAAATCAGAGTCATGGGAAAAACTCACACTGGCTTCAGCAGAGTTTGCTCAAGCCTTTCATCAATCCTAACCTACTGCTGATAGCTATTTGTGTCCCTAAACGACCCAGATGTCCCAGGTGATAGCACATGAACAGGGTATCATACTGATCATAGCATGGAGCAATAACTTGACTGTTCCTAAACTATTCACAGCTAGTAACCAGGAACGCAGAGATAAGCACAGCACACGGTACTTTCACAAGGGTGTAAGGGAGCTCCACAGACTAATGGGTACTGACCCCACTCCTTTAGGCCCTGTTGAAAACTCCATAGCCTGTAGATCCCAGTCTGATCCCCTTTGCTCTCAGAAGCAGATATTGCTCCTCTGAAGTCAGTCCAGTGCTATTATTGCACAAGAATAAGTTAGTATTATCTATTTTCTCACTTATATCTTCTTATGCAGCAGTAAATAAAAGCTTGAAGGGGCATTTGTTTAGTGAAAAGGGAACAAGACGACTGAAACTTATTGTAAGGTCAGAGCATGCACACAGGCTGGTACACCTGGTAGCAAATGGGAGCTCCTTCCAAGATACCCTGCAGTAACATCTGCATGTGCCTAGATACAAGCAAGGAAATGGTCTTCTACCATTACTATTTCAGAACAACAGAACTAACAAGACACAACTGCTGTTCAATTACAATCACTATTTTATAGCATTGTGAAAGATAAAAGCTCCCCTCCCCTCCCACTTCCCTAATATAATATTTAAGACTGAGATTTAGTGAATCAGATAACCTTAAATTCAGTTTTCAAAGCAATATTAACCCTGCCCAACAAGACTAGTCAGACAGCGGAATGTGACAGACTAATTCTAGCAAATAATTTGACAGAGTAGTGTCATTTTGCCTTTCCCTTTAGGAATACACACACATGCCAATGGGAACAAAAAAGCAGGACTGAAAGGAAAATTCTCTAATACAACTATTTGAAAAACTTGATTTATATCACTGATTAACTGATAGTTATTCTTTACAAGCCCTGTTCCAGTACTTTCCATCAAGTATATCTGCCTTTAGGTATTTAGTACATAATTGCTTCCCCATAACAGTAGGCAGTTCTAGCAGTCTTAACAGTTCTAGCAGTCTAGCAGTTCTTACTCCTCTGTGTTTTAATCACTTAGCCATCACTGGTATCTTTAATATAGAACACTGTGATTTTAAAAATGTCTCAGTCACATTGTAGTTACAGTGCAAGCACGCTGTGAGGTTGAACAGCATAGTCACGAACCCTCCCCACTGCCCTGCTGGGCCAGGAAATGTGCTACCAAAATCCGTGCTACTTATTGCCCTGAAACTGTCCTGGAGTTCCACCTCCACCAATATCTTGTAGCTAAAAATGGAGCTCTTGCCTCACCCCAAAGAGGTCGCTAATTAAAATCGGTATTTTTAGACTCTAGGTATACTCAGATACACTGCAATTGATACTATAAGTATTTTGGGGTTTTATTTTCTTATACAATTAGTCTCTAGAAAAAGGACAGAACTTTCACCTTCACTGTAACGACAGCCCAACTTATGAAAATATATACTGGATATAATACAGAGGAAAGAATAAATCAAAAGGCCGTCAATGACTTCAGTAGCCTTTCAGCTACATTTGTGTGTGATGGCAGAAACAACAAACAAGTTCAAAGCAGCAACTGAGTAGCTGAATTTACTGCATCAGCTCCAACTACATTTTAAAGATAATTTTATTTTCCCACTTTTTGCCTTCCCTTTCTATTTTCCCTCCAAGCGAAGAAAGCATTTGTTGCAATTTCAGCCAGGGCTAGAGAGAGGCTTCAGGGAAGAGCAGATGAGAGAATTTGCAATTTCATCAAGTTCCTAATAGCTCAAGTGAGAAACATATCTATAATTCCAATGCTCTGGGTTTTCTCCAGCAGACCGGGTAGACAGAGACATCAGGCGAAATTTCCTGTTCCCTCATGGCTCTGCACAACACTTTCTCACCACCTCTCCAACATGTCCTGATGTTGTGTATCTGGTGTGCAAAGTACAGAAGGCACACCGGAGTTGTCTTCTGGCTTGGAAAGGAACTTGAAAAGACTACAGACAGCTACTAAAAATGCTAAAATGCTGGAAATCAATGCAGCATTTATTGGAAGAGGAAAATCATACTACTTCACCATTTCTAAGACCCATGGTTCAATAAAGCAAATGGAAAAATGTTTTGTTCAATACACTGTTCAATACATTGCTTGCATTACTGGCTTACACAGCTGTATGATACCCAGACATTTTCTTGGTGCTGGTGCATTCACTTTCCTAAGCCTTCTTACGGAAAAAGGCTACAGCTGTTAAAAGTGTTTTATAGATGGGGAATGGAGAAACTTAGATCACTTTACAGCTAAAAATACAGGTCTTTGAAACCTGGACTAATGCTTAAATTATTGTATCTTCCTTCCCTTTCCATCCATTGTTCCAGTTGTGAAGCGTCCACTGTGACACGGAGTAGCCCAAGAAATGCATTAGGATTTTTATCTGTGTACTTCTGGGTTCTTTTTGTTGTCCTAAAGTCATCAAATATCAAAATCAACTTGAGTAAAAAGGGTCCACTGGGTAGACAATTTCAGTGCAAGATCTTTGACACTGGAACTCATTTTCTGCAGTGGACCTTGTTTGTATGCATCGCATTCAGTGAGGTTTTGAGTGCCCTCCAGGAGGCTGACCTGCTCTCTAAAGACAAAAGATGCAGTAAAGAGAACTGAAGAAGAAAATAATTTGAAATTCACAATAATCAATTAGGATGTCCTTGATAGCTATTCTAAGCTGTAGGAAGTGCATTTTGCTTCACTGTAGTTTTGCAGAGAAGATAGGTGCTTTTATAGGGATGAATACATAAATATTTCAGATGATAAGCTGCTTACATTGTGGACTTCAATGTTCCTAGTGCAAGCAAGAAAGCTGCTCTCAACTTTTAGCTTTTGTCTGTCATTCAGAAATATGTAAGGCCTCGACTGGAGCAGGTCTGGTCTCATTACAGGGAAGAAAGTGAGGCAGGGTTGCTACAGTCAAACACAGCAATTTGCTGTGGCAGAATTAAGCTATATTCCTTTTCCTGCATGTAAGTTACTGAGCTACACAGGTCTTTGTTATTCTATATAAAACTAGAATAATGTACGGTTATCTGCACTCAGACTAATACATAACATTGTTTTAAGTTACATGGCCTAGAAGAGAGATTGGGATAAATTTAGTAGCATTACTGTAAACTGGTTACAAATTTGCTAAAGTATAATGGGTTTAAGGGAGACAAAGTTTGCTGACGATTTAGTGAGTTCATGTAACTGTAGGTTTTATGAAAGGTGAAGAAACATCATGGAGAGGCAACATTGACACTCTTTTTTCACCAGACAGGGAAACTGGTAGTCAGGCAGTCAAAGTTTCCCTTTCTACCAGCCACTGTGTCAGCTGAATTATCTATTTAGAGACCTCTATCCCATCTACTCACCTGATTTTTTTCCCCCTCCTCTGCTAGACCCTTGGGAGATACTATTTTGGGACACTATTTTTTTGCCAGGGCAGCCATCTCTGTGACGTCTATTTGTAGAAGATATCCTCCCCTGCACTCCTAGATGAGGATGCAGGTGCAGATGAGGAAGTCCCTTGCTTTCACTGCTGCCTAGAAAACTGTTTTCTGTATTCTCTTTGGAATTTGGCAAACGAAATTAATTCAGGCTAATCGAGGAATACACTTGTACCCCACTATCAATTTGCACTCCACTGAAGTGGAGCTCAAGCCCAAGTCCAAATATGTATGTTGAGAAAGGCACTATACACCTCCACATAGTCAGCCTATCTAGCCCCATAAAAGTTATTTCAGCTCAGAAGACCTGAGAAAATCCAGAATCATTCATATTTGCTTGGGAAGCTGGGGGACTTGAGCAAAAATGCTATGTTTATCTGAGTAACTTTAACCTGAAATCCACTCCAGTGTGAATTACCGAAGTGATGATACATATTGTTGCCAAAAAAGAATTCCACAGCCATGCCTGCTGAGGAACTAGGAAAAAAAAAAAAAAGATCCCTCTTTTACGCCAGTTTCCTCCAGCCCCTTAGAGCTAGCAGGTATGGCACAAGCCAGTAGAAAGGGCAGAAGCCAGTAGAAAGGACACAACCAGTTTATTACAGTCTCAAATCTAGTCTTAGTCTAGGATATAAACTTCATCTTCTAATGACTATAATGCAGCCTTTTGGAGCTAGTTGGTATGATAAACATATTCTGCTTAAGTAGTTCCAAGCCATTTTTTTCTTCTACAAGCGTAACTATTTCAGTTGGAAGTGTTCTCTCTCTTTTTTTTTCCCCCCACATACTGAAATGGTTGTATTGGCATCATACACCTTTATACAAATATAATCTTCATTCACAGTAGAGATCACAGAGCTTTAACTCCAGGATATTTAAAGCCACTGCAATTTCTCTATGTAGACAAACCACATAATTTCCAACACTTGGAGATTCATCCATCAGAGTTCTTGCTACATGGCTTGTCACAGTTTTGGAGAGCTTCCCAAAACTCGCTGTCACGAAATATTGTCACAATATGCAGGATCCTTTCCTCCAGTTCCACTTCAGAAAAGCAGGCAGAAGTTACACCCAGCAGCCAGTGGCCTTCAAAGCCTGCAGCACTTTTGCTTCTCTTCCACATAGCTGACCTTGAGCTGTACTTGCTTCAGCTATTCTCTCCCTCTCTTCTTTCACTGAGGAGTTTGCTCTGCCCTGTCTGATGTTCCTGAGTCATTATCCGTGTCTTAAGATACATCTCTGAGTGTCTCATGTGCAAGTTAAATGACAGAAATAAAAGGCTCCACTCTTAATAACACTTCTTAGCAAAAAAGATCCAAACTCTGCCCTTCCACGACCCTCTTACAGGCTTGTGTCTTCTCTGTCATGAGAAGCTGGAATGTGTTGCATCAGGTTTCAAAGATCTGACTGCTTGTGGAGGATGCTAAAATATCCTCTCAGCAGGGAAATACCCCAATCTGTAGTGCTATCCATTATTTTGGAATAGACAGCGAGTCCAATCCCAATAGCTCAAAACTGCTCCCACAAGCTCTGATAATTTAACCTTGGCCCCAAAAACCTGGCACTTCTACTGCCTCCATGTACTGAGGAATCCTTTCCACGGCCTCAAGGAGGAGCTTGGCTGGGACAAAAGCTGAAAATAGGTGGGCAGTCAATGACTTGGGATGAGCTCAGAAGCACCTCCTCCCGCCAGCTCTTTGAAGCATGGGGATGATGCGTGAACCACAACCACCTCACCCCATAGCAGCCAGAGGAGCAACAGTTTGTGCCACATTCCTTCACTTTTCAGCTGGGACTTACCTTATGAATCTTCCCTATTTTATTGCCACAAGGTGACAGCAAGGACAACAAGGACAGTGTGAACTGAACAATTCCAAAGACAGGAAAACACCTCTGTGCATTGCCTCAGATGATTACAGAAAAGATCTAGAAATAAAAAACCCCAAACTTTTCTTGATTTCTAAATGAAGAAATAAAAAAACTATAAAATTTTATTAAAAAAGCATAAAACTGACATTCCTATTGTTTCTCTTATTTTCTTTTTTTTTCCTGTGTGAAACCAATCACTCTTACCAGTGTCTCCTTGAAATGCTCAACCTCCTCATCTGGTTTTGTCAGACCCGGACCCAAAAAAATCCAAACAAGCTCAAAGTGATGTAGAGTGTGTCGTAGAGCTCATCTTATTCAAAAGTTTTGGGCTAAAGAAAGAGGAATCCCATAAGAGCAGAAAGTAAAGGTATGATGTGCCCCAATAGAAGTGTGAGCACAGCAGTGCACTGGGCCCTCAAGGCCTTCAGAGTCAGAAAATCACAGGTGCTGCCTGCTATAATGAAACAACACCTGTTGGAAATAGAGCCATGAGAATTTGATACAAGAGTTTATTGAGTGTCACAACAGCCTCCAGAAATGCTGTGCGAAGGTGTCTCACAGGGCACTATACCAGGTTCTGAGGACAGCACTGACTGACCCACTACTGGGCACTTTGACTTCAGCCAACAGGCCACGTTTGGGGAAAGCGTGACCTTTGGGGGTATAATAAAGGCACTGCTTTCAGAACAAGAAACCTAACAGCTGTGGAACTGATTGCAGGCATAGCACAAATTGCTTAGGAGTCTAATTTTACATGTAAATGGCAATTAGGCTCTTAGATCACTTGGGTTAGAAAATTTCACCGTGGACCATCTGGAATGTGCAGGAGCAGTAGTCCTGGCCACATACCACAGACTTTTTTATTCTCCTGTAGGAACTCACCTGTCTGGGAGCAGGGTGTCTTGCTACTCTGTAAGGAGCAGCTGCCCATGACCTCACGTTTCAGTGATGACCTCACACTGGCTCTGTACCAGTAATTTCTAGGGGACTATTCCCATTTTACCACATTGTAGAGAGAAGGATCTGGCTCACTGAGATGAATGTGTGAGAACTTTCAACTATGAGAAGATGCCACCATGCCCTGCCCCCTGCATCTCCTACGCCTGAGAGACGAGCCTTGAAGAGAAATACCTGCCAAAGAGCCTCCACCTCACATCACGCACCATAATAAAAAATTCTGGTATTTACTGGTATGTTGCCAAATTAACAGAAATGATCATCAAAAATCTATCTTGACAGTGTCTAATAACAAGCTTTTTAGAGGCCTGTATTTTTTGCCTTAGCTGCAACTCTTCAAAAATGTAATGCTTTGTTTTGACTTGACTAAGGGCTGGGGTGGGTAGGTGGGTGGTCTGGAATCCATATGGGCCACTTTAAGTACCTTAGTCACACCAGAAGCTTCAAGTTACCACAGCATCCCCTCTGTTTTTCCTGTTAGCAATGATAGAACCTTAAATTGAAAATAAAAAATAAAAATTTCCAGTTTAATTAGTTACAAACCAGTTTTATACAGCATTTCCCTTTCTGGAGATAGTCAGCTTATGAGCTATTTGCTGCCTGGTAACTGGTTTCTCTAAATTTTCAGAAAAAAATAGCTCAGCATGTTTCTTTTAGTTATTCTCTCACTGACTTGAAGTAATACTTTGCTTATTTATTCCACTTTCCTGTGGTCCAGCTTGTTCATTCTTTTTGAGTTCCACTTGTCAATATTTGGACAGGAGACCTTAAAGAGAACCCTGCTCAGGTGTTGATCCAATGCTCTCACATGGTATCTTGCAGCCTTGTACTTCTGAAGATGCTTTCTGATGCTCTGCAAAAGCAACGACAGAGCAGGTCTTTAAAAACGCCTTTTATGGAGTGTCACTATTGAAAATGGTGTACCTAAATAAAAATCCCTAGTACTTCCTCCCACCATGAATGTCCCAGCAGCATCTGCTTGACAGTGTTCTATTTCCTGAAGCAATTTGGTCTCTCATGGTGTCACTCAGTACCCAACAGCTGCTGTCAACCAAGAAGTAGCTTCAGATCCACAGTGGGTGAAGTTTCTTCCAGGGAGCCCTGGAATCTCCACATTTTTGCAGTCCTGGAGAGGGTTTCCTGTCCTACAGGATGCACCACTTCCTTTTGATTACTGCAGCCAAGCTTTTTCCAGGCAGGTAGCGTTTTAAGATTCCAGAATTGCACAAACACCATTTGGGAATGTTTGAGAACAAAATATGATTTACTTTGGTACAGAACAGCCACATTATTCATGCAAATCCACTGCCAAGGGAGTCTTGTCATAATATACCATCTATTTAGGAAGAAAGAAACAAGGAAAAAAAGCCCACCCTTCTCATAACTGGTGGGACATCATAAATCGTGGATTCCAAGAGCTTTGGCCCTCCACCATCTGCTGATTTCATTATGCCTTCCCTCCCTTTACTGAGACTTCTGTATTCCTGCCAAGTGTTGTTTCTGTGTCCTTCTCTCCAGGCTTGGATAACTGCACTCCTCCCTCTTTTTTCAGGCCACCCCTGTGCTCTCCGTGGTGCCAGCTCTCAAGTGCACCAAGGTGAGCCAGAAAAACGCCAGAAAAGGGGCCCAGATAAGCACCAGCGTGGAAATGGTGGGGATGGCTGTGGGACTTCAGTCAAGAATACACCAAAATGACCGTTCGGTACTTATATCCCCTTTAGGCGACAAATCAGCTTCATCTCACTGGTAGAGCCTCTTTAATACCATTTTGTTTTCTGCTGGTGTTCAAGGCTGCAGACAACATGAAATGCAAGAGATGCTGTTATTATTGCACTACAGCCAGGGAGGTGTGGAAAGAAGCCACCACTTGGTCCTGATTACAACTTCTGGGGATGCTGTCGTGACGGAGACTGACTGTGGTGCCAGATAGCCTGGGGAATAGTGTCCAATGGGCTTTTAAGATAAATGCTTTTAATTTCAATAATTTTTCATTTCTTTCTTGATAGTGAGTCTAGTCTTCTAGCTGAGCAACTACATCTATTTTTGTTGCCCATTGGATTTGATTTCTAGTTTTGCAGACTGCACAGGAGCAAGGATCTGGGTTCCTGGTAGATGTGGAGTATGTGACATGGTACCTGACCATCTACAGTGACTTCTGCACAAACAGTGAAACAAAAGAGACCCTGCCTTGACTATATTGTGGAACAGGAGGGAGTCACAGGGAAAACACACGCATGTGCACAGAGGACATACTATTTTTGCACCCCTGCTATTCTGGAAAGTCCCTCGTATTGATTATATTGCCATACACTTCATGTTGCAAGGAAGGAGAAAGCAACAGGTTTCATCAACCTTGTGTTGAGAGGCTGTTTTTTTTCTATCCAGAACCAGATGGAAGTGGTAGGGGAACATCTGAAAACCAAGCCACGTGCATGGTGGTTGTGCTGCAATTGTACCTCCACAAGGTGTGGTGTGGCCTGTAACAGCCAGTGGGGTGCTTTCATAGTGAAAGCTATTAAGTGTTATTAATGAATTATGTTATGGTAAAAGCAACAGCAAACAGGTTGGTAATTTAGTCAGGAAGTATTTTAGGGTCTGATCGGTTTTGCTACTGCAGTCAAAGATTAATTGGGGTTGGGCACTGTTGCTTGTCTGGAAGGTCGAGTAAAACACCTGGATGTGTGGAGCAATGTTGTATGCATTGCCAGGGGACTCCACAGGAGTCAGAGGCAAAGATGACTCCTGGGCCTCGGCAGCACAATTTCTGACATGTTGTCACAGCACACCACGATATTTTAAGGCTTTTTAAAAGTGGGAGGCGTGCTGACAGAAGTGCCACAGCACATGTGCAATCCCGGTGTGATCCATTCAGCCAATGGAATATATTTATCTATGGAGATTGCCTAATGCTAAGAAGCCCTCAGCTTCTCTTCCATTAGGGAGTTGAGAAGTTTTTCACTTGTCTTGGCCACTCTATTTCAAAGTGATCAGCTTTTGGGAAGAAAATACACAGAAAGAAAGTAACCCAACAGTTTGTATCACACATTTGCTGAAGCTATCTTAAAATGCTGCAGAAAATGTATTACACAAATACACTGGCTACCATCACATTTTCCCTTTTCAGAATCTCTGAAAAACACAATCTATTTAAAAATCATGAATTAGGCAATTATCAATGATGGCATTCATGTAAAACTATTTTTTTCAAATTATTTAAGTTTTTTTCTGGCTTTTAAACTTCTAACTTTCATGTTTTAAAGCTCTTCTCAGCAACCATCAGGGAAAGTTACGGTAACTAAGTAAAAAGAAAGCTGAACTTCAGTTAGGACCATAACTCTGACGTAGAACCTCTGACTACTGAGAAACATCCAAGAAAATAAGGAAATCTGATGGTAATTCCCATAGCTCTTGAGGAACCTCTCACATACACACGCAGAATATTCTAAGTAGGAAGAATCAGCAAGTGGCTGGCTTGGGTGAAAGGCTGAAGCGAAGACTGAAGCTTCATACTAGATCTAAGCGAGTTTCAAAATGGCCTATAAAAACAACAGGAAGAGCCTGTAAAGCTGTTTCCTGATGAAAGAAGACCTTGTCCTTCAGGGTTTAGGGTATCTCTGTAAAGCTGTCTCATTCCCTAAGTTTGCTTTTGCTGTCAGCAAGATATACCTGAAATCACATAGCTTTGTAGGGATTATTCAAATCAGAGAAAGGAGTTTAAGGAATTCGAAGCACTGAAAAAATGTCACTCCTTATAAGCATGTTTGGGAAAACAGTTTGGGTTTAGTTTGCTCTGGTATTCAGGGATCCTAAAGAAGAGAACTGAGCCTTAGTAATATCCTTTTCCTAATCCAGATCAAATGGTAAGAGGAATGGATAGGATATTCCTCTCCGAGGCGTACCAGGTGGGCCACAGGTACATCTTTCAAGGTGTGCTTCAAGGCACAGTTGACTCAACAATGCATCTCCACAGGCCACTAAATATCTGTCTTTTCACCTCCTCTCAATTTTTTTGTCTTTCTCTTTTCCTAATTAACTTCATTCCTTCACTCCATTCTCTCAAACCTTCTCATCCCTACTCCTTTTTTCCATTAATTTTCTTTACAAGATCTTTCTCTGTTGTCCTCCCTCCAATTTTGCCCTCACAATTCACCTTGTCCCATCCTACAGGCCTTGTTCTGCTCAGGGTATAGAAGGATTGACCCAGGTTTACATCCTTAAGCAGGATCTTACAGGGTCACAGCCTTAAGCTACTTTTTTTCTGGTTCCCATTTATACAGGGCTTTACTCTCCTGTTGATTTCTGGTGACATCAAGTCCTTCTCAATAGCTGATTTAACTTGGGAGCATACGGCCTGAGAAGAGCCTACCAACAGGTGAGTCCTATTGAGGAAACATCTCTTTTTCAAGGACACATACTCTCCTTCTTCTTGCACCTGATTTCTCTGTGCTGTGTCTTGCAGAAGTGGCTTCCTTTTTTTTAGATACCCCCCTATATAATTATAGGAATTTTATATATAATTTCCAAAACAGACATTGCTTTGCTGCCATCATCTCCTTTCCAAATGCTGTCAGGCATTTGGCACTTCTGTGGCCTTCCAAATGATGGCACATAAGCTCTCTGTCATGAGGGTTATATAGCTTGATTTAGCTTTTCTCCTCAGGTCAGCAGAACTGAGAGCACATCTCGACATCCTGGATGAAGTACACAAAGTAGGTTAACTCTTTGCCTTCATTTACAGTGCAGCATCTGACAGTGAGTGTTTAGCCCCTGGTGTTTATCCATTTGAGGCTGTGGTAGTTGTTTGTAGATCAGACCAGGGGGTTCATGCTCAAGAGATTGTGCCAGCCTTTGCTGAGTCTTTGACCACCAGAACCAACAGAACAGGACCAGCAAGAAGCTGTCAGGATCAGTGCATTGCTCTCGCATGCTCCACTCCACAGGCCCCACTCCTGTTTCTGCTTAGGGATATCATAACAGCACCTAAAGGCTCGCTCAGAGATAATGGCCAACTGTGCTGGATGATGCACAAACATACTGTTGAGGAAAGTCTGTGGCACAAAAAGTTGAACACTGACACAGTTAGACAAAAGGAACAAGAAACCATTATCTTCCCCAGATCAAAACCAGGAACTGAGACAGCAACTGTGACTTGTCAAGGTCACTCAAGGATTGAGCAACAGAGATTAGAACAGAAATTTATATATCTCTGAGTCACAGCTCAGTGTCTCAGTCACAAGACCATCCTTCACCTCTCCCTCTTACCCCAAGGGAGGAACATGTCATTCCTATTTGCTTACCTAGCAGCAGTCCTAGCTACAGGAGATAGGGTCCTTCTAAGCGAGCAGGGTACCAGCTAGGGTGCAGTCTGAAGCAGTAGGGACACATGAGCACTTGCCTTGCTGCTGGAGGCATATGACACAGCTGGTGTGCATTAGAAAGGCTGCCTGTTTCCTACAGCACCCTCAGATTTCATGCCCCATGAAGCTGATGGAGACAAGGAGAACTTGCAGCACGATCCCCTCAGATTAGGTTTCTGAACATTTCCTTTGTGGCATGCGGAGAGAATCTGAAGGAGAGCTCAACAGCACAGATATTTTCCTGGCAAGGGAAGAGCTTTGAAGCTCTCAAGTGGTCCCAGAATAAACTTCACGACTTGGGAATGAATACTATGTGCTGACAACATCATCGGTTCACGGCTTTAAAGGCAACCTTCAGAACAGCTTTTCTTGGCACCCACTGCAGGGTTGTGATCCACACAGAATTTCTGGAAAGAATGCAAAGGGTTAAGTGGAACACCTCCACAGGATGCTTCTGTGGGCATGCATGCTCATCTCCGTGGACATCAAGGGATGGGGGCATTCACCCATGAGAAGCAGATGTGAGCTGGAGCTTTCTGGTGGGCCCAGTCCTGCTGGTTCCCCTCCCAAACCTGAAGTCCCCCTGAAGGGGGAATGGAGGGGAAAGGGAATCACTGGGACACAGTCTGGGAGAGGAATTGCAACAAACACAGAGACATGGTTTAGGCTGATATAGCATAGCTAGACAGATTAGGAGAGGCCCTACAAATACCAAAAATAATCACATAATGAAAAAGCAGTAACTCATATTAAGTGATTCCTTGCAGAAGATGGACAGGGATCTAAATGGGAAGAGGGTGCTGGTCAGATAGATGGTTTGGGATGCCTGCTGCCTAAGAAACAATGTGGAGGATTAAAAAAGGTTATCTAATGAAAGTAGATACAGGGGCAAAATTCTGGCTCTGTTAAAATCCAAGACAGAAAAAGACTTCAGGGAAGTCTGGATTTGGCTGAGGAGATTTGCTGTGCTTGTAAGCCTGCAGGCACTGTTTTTGCTCGTAGTCACAGCATGGTGCATGTGTGGTACTGCCATGTACTTGAATGCCATCTAGGCCAGTTTATGAGGAAAACTACTAGTTAGAAAGTACAAACTTCTAGTTGTATCATACACTTTCTCTTCAAAACCTTTGAAACCTTGGGGGAGTTCTTGGCTGTGGGCAGGAAAGCTGAACAAGCAAAGCTTTCCCTGTCCCTCTGTGTGGTCCTGTGAATGGTTTCTTAAGTATCTTGAAACAAAGTTGTTTTTCTGCATGAAACTTGGTCCATTCAAGACCAAGTTTCATGATCTACACTTCTGCTGTAATGGAAGTTTCACTTCTCATTCCTACCAGGTCCCAGGCAGACACTGTGCCGTAGCAGCAATAGCTTGAGAACCTATGACTTGGGGCAGAGCGGCTGGAAAGCTGCCTGGTGGAAAAGGACCCAGGGTTGTTGGTTGACAGGGGCTGAGCATGAGCCAGTGTGTGCCCAGGTAGCCAAGGAAACCAGTGACATCTTGGCCTGTATCAATAATGGTGTGGCCAGCAGGACTAGGGCAGGAATCGTCCCCATGAACCAGTGTACCCCCCTGGGAAGGCTGCAGCTCAAATCCTGTGTCCAGTTTTGGGCTCCTCACTACAAGAAAGATATTGAGGTGCTGGAGTGTGTCCAGAGAAGGGCAGTGGAACTGGTGAAGGGTCTGGAGCACAAGTCCTATGAGGAGCAGGTCAGGGATCTGGGTTGTTTTACCTAGAGAAAAGGAGGCTCAGGGGAGACCTTATCAAATTATCTGAAGTGAGGTTGTAGCCAGGTGGGATCAAACTCTTCTCCCAAGTAACTACCAATAAGACAAGAGGAAATGGCCTCAAGGTGCACCAGGGGAGTTTTAGATCAGATATTAGGAAAATCTCTTCACTGAAAGGGTTGTCAAGGATTTGAACAGGCTNCTGGTGAAGGGTCTGGAGCACAAGTCCTATGAGGAGCAGGTCAGGGATCTGGGTTGTTTTACCTAGAGAAAAGGAGGCTCAGGGGAGACCTTATCAAATTATCTGAAGTGAGGTTGTAGCCAGGTGGGATCAAACTCTTCTCCCAAGTAACTACCAATAAGACAAGAGGAAATGGCCTCAAGGTGCACCAGGGGAGTTTTAGATCAGATATTAGGAAAATCTCTTCACTGAAAGGGTTGTCAAGGATTTGAACAGGCTTGCCAGGGAAGGGTTTGAGTCACCATCCCCAGGGGTATGTAAAATACATTTAGATATGGTGCTTAGGGACATGGTGTAGTGTTGTACTTGGCAGTGTGAGGTTAATGTTGATCTTGACAATCCCAAAAGTGTTTTCCAGCATAAACAATTCTATGATTCTAACTAGTGTCAATCTGCAGAGATGTTCCTGGGCTCAGGACATTTTCTGACAGTGGGAGAGCAGAAGCAGCCACAGAGCAAGACAGTCTTTCTTCAACAAGGAGCCCCACACAGCTCCTGGCCTTGTCAAGTTGGAGCTCCAAGTTCGTGACCATTTTTCCTTCTTACAGAGGGAAGAGGAGTAAAGATATTATTACTGTGTTACTCAGATCTGCCCCCAGTTTTAGGAACAAATCAGTAATTGCAATCAAAGCTACAAGCAAAAAGCTGGTGACAGCTGGGTAGGTTTTGTAAACGACATAGCAAAATCTCTGTGGGGTCTCCCCACTGAGATTTTCTTTTCCCCTTGCAGGTTCTCCCACCTGGTAGAGAGCAGTGCAGGAGAGCACGACAGAGGAACCAAGCATGACTACAGACAAATGTGTACAGATGTTATGGCTGCCTTGAGCTGACACAACCTTTGCTGGAGTTCAGTTCACCACTTTCCCTTCCTTTTTCTTATGCTGTATCCCCATACTGTAAGGTGATGCACTGCCACATCACCACATACTTATTAAAGCCTGTGATGACAGTCCTACAGCCAGTGAATTCCCACAGATACTTTAATCACAGGCCAAAGAAAGGGCAGCAGGAAAGCAGCAACTGGAAATTATTGATGGAGAAGGGGATGTGACAATTAGGCAGCCTGATGACAGATGCCAAGCAGGAATACACATACAGGGAAGAGAGGATTGCATGACAGGAACGTTGCTTTTTACCACGGGACCACAGAGTTAGAATCTCTTGCTGTTACCATGATGTGATGCCTCAGAGAAGAGGGGATGAGCTACTGGGGAAGAAGAATCTCCCTGAACAAAGCAAAAAGTTAGCAAAGGAGCAGCTGATATATGAGCTGGGCTTCCCTTTAATTATCTTGCCAATAATGAATGCGATAACTCTCCAGAGGGTAAGACTGAAGTGTGGTAGTGGAGATAGTGAGATATGAGCTCTCAAGTTCACTGTAGGATGTGAGCTTCTTAGCTGGATGAGAGGATGGAGAGAAAAGGGAGAGAGTGGGACAGATCTTTGGTCCCAGCTTTGTCACAGAGCCTATGGTGCAAAGCAGGCAGAAAGCTGACCGAAAGAATTGCAGTGAGGCAGTGCAGCAGTGTTTCTTAGCAATTCAGTCTTTATTAAAAAAAAAAAAAACAAAACAAACCAGACACAGCTCACTGCTTTTCCTTTATAACCAACTAAAAAAATAGACCAAAAACTTGTATGTGCCTTTATTTTTTCCTCCTGTTTATATAAATTAAATAGCATTTTCTTTCTCCCTCTCCTTCTTGTTGCTTGCAAGCAGGAATGTAGGTGTGTTTTCTTTTGGTGTGTATTTTCACAGTATTTTGTAGAAAACCTTTAATGTCATACCAAGCACCTGTCATCTTTGACAGCAAGTTCATGAGCACTGACATGAAACACCCAGCTTCATGTCTCTTGCTTCTCTTGCTATTTAGTAGAAGGTAGGGGAGAGCACATCTAAATCTCTGGCCACTATAGCAGTGTCCAAGGGACACATATCTGTGGCACAGGTAGCACAAACCCTAAATTCCTTTTAATAACATTATCCTTGGATCCATTTTAATCTTTTTGCAGGTCGAGAATTAGCTGGATAAAATGTTAGCTCATGTCACCTTGCCCTCACACTTTTTTGAGTCAAATATGTACTTGATTCATCTGAAGATCCGGTTCATTAAGATTAATAATTTATCAAAATATGTAACAGCACTTATAACATTTACATGTAACTAAGTAATTTTCCTTACATGCAATTGCTGCAACTGCACCAAAGTTACATCCATATAAAAGGGACAGTAACACAAAGACTGGGGAAGGCAGGAATCTGTAACTGGCTGTACAGTCAGATACCATTTTCACCATATCACAGTTTGTTTTGAGACTCACTACTTGGAAAGACACATGTTATGAGAAAGATCTACATTCTCATCACAACTGAAACACATAAAAGTTCTGACACTTCAGAGAAAAAACACCAGGCTTCCACAAGCCTGCTCAACCAAAGGGCTGCAGCAGCATCGACAGACCCTTTCCACACTGCATATAAATTTTGATTCTGAAGACTGCTTTCTTCTCTGACAGCTGTTTTTTCTCTTTGATGCATTGTACTGATGGGAGTTAATGTGGCTCACTGGCTCACGTGACAGCATCAGAGGTTTGTATCTTGCTCTGTGGCACCACTGTCTCCCAGATGGTCTTCAGTGGATCACAGATTACGTTCACCAGCTGTGCCTGGCATGGGAGGGGTGGCTAAGGGGAGACAGCAAATGCAGTGCTGCAGAAAAAACACAGAGCAAAAGCTGCTTGCTGAAGGGACCACAAGGTGGGAATTAATTGCATGAGTTTTGCCCATGACAAGCAAGACCTTGCAAGTCTGTCCTATCAACCTCTATCCACTGTATAAACCAAAAAATCTGTCCAGGGCTCTCCCAAAGCCCTCTTCCCATTTGTATATGTATATTGCCTCAGCTGGAGTCATGATAACATTTCTTCTGTGTTCATCCTAACACCACGGCGCTGTTGCTGTGGTGATCTACAACAGTGACAGCCGTGAGAGTGATGGATGGAGCACATGGAAAACCATGGGAAATCGGAGGGCAGAGGATAGGAGCAGGGCATGTAAGCCGTGTGCTTCAGCTGGCAAAGAGAGGAACGGAGTGAAAAGCACATGAATGAGCTTGACTGAAGCAGACTAAAAACGAAGGGGAAAATGAAACACAGAAGAAAGGTCACAGAGACACTGGCTTTATGGTTAGGCAGGGAGTAGGGATTTGGTAGACAATTTGTTTTACTAACGACTTCCCAAACAACTCTAGCCAAGTCATCCCAGCAGTTTGAACATCAGTTTCTCTTCTGTAAAAAGTTCCTGAGAGAGGAACTGTCACATGGGCCATGGGGAGTATAAAACAGAATGGCAATCACCTTCTAAGTGAAAAAAACAGGCTGAAAATCAACCAGAAAAAATAAAAGCTTTTATCTGAACAGTCTCAAAAAGTCACAGTTCATGGAGGAAAGCAAACAGAAACAGACTGTGAGGAAGTTGAATCCATTTCTGTTTGTCTCCATGATGGATCTATACACAATATATAGTTACTATACTTTTAGGAAGCTCTTTCAGCTCCGTTTTTGGCATGAGCATTGCAGGGCTTATCCCCAACTGGCAAGTGTAGTGTTATCTCATGTCCCTCAGCATCAGGGGAGGACATGGGCTTTCTGCTGAAATAGTGTTTTCCTTTCCCTGCTGTCATTCTCCTCCCACCAGGTATTTTCTGTGAATCATTGTTTTGCACCCTGAGTTCTACTGGTGTGCTGAAAGCAGACTTTAATTTAGGTAAAGTGGAGAAGACCTCTTGGATATGGATGCTGCCAAAGTGATCTGTGATTAGGCAAATATAGCCCTGGAAGCCTCTCAGTCACTCAGTGCTATCACAGGAAGTCACAGAACACAGTGTCTTTCATTTGAGTGAAATATCTGTAAAGAATCTGGCTTCTTTCCTTGCCTCTCCCATTAGAGACTGCTTCTAACCCTGATTGCTCTGATGGTTAGAAGCTTTCTTTTAATCTCTTGGGTAAGTTCCTTTATGGTCAGTTTAGACCCAGTTGTTCTTGGGATGTCCTTCAGCTGCAATAATCTTCTGATTTTTACACTTCAGTAGATTTATAGAGAGGAAATCTAGCTTCTCATCCTTCACTTTCCTGGCTGTGAAAACCAGTCTCACTTAGTCTCTCTACACAGGCTAGGAGTCTCCCTGGCCCTGGTATCATGTGCTCACTCTTCTCTTCACCTGTTCCCTTTGGAACTCCTATTTCTAGGAAGTGAGCAACAAGAATGGTACTCCATTTTTAAGACGAGATCTCTCCTGAGTCCTGCATACCACTTACCACTTCTCCCTCTCTTTCTGGATACATTGTAGGGTATTATTTGTCTTCACACAATTGCAACATTTTGGGGCTCACAGTCACTGTGCAATGAGAGTGTAGTATGCTATTAAGTGCAAGTTTTTGTCATTCTCTGGCATTTCCAGCTGTTGAGCCACAACAGTGTTGCTGTTACAGAAGCTGATACATTTCTGCATATTAAAGCTAAGGCACTAGGAAAGCCAGCTACTGAATTCCACTCTTCCAAACAGACACCTTCCCTTTCTGTACAACCTGCCTTTGTCTCCCCATCAGCCAGCTCTTTAGCTACCTTCTAACCTTTTCATAACTTTTATTTTAGCTATTAGTTTCACTTATGGCACTATGTCAAGTGCTTTATTGCAGTCTGGACAGATCTCTATTATTTCCCCAATCCAAAATAGTTGTTTTATCAAAGAGAAATACTGAGTTATTCTGGCATGCTCTGCCTTTGACAAACTAATATTGCATTGTTCCTCACTGTTCATTTGGCTCTGTGTTTTTTTTTAATTCTTCCCTCCTACAGATTGGCTCTAAAGCTGTAGGCACTGTGGAGGTCAGAAGAATGGGTCTGCATTTCCCTAGATTACACACTTTTCCTTTTCTTAGAGATAACAGAAGCACTGCATCTGTTATTCTGCAGTCAGACAGTGCCACCACCAACTTGACAGATTAATTAAAAATCCGCCCTGTAAGATTTACCATTTCATATGCCAGCTATCTCAATATTCTGAGATATTCTGGTCCCTGTGACTGGAGCTGATCAAGATGCTTACGTTCCTGTTTCATCTCAAATGCAGTAATTTCCTTTTCTGTACACACAGTGTTTGCCCCATATTCTCCTTTGTCAGAATTGCTGAAAATTGGAGTGTTACTCACTTAATTCATGTTGTCCATGGGTCACACCTACGACCCCCTCATTACTTTCCCCAAGCATGCAGAGGTCCTTTCCACATCATGTCACAAAGGAATAATTTGTTTTTTCTTTCACTTGCCATTGCAAGATGTATCTCAGGTTGGCCTTTAATCATTCTCAATTAACTTGCACTGTTTTAACCCTCTTTCCCTCCAGCACACAGCAACCCTTGCAGTGTCCTGCTGCTTACTTCTGGTGCAACCTGTGCTTTCGGAGCTACATCACTCTAAAGGACCACTAGCAGAATCAGTTTGGAGCCAATATAAAAGAGACATCACAGGGACTTGCCCGGGATTAACATCAGCCGTGTTCTAAACTATCAGGAATTAAATGTGTTCAACAAGTGTGTGAAGGTACGCCCTAAATCCTTCACTGAGATAAATGAAAGCATTTCTGCCCATGACCCTGTTGCTCTGGGTCAGGGAGAAAGAAGCACTTTTCTCTCCTTGCCTGTTCTACACGTTCACTTATTTTGTAGATTGTCTCTTTTGTATTTTTAGAAGTGGATGTTGCTAAGGCAACCAAACTAGCTGAACATTTTGTTTCCCTAAGAACAATACATGTTTAAATATTCAGGCAATTTTCCATTGTTCAGAAGAAATTGTGAGATCAGTCAGATTATCCAGACCAGATGAGGGAAGTTTAGGTTGGCCTTCTCTTACATGTAAAAAGACTTCAGTGCGCAGACAGCCATCCAACAGCTCTGTCCAAGGAGGAGCAATACACAGCAGACACACAGACTACCCTCATAAACGGGGAAACGTTTTAGTTTATTTCCTTCTGTTACACTCCCCACAATAAATTAAAGCCTGTATATGTTTCCAGGTGGAGGAGTTACACTCAGCCCTGTGTTGAGCCTGACACAGGGCCTGCTCCTGCTCTGAAAGCATAGCATCAGATAGTGACAGTATCCTACAGGTCAGAAGGGACAAAGAAAATATCTATCCACTTTATCACAGCCTTCCCTCTTGCTGAATCCATGACTTTCAGGTATATTTCAAGCATCTGGAAAAGACTTAGAATGTTCCTACACTAAAATATTCCAGCTGCTTGCTGATATGCCCAAAACAGGGCTGGTGATGGGATCCTGCAAGCGACTCCCACCTACCTGTACAAAGCTCACCAGCTGAGCTGGCTTTCTGGCTGACTTTGCACCAGAGAAGATTCCGAAGGGGCTGGCACAGCCCGTCCCACTGGCTGATCTGTGATGGCAGGAACTCCCACGTTGTAGGTGGTGTCGAACAAAGTGCGGTGCTCGCGCCCTGCAGGAGAGCCAGAACCTCGCACTGAGACTGAGATACCTTGAAGCCTGCTTCTGACATGAGTATTTTCCAGGGTGATCGCTAAGTGTGCTTAGTTTCACTTTCCCCTCTGGCATTGTGAGATGGCTAAAACTATAAAAACCTAAAGAAAATACGATGCTGGCTTAAAAATGTTTTTCAAAGACGTGCCAAATGCTATTATAATACTGAAAATACCAGGAGGGGAAGGGGGAAGAGAAGAAATAAAATAGATCAAAAGTGTGGAGAGTGGTCAGCATGTGCGACTGCAAAAGGCGTAGAGGTACAAAACCCATGGCACAGTCAAGAAAGGGGATGACCCAGAAGCAGGGAGCAGCCTGATGCTAAAGGATGGAAGGCGCAGAGCAGAGTCCCAGTGGGAAGCTAAGTGAGGAATACAGGACTGAAGCTGTCAGTGACAGCAGAGATGCTGCACAGTGGAGCAGGCACTCCTCCACTGAGTGACACACAGCACACGCCTGACTGACGAGTGTTACTACGAGATGGAGCTACTGATCCTTTCCAATATCTAGCTCCGGAAATGTGCTACTCCTTCTGCCTCCTAAATATTGTCTCAGGAGACAGGACCAATAGACAATTACCACTGGATTGCAAGTCATCCATCTGAAAAGAGAACTTTAGAAATTACTTGGTTTTCATATTTTGGTAGTTTCTGGGTGTATGTTTGTGCTATTCTCTTTCTCATTTTAAAAGTGAAGCACATCACCTAGAGCATTCAAATAATTTGGCCTAGCAGCTAATTAGTGCAAAGAGACATTGTTCAAAGAACAATGTGGGAAAGTTGTCTGGTTTATCTAGGCCAGATCCAAGCATACCAAACAGTAAGAGAAGTGTCGTAGGACTGCCAGAGATACTGGGTTGAAATGGCAGTGTTTAGTTTTCAGGAAGCTAGCTGGTTCCTAGGATGATGGACAGCTGGGGAAAGTCTGAATAACTAGAAAAGGCCATGAATCCTGGGTTAGCTTGGAATTCACAGGAGCCATAAAAGAACCATACAAGTCATAGGACACCTAGCTCCAAGACAAGCTGGTCTGTTTGGCTGTTTTCCAACCCCATAATTTTTCCTGAAAGACAAGAATAACAAGACAAGACAAGAAGACAAGATTAGATGTGGCCCAGGATGGATACACATCACATCACAGGCAGTTAAACTGCTGCCAGAAGCACTGTTTGGGAAGATTTCCATTGTGTCTCTCCTTCACGGCCCTCACTCTCCCTGCAGACTGGACTGCCTACCTGAGTATCTCCTCAAGCCCAGGGCCTGACCAAGCTGGAGGACCAGGAGGAAGGTCAAAGTCCAAAACAGGGCTCATGGGTGAGCAAGCTCTTTAGTTAGAGAAAAGGGTCTAGCAGATGCTTAGAACATGGCAAATAAAAAGATGGAACGTTTGGCAGAATGGCAGAAGAGTTATTCAGAGGTCCAGGAAAGGGACAGATTGGTGCACCCCAGGCTGACAGTGAGAGAGATTGGTGAGAGTCATGATCCTTCACACTGCAATACACCTGACTGCCAAAAAAGGGGATAGTTTCAACTTTTGCCCATGGTCTACTGAAACTTTGGTGCAACCAGGGTACGGAGCACCTGAACTTAACATTCTCCTGGGGCAGCGTGAGTGAAGGGAGTGAAGGAGGGGGAAAAAGAAGTGCAAATTACAGACTGGAGTGCACTGGGAAAGGGTACCAAAGGGACAAGAAGCAGAGGGGAAATACAAGGTGTGCTTGCTCTCAGTGCAGCCTATTCTTGGAGCATCAGTAAACAACAAATCCTTTGTTTCGTCCCTACTCATTTGTTAAATATCAGCATCTTTGCCCTGCCAGGTGTTACCTATAAATAATTCTGTCACCCAAATACAAAAAGGGAAGACTGAGCTGAACAGGACCAAAACCCAGAAGGGATTATTTTAATTTAAGAAAGAGCACCTACTGCATAAATAATCAACTACTTGCTCACCACAGACACCCTCAGGAGAAAGGAGGAGAAGGTCCCCCAGCAGTACTGTTGGATCAGAGCCAACACAGTGGTGCACCCACAGGGCCAGATGTGCCAGACATCTGCAGTGAGCCTCTCTGGAGCACGAGCAGAAGCCCAGGGATGTTGCAGTGCAGTTTATTGCACATTTCACAGAACCCGGCCCAAGCCGGGATTAGTTTCAAGAGCCGGTACTGCCAGCAATATTACTCATATCACTTTGAGAAAATCACTTGCCCTCCATCTGTCTCAGTTTCTTCACCTGTGAAACAGAACCTGATAGTGGCTTTGCAGTGCATGACTGCTTTTCTGGCCCTGCCTTCTCCACCTGCTCTACAGCTGTCAGCACTGCAGTCTGCAGGTGGGCCTGCTTTCTGTAGCCTTAAGGGAGGCAGCTTTTGCTGTATGAATATATGAGCAAAGCAGTCGGTGCTACTGTTATTATTACAGACAGCAGTAGTGGCTGATACAGCTTCTCTGAAAATGTGATTATGGCCCAGAGAAGGCAGCTGGCGCAGACCTGGAAGACATGCACACCTACCACTTTCAAATCCTATTTGTATTCCTAAATGTGAACTCACTGCAAGGTGATTTACTCCTACCTTCCAGTTAGCCAGGTAAAATACCCTCTCTGAACATAAGAATATCACATAAAATCACACAAAAATATCTGAATAGTTCCTTTGTGACTATTCCCCAGTGTAGCCACCCCCTGATGAGGCTCTGTGGCCTCTGCACACACTGCGAATGCTCCATCGAGCCTGGGAGAACCACCTCTGCCACACATAGCAGAAAGGAGACTTTGCATAAAGGAGCAACCAGAAACTGCATTGAGGACAGATACTGTTCTGCACAGAGCAGTGAGCCTCCCAAATGATTTTTATTATCAGTTTTCTGAGGACAGCAGCTTTATATTCAGTTGATACAAGAAACACAGCTGTGGGCTTAGGGGGTTGTATGGATGAGATTACTTCTTTCTCATTTTTTACACACCTGCTCTCCCAACTACTGTTCTTATTAAGAATTTAGGGAACAGGAGGAAGAGGAGCAGGAGAACAGGGGATGAAACAGCAAAGCTGAAGGCAGATGCTGATGCTAGTCTTGTGAAGTAGCTAGTCAGATTTTCTTTCTACACTGAACTTTGCCATGCAAAAGGAAGATATTTAAAGTAAAGCTGTGACCCTATTCTCACCAACAGAGCACATCTCATTTTAAAAAATGTTGCACAGTCAAACATGAATTAGAAGGTTTTCAAAAGTGAGTAAAAGGCAGGTTTGGATTTTACTCCAGATTTCACTAGTTCCTCACTACTCGGACATACTCCTGATTTCAGTGCCATGAGTAAGAGGTGTTACATAACTATGCAAAATGCCAGAGATGTGGGGGCACGAATCCTGTCGGGGCTCAGGTATTAGACTATGACTCTGAAAATATTGCCATGATTTCCATAGCAAATCCACTGAGTCACGGAAATGTTAGGGATTATTCACGCTGTGGGAGGAGCTAAGGAAATGCAGATCTGGAAGGAGAACTTTTGCACGAGCCAGCTTCTGCTTAAGGCAAGCAGAGAGCACTTTCAGATCTATCTGCAAATAGCCAAAATGTCCTTTCAACTAATTGCACACCACGAACAAATGTTTCTACACACCCTGCCCCCTCTGTCTTAGGTACCTGTGTACAAGGATGCCTTTGGTATCACCCCCTATTCAACCAGCCTGGCTCTTCTAGAGCTTTTTTAATACTACACAAATGCAAAGAACTGACAGCATATTTATCCTTACACTGGCCAACCAGACTGGAACTTCCTGACAGCAGGCCCAGGGCTGAGGACACAGAGATGAGAGAAGAAGATCTCCATGAGTGAGGGGACCCCCACACAGGCTTGAACAAGCAGCTGTTTGCTTTGATTTCAGAGTGATAATAATCCTCCAAATGGCATCTTAGGGCTCAGCTGCTGCAACACTGTTTTTGGAATCAAATTACTAGAAAGGTCAAAATCATTAACATGTGCTTTAGGGAGAGGGAAAATACCAGGCAAAACCTGTAAGCTTCCACTGCTGAAATACGTCCTCTGGACTAGCAGATGCTAGTATTTTCTTCCTTTCACTGTAGGCAGAAGGGTGTCCTCTCACCAAGGGAACAGAGAAGGAGGTCATTCTGCTTGGAGTTCTTTCAAAAATGTGCAAAGAGGCGGAGACTCTTGTGACTTTTTCATAATTTAAAAGGCACAAAACAGTGTTAGAGGGAGTGAATGAACAGACTGCTCCTCTTACCTGACACACCCCTGACCTGTGCACTCTCTGTAGGGCCTTTTTGGCGCTGTTGGGCACGGTTGTCCCAGTGTTAAAAATGTATATACTTATTGCTCCTACATCCAGCAGGAGAAAATGACTGTAGAGTTGGTGCTACAGCCAAAGGACAAGACCTAAGAAGAGAATTTTGCTCATGCCTCCATTACATGTGTTGAGGCATAAGCATAACCATGATTACATTGCAGTTGTTCTTCAACAAGAAGTGTTAAAAAATAAGAGGGGAAAAAAAGCAGACAAAGGCTTCCACAATGTTTGAGCTACAGCTTTGTCTTCCTTGTTTACCAGACACCTCTGTAAGGCCATCTGAAGACACCTGATGCCTCAGCATTGCATTAATCATCAAGGTAGCTGGCAGATCAGGGCAATGTATTTTCCTTTTGAAAGCATTCAAAGGAAAGTTAAAACATCTGTTGAGAAACAGTGTAGAGCTCTTAATGGAGGCTTATTTCAGATGCATCATGAATACTTCGCCTGTTTGAGCTGGGTCTCACTAATGAAAAGCCAATCTTACATTCTCCAAAATATGGATAAGACAACACTGAACACAAGGAGGAGACTGTGCTCAGTCTGTGTTCTCTGCCCTAAATTTTAAGGTTTATCAAGACAAACAAGTGTACATACAGGCCTCTCTCCCACTGCTGCATTCAACCATCTCTTCCTGTGAAAGTAAGCTGCCTCTACATTCCATACCCCAGTGGCACTTTCATATTGTCCTGCATACCCCAGATAGATAATAGGATTCACCTTGATATGACAGTACCAGTGTCTCTAAAGTAATCTGGCCCATGAAAAAATCATCTTTCTAATCCTTGAGAATGTCATGTGTATTAGCTGCAGCCTTTCTGGTATGAATTCTCCAGAGTGGATTCAATTTCACACAAGTCCCAGCAAGACAGACCATCCTAGGATAGGAATTCATACCCTTCACAGCCTTTAATCTTCAGAGAGACAAGCAACCACTGCTTTCCCCATAGCATCCACCTTTAAACCTATATATATAGTTTTTCCTTCCTGGAGCAGGGAGGTTCGACCTGGGAATTTGGAGGTCAAATGCTTTAAACTGTCTTGCCCTTATCTCCCTTTCATATTTGAACATGTTTATGTACAACACTGCTTGTTCACATACAGTCTTCACCTTCACCTGCATCATTAAGTTAAACTTTTCCACAGCATTCTTCCTCACCCATTTCCCCTTGACCCACAAAATCCTGTCACCTGAGTTTAACGAGCCATTGAACTTGGCGTAGGTTCAGGTTGTTAGCCACTGTGCTCAAAACTGTTAGTCTTGCAGTGCTTTCTCGTAACTTCCCTCGGGCTGCATATTCTTGGCCAGCTACCTGCTCATGAATTCTACATCAGAAATGACCCCTCATCAAGACAGTACACGCCAGGCTTAAATCCACCTCGGTGCAGTCTGATGGACAGGCAATATTTGCAGTATTTCTAGGGAGACAAGCAGACCAGGTTCCAGTTACCCAGAAGAGAATGGATCCCCGGGGTGCTGCAGGGCTGAGGACCGGGGAGGAGCTCACAGAAGCCCTCCAGCCTCATCTGAGTGAGCACTGAAGGACACGCTCCAGTACAGCTGGGCACACATGTATTTGTGTGTCCTAGCTGAATCTGGCCCAAGGTCACAAACAGCAAAAATGTACCTCACATGTCTTTTACTGTTCTGAGAGTTCACCTTTGCTGTATGCTTTGCATGCCCCTTGTTTCAGTTGCAACACAATTATTCTTACACATATTGCAGACCACTGTGGCACAATCTGACTTTTTTCTTTTCTATATTACTGCTTTGCATTGCTGCATTGGTTAAAATACTTCTACTGCAATCAAGTATTTTGGTTAACAGCTGAATAAATGCTTGAAGACATGAATAATTACCCTAATTTACTCCATTAATCCTGCACACAAAATGTAAAGACTCTTGCAAGCACCCCCACTGGAGAAAATATGTCAGAAACAAAATATTAGGGGAGATGTTGCTCTGTGCTCAGGCAAGACAATTTAGGAAGGTTGTATAGAGGTCACATTTTGTTTGCTTTTAATATTTTGGAAGGGGAGAATCTTTTAAAATTTCGGAAGCGGGTACCTGCCTCAGGACAGTGCCTTCTTGACTCCACTTTCTCCAGTGGAGACCCTCACTCTTTAGACCTGGACAGTTGTTTGGACCAGAGCAAAATAGCTGTAGTCATGACCTTGCTCTCACCTTTCCCAATTACCACCAATTGCTTTGACAGTTAGTACTTTTTGGGGCAGTGGGAGGATTGTGTCCACCTGGCAATGAGGTCGGGACTTGTCTATATATAAGAATATAGCAGATGTAGTGAAAACACAAATCCTCTGCTCCTTTTTTCTCTCTGGGGACTTTGGCATCCAGCATGTCCATGCAGAATTTCCTCAAGGAATGGAAAGGGCTCAGAAATGAAAGAACTGGCTTCAGGCCAACACTTGGTCCTTCAGGCAAACTCCTGAGATGCCCTATATGTGAAATGAATTGCAGACCTCTGCCTCTGGGGGAATCAGAGTTAATAGCTTAATGTTCTCAAAGAAGAGGAAGGAAAAAAAAAAACATGCAGGCATTTTGAACCTCCTCGCTGCTGGGCTGTGCATTTCCTTCTTAAAGCAGTTTCAGGAGAGATGGTTGTTAGGGAGAGGGAGTAGGGTCCCATTTTGTATGCAGATTTCAGTGCTGAATTGAAGGTCTTACAGTCTCATGATGCCAGGGCAGCAGCAGCAGTATCTGGCCAGTCCTTTTGCAGTGATCATCAGATGACCTTGAGATTTACCCAACCAGAGCAGTATGGTTTCTATAAATATTACATTTTCCAGGATCGTGTTTTCAGCTGTACCAGAGACAATCCTAGTGAAGAATTAATTCAGTTGGGCATACCCTCCATTCCTTCTCACCCCTTCCTTCTCCCCCTGCACTGGCCCTCCCTTACTCCGGGTTGTAAAAAAAGCCGCCGAGATTTCTCTTTTAGCACTGACCTTCCGAGCTATCTAATGATGAAGATAGGAAGAGGCTGCAACCAGACAGTGGAAAAAAAAAAACCCTTTTGCTAGCAGGGAAATGTGTGAGTAATATACACACTGTTGGACGGTGGCCAAATCACTCTAGTAACGGCTGCTAGTTCCCCTTACCAAGAAAATGATCAAATGAGAAAGAGGAGCTGCAGTCGGGTGTCAGAAATGCTGAGTCGCAGCGGGAGAGTGCCGCATCCGATGGAAATTTACCCAGGAGCCAGCGACCTTCACACGCTGGGGACGAGGACTGAGGGCTTGTAGGGATATCCTGCCCTCGCTCACACACTGCTGTGTTACCTCCACGTCACCACCCAGGCAGAGCACACCCTGGAAAAGCAGACCAGGAGATGAGCTCCAGGGCAGAGTGGGCTGCCAGGACAGGCTCCATGGCACGAAACGGGGTACTGCTCTACACAGCGTGCAAGGATGTCTGGCCCCGCAGCACTGCCTAGTCCTCGGGGATTACTTGCCTCAGGTAATCAATTGCTGCTCATCTGGCCCCTCCCCTGCTGCTTTGGACACATGGTCTAGAAATGAGACAGCTGGGTCCAGCTGACTCATACCTGGGGCTACCACAGCAGGAGACAGCAGGCAGCAAAGGCGACTTCACGGATTCCTGCTTTTAGGACTGTGCCTTGGGTCGAGGTAGAGCTTCCTCAGTGGCTGCTTCAGTGCATGCCCTGTAGCCATTTTCACATTATTTCAGGCCCATATTGGAAGCAGAATGCAGGAATACTCCAGCTTCTCTCTTGTCAGAGGGTCTCAGGTTTGGGACACCATCAGAACATCTCATCCTCTCTCCCACATACTGGGTGGGGCATGATCAATGGCTTTGCTTGCAAGTTTTCAGCCTCTTCCTGGAAGACGATGAGAAGTGGGGGAGGATGTGCAATAATGCCAGAGTGTAAAGCATACAAGGCAGTAAGTAAGAGTTGTAGTTGAAAAGAGAGGACAACTACTTGCACTGAGCTCAAAGACAGAAAAAAGAGGAGAAAGAGGTAGCTGGTGCTGCAATGATGGGGATGCTGGCTAGATGGTGCTAGCACATACTCCTGTGCTTTTGTCACGAACTAGTACAACATTATTACTGCTTTTACTTCAGACAGAGGTTTCATTTTCATTGCAAGAGCTGGAGAAACTACTCTCTGTTGATGGTGTTGCTAACAGAGAACTGGTAGTCCCCAGTGGAGTTCTTGTCCCTGTCAAAGACGAAGGGCTTCTGGAATATGAGAAAGATAATGCTGTCTTTGCAGCACAGGGGAATGATAAGCAGCCGTCTCAACCCAGTACTCCTGTGTTGGCTAAACACGACACAAAATATGATACCCGCCTGACGTCATCCCCGAAATCACCCCTTCTCGCGCTGTGCTGCAGAAAGTCGTTCTTAATCCTCTGGACTAGACTGGATTAGGCTCTCCTGGCTGTGCTAATACAGCCAGCTCCAGTCACCAAGGCAACTGCAGGCTCCTCAGCCCCTGCAAGGAGCGTATCCACGTGGTGAGGTGAAGATCCTGGCTCCAGCACACCCAGTCCTGCAATCCACACACTTTCCATTTGTACATTGTACTTTTTGTTTGGCTGTATCTTGCTTGTGGCAGAGCATCTGTATGGCCCTTCAGAAGATCCAGGACCAGTATGAGGGATCCTGTGCCTACTGTGGTGAAAACCAATGGGCTTCTGGGACACCTGCTGGTGGACTGGTGCTTGACACACAAGGTCCTGAGAAGTTCAGGCCTCCACAAGGACTATTTCCAAACTCCAGAGCTCGGATTAAATGTCTCCTAGTTCTCTTAGTGAATATCTGTGATGAACAACGCAGACTGAGGGTAAATCAGAGCTTGAATATAGGTTCAGACCTAAAACAAACTCCCTATATATTATGGCTTACACAGAGCCCAGCTACCACTAGAGGGAACAGAAGGCCACAGTGAATGACAAAATTATGAGATTGCTCTCTAAAATGAATGCAGTCGATGAGAAAACACTAGCAGACATTCTCCATTAGAACTGGAGGTGAAATACAGACATCTCCTGATCTGGTAAGAGGAGGAAGTGGAGGCCGGAAATGGAGAACAAGTAGGAGTTTTGCATCTTTGCTGTCCTCCAAGCCCCAACACCAACTCCTCCTACAGGTAGAGGATAAAAGCAGACACCTTACATCCAAATCTCCTTGAAGCTGTTGATAGGAAGTTAGGCAAAGCTACAGGCTAAGACAGCATATATTTGGCAGAAAAGAAGATATCACCTTTTTCGTGTGCATCAAAAAGAGCTTACAAGCATCCCAAACCCTCTCTTTGCAATAGGCATATGTTGCACATGGAAGCAGAACCAGCTGGGTTTGCTGTCCTGGACTCACTCCTGGGAGCTCTGTGAACACATAGCTCTGCTCTAGGCTGCACTGTCCAGCCAGCCTTGTCATGCACAACAGTGAAAAAAGAAATAACCAATATAACCAGGCAGAAAGCAGAAGTAAATTTTTTTCTGAGAGGTTAGAAATAACCTCATCTTCAGCAGCCAGTTATCCAGACCTGAGAGAAATGGGAACTAACAATTGAGACTAAACAGTACAAATCCCTTCAAGTCCTTTCCTGTCCTCAGGGTTAGCAAGGAAAGGGCTTCACCAGTCCGTGCTGCTGACTGCTCCTTCAGAGCTGTTCACACTGCCATAGGTATCCTTTGGTATGTGCTGGGACAAGAGCAGGGTGTCTTGCTGGGTACCCTGATTCCAGGCACTTCACAGCAGCCCTCCTGCTGGCTGATGGTGCAGAGCAGCCAGGAGCCAAAACAGATACAGGGTAGAGCAGCCCTCACAAAGTAATTCTCCCTCAAGTTTAAGGTCAGCTGAATAGTTTTGTGGGGAGGAATTGCACTCTTACTGCCTCTTGGGTCAGTAATTTCATCGTATGTTTAAGTCTTCCCTTTCCTAGCTCATGGATTTATAGGCCTTCATCCTCTGTTTTACTACGTCAGGAAAACTGCCCTGACTTCCAAAGACTTGCTCCTGATTCACACTGCTACAATCAAGAGGAGAAGCAGGACTTCACATTATTGTTCCCAGGGATGAATCCTGAAGGTCTCTTGAACTGTGAAGCAGCTACAGGGAAATTTGTAGTACAAACAGTCCCGTTACTGCCTTTTGTCCATATGACTCATCTTGATCCTTTTAACTGCTACTTAACCTGTTTCCTAAGGAATACACTTTCTTAGCTTTAGGCCAGAACTCTTTGGTCCTACCTCCTTCTTATGCACAAGTTTTCCTCTAATTCCTGTTGGTGCTACCCTGCCTGGCACAGTGAATCACTTCCCCTCATTCACACAAAAAAATCCCATGCAGCCCTGTGCAGCAGGTATCAAGAACCTGCCAGTCACACTGCAGTGAGAAACTCGGCTCAGAGGCCCTCAGCTGAGCAGCAGCCATAGCACAGCTCCAAAGCTAGCCATGTATGTTGTTGTTTTCTGGCCTCTCTTTTCTCCTGGAGGAAGAGGAAAACCTTGGGTTAAGTACGGCTATAGTCAGCATGGCTGCCTAGCACAGAAATCAGTGGAAGAGCATGAAATGTCCAGTCCCTGTGATGGCACTTTTCAGGTGGGAAGGTGCCTTTACCTTTTCCTCCCACCCTCAGGGCTACCCCATTGTCTGCCAAGCACAGCAGCAAAATTCTTATCCAGCAGCAAGAATTTCACCGACAGACTGGCTTAGATGTGTGCACACACACAAGGGTTACTGATGCGCTCATAGCTTGTCTTCGTCTGTCTTCATCTTCAAATGTCAGTCTCACAGAGGTTCTGGGGCTGACTCACTCCAAGCACATACTCTGGCCTGCCCGTGACCTGCATGTCTGAGCAATTCTCTTAGGCCAGCTTGATTTCAGACCTTGGCTGTGGGCAGGAATGATATGTCCGGGAATAAAGCTCAACTCCTTTGTCATTGACAAGGAGGCCTCTGGGTATCCTTTGACCTAATGCTGCTGGTGAGAGGGACTGATGTCACAAAACACAGCAGTAGGAACAACTCAGAGGTCAGGGAAATGCCAGCCTGCAGTTTCAGATCTTCTGTAGGGGCAAAATGACCATAAGCCTTCTCTTTGGATCCCCGTTTAGGCCTGGAATTTGAACCATGAAAAAAACAGCAGAGAGCTGAATCCCAGATCTGGAATTGGGCTTCTCCTTAATCTTTTCAGACAGATGCTTCAGGATTTTTCCATGAGACCCTACACTACCCAAAGAAGAGCATTATGGCCTCATCCCATAGAGCTGTAGATTCTCTTATAAAATGTTATGTTCAGTTCTTGACCTGATCACCATGGGAAGCCTGTTTCTAAAACAAAAGGCATTTTCACAGCACACAAGGCTAAGAAATGAGATTCCTCTGTATAGCAGATTACTAGCACCTTAGAAAAATCTGGCCTGTCCAGACTTTAGTCCTTTCTAGAAGGTTGGGTTTTGTAATACTTTTACCCCTAAGATGTCACTGGGAGCTTTGCTCTTGATTTCTGTGGGGCCAGGGCTTTTTTTAAGTGTATTTCATCTTATCAGAAACCAAAAGCACTTCATACACTCTGTGCACATGGGCATAACCCAGCCATTCAGGGAAATGCTATCTCTGTAGGACAACCATGGGCTGACAAGACATCCACATGCATATAAAAATCACCATGTCAAGGCCCTAATTTTTCTGAAAATTTTTGCCTCCAAGTTCTATGCAAATTAAGCGGTTCACCTTGGCTTCCCTTTGGTGGAAAACAGGCTGAGTCAAGAGAGGACTTACAAACAGGACTTGACAAAGTGTGTAATTCTTTAGGGCAATTAGGGCCCCAGCGTGGGATAGGAGCTGTGCACTTCACCACTCTTCCCTGTGTTCATGTCTTAACATCCACTTGAGAAGTTTGACATTGCTCAACTAACAAAAAATGGCTGAAGCATTTGAACAAAGCAAAGGCCAAACAAAAAATGAACTGTCTCAAAAGTCAGCTCTGCAGCTCTTAAGCCAAACTTCTCTCCCTGCAGCCAGTCTGATGCCAAGATATTGCCATACCTTTGGCAGGAAGTCACACCTGAAGAAAGGAAGAGTGAAACTGTGAAGCCATACGTTACCTTAGCACAACCACACTTACAGGTAAGCCTTAGGGAGGTAGGGAGCCCATGCTTGAGATATGGAGAGAAACTTGCCATATGCCCAAGGGCCTCACATCAAAATCACACTCTTTAATATCTGCACTGCACATAATCCCTGACACTCTCTAATTTTGAAGGGATACATAAATATAAATCTAAATGGGGAGTGGGATACATAAATACATACAGTATTTTACTAAATAAATAACTTTTTTCACACCTGTTACCTCATGAGCATATCTTTACCTACAATGAAATAAGAGTTGTGGTGGCTGTCTGTTTGGAAGCTCCAGTAAGAAGTGTTTCTGTCAGACAGCTTTCTTCTCTCTCTGATCTACAAAACCAAGGCTGCTGTGGACTGCAAGGTGGTGGTCAGTGAACCTCAACAACCCATGAGATGGTTCAAGCAGTGCAGACTGGTGATTAAGCATTAACAAACATCAGTCAAAAGTAGAGCAAAAGAGGGTATCAGAGAGCAGCAAAACACAATCCTGCTCTGAAGTTCCACTGAGGTACAGAATATGTCACACCTTCCATGGCGAACCCCTTTCCCTACTGCTCCCCTTCCTACTCTTGGCAAATCCTGTCCCCTCTCCAAAAGACTTCTCTTTGCAAACAAACAACAGGGGTGAGGTTTACACAAGGGAAATTCTTGAGCATAAAATGCAGAATACAAAACACAACATCAGCCTGAAAAGTCCAGCAATCCATCATCATAAGCTTACATGAGCCACATTTTCCATGTTTCTAAAACACAACCAAAGTAGCTAACATCTCTTATGTGGCAGGAATCCAGAGAAAGAGGCAAGCCAAAGCAAGACTGGGCAGTCCTCCAGCAGAATGGGTTAGCTTCAAAAGCTGAAGTGCACTTAAAACTTTAAGGGGGAACAAGAGGCCAGCTTTAGATGTTGCTTCGTCAACCATACATGGATTTCCAAGCTGATGAGAAGTTCCTCTTGTCAGATTAATACACCACCACTAGGCTATAGTTTCATATATGTGAATAATGCCATTTAAGTAACAGGAGCAAGTTTCATCATTCCATCAAACAGCGTGGCTGACACTTGCCATTTCCAGTATACTCTCTGCTCCACACACAGGGTAAATTTCCCCCCAGTAGAGTAACTACTACTTACTTAGCAGGAGTCCAGGGCAGAAAGCAGAGAGGATTGCTTCTACAAGTGAAGAGTGCTTGTGAAATTCTGAGTCAGACAGAATGTTACTAGCATCTAGCAAGAAGTTGCACAGATGCTGTGACAGTCTCTACTCTTGTGGAAAATAGCCCAGCAGGGAGCTCATTTCTTTTCCCACCTGAAAACTATAATTTCCACCAGTACTAGACCATCTTATATGAGGCTGCTGATCCACTTGGAATTGGCTAAATCCCTTGAGACCCTCCCAGCCATGTTGTTACTCCAGTCACTGATGGTTTTCTTGGGTAGAGCTAATTGGAACATGCTGTAAAGTCAGATCATCTAGTAGCCATCTTATCAGTGTGGGGTTACTCTTTCTTACTGCTGTTTTGCCATGCCTTGTTCATACAGATAACTGGTGGCTGATGTAAAACAGGCAAAAAGAAAAATAGGTCTTTAAAATCAAGATTTTTTTCCTCTGAGCACACTCAGATGAAAGACGGGGTTTCAGAGATCTTGTGGTGCTTTTAGGAGAGAGACAGGGAGAGACAAATCATTTTAGAGAAGCTTTTAAAGGCCAAGTAATCCCAGCTTTAGTGATCTGCAGCATCTGTGTTGCATTGAGCAGGATAAAGGGGAAAGGGGCTACAAGCCTGCTTATATCAAGCAAGTGGAGAGAGAAGAGCTACTCAGAACACAAAAACACTGTTGTGACACTAAACCCTGCTCTGCTGCCAGCCTCAGTAAAGGGAGCAAGAATTGATTCAGTTTGGAGACTGAACCCCTACCTCTATCCAGGAGTGAATGTGAGGGAGTAGGAGCACTGGGAAAGAGGAGAGGAGTGGAAAGCAAAAAAAAAAAAGCTCTTCTCTTATTGAAATTGGCGGACAGCTCCCCGGTGTCCTCACACTGGCAAAGAGCCTTCCCTCCTCTTTAGCAGCTGCCCCTTGTTTCAATGAATTAAAAACAAGATAACAAATCTATCCAGAAAAGACATTCACACAGTGACTAAAATACAAAGAATGCCCACATCAATACAAATCAGAATTTTGAATTGGCTATTCTTACTTCACAGAGTACACTGCCCAGAAGTTTTTTAAATAACCACGTGCAGAATTTATGTTATTTTCTTTGAAAGGTAAAGAGGAAAAAATACCAACCAGAAAACCTCACTCAAACCCTAAACACTTCCCTTTAACCAGTTGTTGTGCACACAGATGATTGTCCTTTGTTTGGGATGCACTGCAGGACAAACACTGAAGATTTCATCTTCAGTGATGAAGAATCTAGGGATTCTAGGACCTAGGAAGAATCTAGGGATTTTTTCAAAGTGAGAATACTGAAAGAAAATCTGTATTAGGAATCCTTTTTGAAATACAGGCTGAGAAAAGATGGGATGCACCCCCACATACTGCTGCACACAGTCATACGAAAGATACTGAATGCAGAAAGTCCCATGGAAAACTGGTCTGAAGTCTACACACACTGCAGGCTCCACAACATTTCAGAATGACCTGTTTATAAAGCAAAATACTAACAGCCCATAACAAAGTTAAAAGCCAGTACACTAATGGGCCACAGAAAAAAAAAAAGCAGGAGAAACATGAATTACTGGCAGCGTCCAAGGTCCCTCAAATGGCTGGGAGTTTGCTATGGAATTTCCTAGCTGTTAGCATGTGAAAGAGAAGCAGGACTGGCAGTGTGTGAGTCTGCATGGCATATGAAGTGTTTGGGTATCAGATCCAGATTCAGAAATATGGAAAACAAACCCCACTGTCAGGGATAAGAGCTGCTGAAAGAGAGGATAAGACATTGGCAAAATGGTAGCAGGAAAGGAAGACAGGAGGCAGAGAAGGTACAAAGAATGGGTATGGCTAAAACCAGGGAAAGAAATAGTGGTGAACTGTTGGGGTTTTTAAAATGCCAGTTTTATTATAAACTCAGTGCATGACCTTGATGACAGGTAAACCTTACCATATTTTTCCTCAGTTCCCCATGTCTGTAAAATAGATAAAACATTTCTGTACCTCAAGATTCTTAAATGGAAAGTGCTAGAAAGCTATAAAATATACAGTGTAAAAAAGTATCAGTTAGGCATAAAAGAAAAAAGCCAACTCAGAAAATAATCACTGGTATTTGTGGAAAAATGTCATTTTGGGTGCCATAAAGAGCTATGCCATTTATATTCTTAAAAAGAAGCATGGCTGAGAAAAGCAGCACTCTCTTATTACCACCGAGGTCCCAGCAGACCTTCCTGCTGAAAGAACAGACACTGTAAGCAAATAAATGCTGATGTGATTGTGATAGTGATTGATGAAGGAAGATCAGGATCTCATTGTGTTCAGCACTGTGAACACCTAATAATCCTTACTTGAGAGCCTCGTATTTAGACTGTAAGCAAAAGCCAGTAAAGGATAGAGTAAGCTGGTAAGAGATGTATATACAGCAGTGAAATTGCCTTTCTAATTGGGTTTCGTCTTGGTGGAAAGATAAGTGATCCCATCATCCAGGCCTTGTGTTTATAGGCATCTGGATCTGTCTGTTGTGTATGAAAGCAGCCAGCACTTCTCTGGTGTGGAGGGCAGAGACTGTATCAGGGAATTTGTTGAGCAGTAACTATATGCAAATTATTATCTCTGCAGTGGATGCCAGCAAAGAAGGAATTTTGGCAACCTCCCCTCCAGGATTTTGCTGTTCCTCAGGGAATCTTCTGACTAAGTGAGGGGCACTTACGAGGTACATTATTTCATTATTTCTGCAGCTTGGGCACTCTTTTGCCTGCAGCGCTGCGGGGATCTTAGCATGCAGCTTGGGATTCTGCCAGTCAGCTCACTGGAAGCAATGAAGCCAATGCAGCAAAAATGCTGATTGTACTAGAGTCTGGGAGAAATTCTTTTTGTATTCAACTCACAGCAAAGCCAGTTACAACGTCATAAATCCTCTGTAGCAGCAGGAGAGGGACAAGGGAGAGAAGTCTGCTGCCTCTGCTTTTCCTGCACTGTCTATTCTCAGCACTGTGCATCACACTCTCTCTCCTTCATCACTCTCCATCACTTCTGCACAGTTCAGGAATATTCTGACATCTGAGTTTGCAGTGTTATGAGTGAGCAAAGGCCTTTTCCACCACAATCCAAAGACCACAAAAGCCAGGGAGTTTCTTGCTGTCAAACCACATTTTTGCTCTGAGTAAACTTGACAGAATAAATAGAAAGCCCCCACAGCACCAATATTAAAAACAATGTTCAGAGTACAACAGCACTTTAAATGAGGAAAAAATGACACAAGGCTCTTGGAAGAAATAAAAGCAGACGAAAATGTCAAATTCATTTAATGTCAGGAAATCATATATTGAGAGAGACGGGTCCATAGCAGTTATTATAACCACTGGCTAAGAAAGGGATTTTTTAACGGCTGAATAATTGGTAGTTTTTTTCCCCATCTTCTTCCACAATAGCGCAAGACTGTGAGTTCACCTGTGAAAAAGCAGAGAGCAAGAAGCAAGCAACAATAATGGCTGGAGAACATGGGTATTTTCTTGGGGTTGTGAGACATCAATTGTCAAAACCATAATGAGACAGTAACTTAACAACTGAGGTTACAGCATCAGGCCAGAAATACCAAAAATGAGCAGAAGGCCAAACAGGAATATGAAGAGACAAAGCAATTTGTTTAAGGATTCAGAACACTAGAGTGGCAGAGCTATCTTGAGCTACGACTAAACCCAGTGTGTCAAGATTTATTAGCCTAGGATTCCAGGATTTACTAAAACAGCAGCTCCCGCTGAACTGTTGATATTCTGAAGCTTAGGTTTAAATACACAATAATATTGCTGGAAGGATGATATAAAAAGGGTTTCAGGCAATTAGCACAGTTCTTTTACTGGGTGCAAGGATGCCATCTGGAGAACTGCAGCACTACTGGTCTAGAGACACTGATAGTTTCACAGGCAATTGGTCTAACCCACTGCTGACATTAAAGAACACTGGTGCACTCTTTTTAATTGCTGGGTTTTGGATTTGTCATTAAAATAACGAGGTGAGAGCTGGCAAATGTGTCTAATATAGACTGGGAAGCAGTGTGGCTTTCATTGCACGTGTGGCATGCATCTGCATCCATGTTGCTAAGCATTCTAATGTCACAGAGACAGGACATGCCTCCTAAAGTGAAAAATATACCATTTTCAATATCATGCTTTTAAGGGTATAGTGATAGAGTTACAAAGCAAGGAGTGCTCAAGTAGCAGAGTAACAGCAGCTTTGATTCTGTTACCAGGTTCCTCTGGCCACGAAGACATTACATTAGGGTTGTTTAACTTATGCTTTCTGTTTGCTGGTGGAAAAATGACAGGCTGTGCATTCTCCATCCTTGGAGATATTCAAGACTGGATAAAGCTGTGAGCAATCTGGTCAGATCTTCAGCCAACCCTGATTTGAACAAGAGGTTGATCCAGAAACCTCCAGAGGTGTCTTCCAAACTGAACTATGCTGTGCCCATTGCAGCATAAAGATGGTGGGGTGTTGCTGCCCATGCTTAGTAGAATAGCAACTTCCAGCCTTTATTTCCTGGCCAGAGCCAAGTATTTGATGTCTGCTGAAGACAAACTCTCCCATTTTTCATGCTTCACCAGAAAGAGTCACTGGGTATGGCTACAGAAGCAGCTCAATCTCATAGTGCAAGACTTATCCATAGGCATTTCTAGTTAGCTTAAATTGTGAGCTTCTAAACCAATGAGTGCTGACACTTTGCATTGCCCTGTGTGGACATAAAATGTAGCCAGGCATTTAAGTAATGAGCAGAAAATTCTCTTAATCTTGTCATATTCCCTTGAAGGCAGTCATGAAGTACAACACAAACTGTTCCCTAGTGCCTGTCATGCCTCACCTTATGACTAACCCAAACATACAACTTTGCTTCCAGAGATTCTTTAGAGTTCTGCTGATTCTTTTTTGTTCTTTCCCTATCTTTCCATTTACTGGCAAGTATTTTCTCTTCATTTATGCATATAAACCACAAAATAACACCAAGGTTATGCACTCTCAAGGCTACTCTTCTACAGACACGCAATCTTTTCTCCTGATGAGCAGTGATTGTAAATGTACCAAAGCTGAGAAGAGAAACAGGGAGCACGCTGCCCTAGTAAAGTTGTTGGAGCTCTCAATGCAATAAAATAACCTAGAATGAAGCACAAAGAAAAGGAAAGGATACATTATTCCGTGGACGTATTTGGCAAACTGTCAGAATTTGATGTGGTTAGAAAAGCTTAACGCAGTAATAGCTATGTAGGCACTTTGCTGCTTCTCAGTGAGCACAGTTACTGCTGGTATCTACTGCGGTGTCAGGCACACCAGCAAAATCCAAGAGTGCTCATACAAACGTGGCTGGCCATGTGGGTTGGCATAAGGCTCAGTAAGCTGTGTGGCGCAAACGTAAATATTTTTGAAAGTTGAGAGCAGGCTCAGAAACTTCGTGGTTCAAACTTATAAAGACCAGAGAGCAAAATCATGTTTCAGGGGCTCTGAGTTATGCCTCTTGTGGCGACGAGCAGGAGCTGTTCTGGCCCAGCCTCATGGAGAAGCGAAATCTAGAAGTAGGCAATTTGTAGCAATAGTGGTCTTTGTAACTGCTTGCAAGAACAAGGGGTGGGAGGGAAATACACCATGGATCAGAACTAATTACGGCAGTGCAGAACTACTGCAGGAAAAAGGGCATTGCCTTATCCTAAAGCACTAGGGGGACCAGTTTTTGTGAACATCAGAGTAAAAAAAGCTGTACCTTGACAGAACGGTGCAGAATGGGTTAAGTAAATACATTATTGGTTATATGCGAACTCTGTCAGAAGGATATCTGAGACAGGGCTGTGTCAAACTTGCCTGTCACACTCACTGAAATAGTTCATCACCCAGCTGAACTGCAGGACTACCAGGACCTTCATTACCTGACTGTGCTCTATTTGTTTGAGCAGACAGAATCACCACAGAGACTGGGTGTCAGACATTGTTGCCCTCTCCATATTCCAACTTTTTGTCTGCAACCCCAGATATTTCCCAGGGGAAGGCAGCCTTCCAGTGAGCTGTCACCTCTGTACAGCAGCAGAGCAGGAGTTGCACCTGATTAGCTGAACAAAGTAACAAGGACGACCTCCAGCCACCCCCTGCTTAAAGACAACGAAACAAGATGTGTAAATGCCATGTAAAGAGGGACTTGGCAACACCAGGTGCCAGTCACACTTGGAGAGAGTCTTTAAGGAAACGTGAGGAACTTGTAGCATGAGAAGGCAGATCCGACTAGCTTTCATCCACCTGGCTGAGACACCCATAGCAACAAAGTCTTAGAGGCACGAACCGATGGCCACACAAAGAGGCAGGGACCCCAGTGGCTCTCTCCTCTGCAGTGCTGGCACAGCGGGGGGATAAGTCCCAGAAGGAGGGGAGGAAGAGAGATGTGTGCAGAACAGCAGGGTCTTTTCTGAGGCTGAGCAGACAGCCCTCAATTGGCACAACCACAGAGAGCCGAATTTATCATCCACCCACAGACTCTGGGACTGCCAGCTTGAGCACTCTCATTAGCAGCTTCGGTTCTCATAGGCAGCAAGGAGGGGTGGCATGTAGGGAGAAAGGAGGGTGAAGCAGCCTGGGAGCTGGGAGGACAAAAGGACAACAAGGCAGGGTGAGTCAAGGAGCTGGACACCACCGCAGCACAATACCACACACCGTGCTATTATCTCGGTGCAAATGCCAAGGCACTGCTTCTGGAGCAGGACAGTCTGTCCTGTAATGACAGGGTTAATTTTAAATTGGCAAAGAGTTTCTGGGACTTTTTCACTTCCACTGTCAAATCTCTGGGGCTGGCAGTTGCTAATGACAATAATATGAGGTGACAGTCACATGAGGAGTGATGGATGGCTGAGTGGGGCTGAAAATCCAGAAGGTCAGATCACAATTAATTATAGTGGCAGGGTGCAGATATCCCTTTCCCCAGATCTTCTCTTCATCTCTCCCCACTTCTTACCCCCACCATCTGCAGCATCTCAAAAGCAAAACAGTAAAGAGAAATCATTCTCATTACTAGAATGCAAAATGGATGGAGGGCGCTTGGAGCTGGGTTTCAGTGTCACTCCAGCTATCCAAATTAACAAAGCACATGGCCAAAAGGGACCAAGTAAGCATCTCATTTCATTTCCCACATAACATGGGCTGCCAGACGGCACCTGACTTTAGTGACTGTTAAAGCAAAATCATTATGAACTCTTAAGATTTTATTTTGACACAAAGAAGCCTACACAAAGAAAGCACAAAGCTGGAAAAAACACCATGAGCTCTGAGTGTTCCTACTCAGCATTCACTTTGCATGGGCCTGAAAGGTCACGCAGAGATAGGCTCCTTTGCATGTAAAACTAAGGTACCCCTAAGTCACATTCTCAGTTCTTTTATCCCTTATCTAGCTCAGAAAAAAACTGGCTTTGGTTCATCCCTTTCCCATGACCAGCAAGTGAATTAGAGCTACTGCTATTCTCACATAAAAGATCAGTTCAGCCCTGACCTCAGACTTACCTCATGGGTCTGTGCAGAGTTATTATGAGTGATTAGCTCAGATTTTCCCCTCCAGCACTTCACAGTGATGTTATGAACTGCTGGTCACAGACTATGCTGGAGAAAGCCATGTGAGAAATTTCTACTAATACCAAAATTCTCTGAAGAAGGAACTGGCTCCCCATCCACAACAGATGGTTTCCATGAGAAGCATCACAACTGATCTCTTTAAACTGTTCAATCGGACACCTACAGTCACAGCCCTGGAAAAAGGTGGCCCACATTAAGCCCCAAGTCAGTAGCCCGTGGATTTTGAAAATGCTGCAGCTGTCTGCTGTGGCCATTTCTAAAAGGTGTCCCATGGAAGAAACAGAAATAAAAGTAACCAAGCCTTATATGGAAACAACCTTTGTGTTGGACTTTAAAATTTAAAAAAATGGTGCTGGTGCCCCTGTTGTATCTCTTCTCAGCTTATGAAGCGTACCTCAATAATACTTTGATTGCTTCTTGTAACTTCTACTTTTAAATGTAACATTTTTCCTATCCATTTTTTCACAAAAGACTTTCTCAATGCTTCAAGAATCAGCTGAAGCTACACATGTTGAGGCCAAACCTAAAACAAGTTGAAAGAAGAAGAGGGTAATTTATTATATACAAAATCCCTTATGTGTTCAGTGTAGCAGCAATTTCACTCAAATGTCCAATGAGACCACTGGAGAAAAAGTCTCTTTCTGGAGGAGTTATAAAGTTTTAGAACATTTCTGCCTCTGCTGATCTGGTGATGACTGCTCTTCCAAGAAAACTCTCCAGCTGTATCAGGTGGGAACTAACAACAGCACAGAGTCAAGCTTGAATTTAGCTCAAGGACTAGCTATAACTATCATATTATTATTTAATAGAAATTTTTGTATTAAAGCCTACACATACACACGTACACTCAGAAAGGATGAGTGATGAAAAGGGGATTCAGTTACTCAGCTCACGTATAAAAAGGTCCTGGCAAAATGCTGCCTGCAAATCTGTGAGGAGGTTCAGCACTGACTCAGCCTGAAGCATCTGGCTCTCTCCTGAATCAATGCCACCTGAATTTCCTGTATCCTCGAGGCATTTTTAATTTCCTTTGGCAGCTTCACCTTCAGACACTGTACCCTGACTGTCTAGGCTTAATACAGGACTGGAGCTAAAGATTTGGTGTGGATTTCAAGCTTATATGCTAAAAGAGAGAGTGGTAACAGTAGTTACAGCAATAAGAACAGGCTTTGTTAGCAAAAAGCACCGGGAAAAGACACCTCGCTTTCAGCAGTAACATGTGTTTGGAAAGTACCATGCCCTGGCCTGACATCTGAAAATGTAATGCCAAACACTCATCAACTTGTATTTTCCATACTGTAAGGATCCTGGAAGGGTCACTGTAACCACAACAGCTTCAGGGATTGAATTTATTAACATAAATGGTAAGAGTTACTACAACGGGGCAACTTTTACAGCATGAAGAGCAGGGTGGGGAGGAGCAGTTGCACCTCTGCTTTGACAAAAGCCTGAATTTGATTAGGATTAAATCATAGAGGAGGTTGTTCAATTTTAGTGGGTCTGAACAACAACAATGACAAAAGCATGAATTTCTGTTCATAAATTGTGCAAGACTTCTTACAATATGTGCATAATAGTCAAGTTACCGAGTTCCTCATGCCCGTATGTGAAGAATGGCTGTATCAGAACTGGTTAAATATCCCTTAGTAAATCTATTTGAAATTACTTCTGGGGAGAGATCTGTGAAAGTCTGTAATGATGGCAATCGGTTCTTGGGTTATTTAACACCAGAATATTCTGGGTAGCCATTCTGGTATGTCTGAACAAACCCTGCTGTTGATAAGGATGCCTCCCCTTGCACAACTCAGCTCTTTTCCAGTCTCTAACTTTTCCCTACTCAGAGCTTTATGTGAGCAGGGGAAGGTTTGTGACTGTTGCTTTTGAGCAGTTTTTGGGGGTAATCTGATCTAGCAATGATGATCAATCTATGCAAAAGTTGTTTGCTGATTACCTGAAAATTGAGTTTTCAAAATAATAGACCTCAGACTCATAGAAGGAAAAGAGTTATCATGGCATCTAGATGGTTCCCAGACCAGGAAAATTTGTTTCAGTTTTTTCTTTACTAATGTTTCAGTGCAGCTTTCTTACTCTTTCCTCAGAGATTTTGTGACTTAAGTTTTGCTTTTCCTGTTTGCTTCAATTACTTAATCCATAATGTAATACTACACGTGCAGGAAGGAAGATATTACAAAGGCAATTCAAAGGCTTATGTTAACTTGGAAAAATAGCACTGCAGCCAGCACTTTTTTTGTCCACAGCAATATTCCAGGTGGTATCATATCAGAATTTTCTACAGCTACTTCCAAAGAGAAAACAGCTCTGCAATATCCTCCAGTATCACAGAATCTGAAGTAGTAGCTTTCCTTTTACATGGAAAGAGCTACACAAAGTGGAAGCTGAACCAGCATCTCTGTAGGGAAGTTGCAGGAAGAAAAGGTTGGGAAAATGTTTGCTTTCCCAGGACTGGAATAGAATTTTAAACTCCAGTTTAGATGCTGGAGTTTAAAATCTCTTTCTAGCCCTGAGGTACTGGTGGACACCGGGCAGATCACTGGACCTACTGTGCAAAGGGTTTTAACCTTTCCTATTTTTCAACACGGTAGTTCAAAAGGCTTAATCAAAATACTTTGAGAACATCAAGTGAATCCAGCAACACAAAATATCATTAATAGCAGGAAGACTTGACAAATGAACTCCAGCCTTCACCATACACATTACTCTGAAAGAAGATAATATCTCTGAGCTATAAAGTTGACTAGGATGTATTTTTATCCCTTCTGAAGCACAGTCTTTCAGCAGCTTTGTCCTCCACAATACCAAGGCCTCTGTAATCTCATTTCAAAAACATAATAAAGGCACCCCAAATCCTCAAACTTCTATGTTAACTAACAAAGTAGGAAACTTACATATCTATATATACACACACACACACACACAAAAGCCATGCTGCAAAGATGACACGAAAAGTAATCTGCGCTTGAATTCAATTTACAGCTCGCAGATCATGCAGCCTCCCTGACTCATCCAAGCCACTCTGCTTTATCAGAACTGCCAGCATCACACTGAGACAGTGTGCAATAAAATATGGAAAATATGTTCACAGTGTGTGACCTCAGTGATGCTATGAGCTGTCATGAAGAACACTTTCTTCTCACAGTGAAATGCCACGAGGTGGTTCATTAGCTTAGAAGCAGACATAAATTGCTGCTGCTACTGGCACTGCTTCTGCCACACCTGTTTTGTATAGAGAGGATTCAGGGCTCAGGATACACACACTCAGCCTCCTTCACCAGCCCAAAATGCGAAGCTTCACTTCTGAGTCTTGAGTAACACGAGATGGAATCGTTCCTGTGCATCTAAATGGGGAAGTGCTGCGAGGTAACACCCTCCTTTGCTCCTTCTGCCCTCAAAATTGGGTAAAAACTGGCTGCCCATGAGCCAGACCTTTGCAGACATGGGAATTTAAGCAGCACAGATACTCCAATAAAACCACATGACACTACTTTCATGCAACTCAGTGTTGTAGACACAGATCTAGTTGTACCCATCACTGAGCAAGTCTGAATCCTCACTTTTCTCATTGAGCTCTAGCATCTCTGTGTTTGCCAAATAATAAATAAAGCTTTACCATTCTTTCTCCTATTTTAGCATAGAGCTTGGATGCTAAAATAAATCCTGTTAGGCTGGCTACTGTTATTCATTCAAATAATACTTCTGCATCTGTGATTTTAGGTCAAAGCACTGAAATCTTTCTGCATTTCATGGCTGTATCATGGCATGGCAAGAGAATACTGCAGCATTTCTCCTAATGGCTCCAAAGCAGTAATAACACCTGCAGCACTAAGAAATGGTGCATCTAGTACCTTCAGCAGGAGAGAAACAGAATAACTCAAGTTGGAAAGAACATTGCTCTTTAGTCCAAACTGTGCTAAAAGTTGAGCTAACTGCAAAGTTAGGCCAGGGAGGCAGGGTATCAAGAATAATCACTTTTATCTGTCACCACTGGGGAGGAAAGAAATTAAAATTTTTGTGTGGATTAAATGCAACATTTCTAGGAGCTGATGAGGAATAAAATTACCAGACAATATACATTCCACAGCAAGGAACTGATAATGCAAGATTGGTCTTAGCAGTTCATATTTACTACATTGACACTTTCTGCTTTTCCAAAGATTGGATATGCATGGCATGCAGCTGATATTTTTAAAGCAAATTAAAGGGTAGGTAATTTCAGAGAGGGACTGATTTTAAGTATCAGTGTTTTCTTGTAGTGCAAACTCTAGCTGAAGACAACCAAAGACACCAGGCTGCAGCTTAGTTTGCAGCTCTTCTAGCCACTGGCTTTTGAACCAGTTGTGCTTGATTCACTGGCCAGAACAGAATAAGTCTGGTCAGGACATATCTGAACTGCCACAGCTGCTACAGGGAATTGTTGTTCCACATCTGCTGTGTTCACTATCTTCCCTGCATAGCAGCCAAGCCACTTCTTGATCACAGTGCAGCATGGAAGTGCCACTCTATCCACTAACTGGGATCAGGCAGGGTAGACTGTGTGTAAGAAGTGAAGACACCTCAAAGCTTCATACGCCTGTCAAAGGTAGGCAAAAGATTGCCTGCTCTCCATAGAGCCTTCCTTTCACCTTCTCCTCCCCTCTTGCCTGTAATTTTGGGGGCTATGTAAGAACTTTTTCACAAGGAATGGTGCTTATAAAGGGTTATGTGAGGTGAGGATCATGTGTATATGATAATGAGGTTCTTCCTGCTAAAACTTCTTCCAGAATGCCTCTTAGGCATATACAGCAGTGTGCAGTACTCCCTGATGTGCCTGTGTATTTAAGGAAGTAAGGGGAAAAAGAACTCACACTACTGAGCTAGCTGAAAAACTCATGTGAGATGGTGCAGCTCATGCACTCTGGTGCTCATCAGATAGGGGTTTTAATCTTAAATCTCCACTCTCCTTAGACACTGGGTACCCATGTCCCCCACTGTTACCTAGGATCTAGAGGAGGGCAGCTCCAAGGAAAGGGCTCTTCTCTACTATCTCCACAGTCCCCTTCCCCAGGCATCTGGGGCTGCTACAGCTGGAGGTGAGGCACTGAGCCACATTAGCAACTTTCCCCTGCCAGGTGCATGTGGATCTGCACTGGCTGTGAGCACGGACAGCTGAGATGTTGCTGCACTGTTCTGGAAAAGAGCCAACCACCACCTACAGTTTTGTTGAACAAGGCTCTGCTACAAGAAAAGCTATTAGCTAAAGGCACAAAGGCACCTGGCTGATGAGGCTGAAGGCAGTTTTGAGATCTGAGGTTTGTTAGTAAAGGCACCTGCCTCCTGGGATGCTTATGCTCCTGCAAAGAAATTACCAGGCAGCATGGGTTTGGAGATCCCTAGAGAAGAATAAGTCCACAGTTACCATCACAGGTCTTTCTGTCAGTATCAGCAACTGAATAAAATCTCATACACTTTTTATTCTTTTTTTTCTTTCTTTTTCTTTTTCTGTGTATGGTCCAAATGTGGAAGAGAGGTGGCAAAAAGATTTGAGAAGAAGCTTGCAGCAAGAAACAGTCTCTGGATTTCACCAAAAGAGACAGAATCTGAATCTGGAGCTGTTCCAAGGGTCGCACATTTTATAAGTAACACAGCGTTGGCAACACAGGCATATGCAGACTATGTTAGATTGACTTTGGACTGTCTTACTTATTAAAGCATGTTCAAGTCCCAGAGTTTTCTATGGGTCAAGTACACCGCTAAGTAAAGCACACCGTTCCAGACTTTCCTGAATAGAGTGGGTTCCTGATAAAGAAATTGCCTAAGGATGTTGCATATAAACACTTTCCAAGTGGCAAGTCAGGTTTTGAATTCGATACACAGCAGTTCCTCAGCAGCAGCCTTGTGTTCCTAGCCCATGACAAAATCCAGGTAGCTTCAAGGCCCTTGCTCAAAGATTTCAGTAGGCTCTGGTCACGCATGAAGCTTTTCTCATTATAACTTGCTTATGTGCTTTATCCTCAAATTAAAACATCTGCTGAGCCCACAGTTTCACGAAGCTCACACACAGTCATAGCAAAATCAGTTCTGCTTGGAGGAAGGCAATGCCCTACTTCTCAGGGTGGGCTGTTTCCATGCCAAGTCAGAGTTTCAGTCGTTTGGGCTCCACCTTCCCTCCAACCAAACCAACCCAAATTTTCTAAAGGAGTTTTTTTCAACAGGAGCAGTGAATTCCCTCACCTTGCCCAATTCCCTTCTTTCTAGGCACTGGCAGAATAATTTCACACACATTTAGGAAGAAGAGGATGGTGACCACACACACACACAGAGGATCACATTTTATTGCACGTTACTAATAATGGAAAATGACAACTTCAAATGGAGCTTTAATTTCAAGTAAAGTCGTTTTCAAACTTAACCACTGTCTTGAGGATGAAAGTGGGATGTCTGTGACAGCTGTACTATGACATGTAGCTTGCTGTGTACAGTAGCTCTGCAGTAAAGGATCACAGATGGTTTGTGTTGGTGGGAAGACCCTGCTCTTAGGGACTGCAGACTTACTGTACTTGCAGAATTCCACCTTAAAAGTAATTGGACGTCTCTGTAGCTCAGAGAAGGTTTGCTAAGCAATGACACACTGCACTTGGATCTGAAAACATAACATCTGGAAGCCAAATGTTAGAGGCAATATAAAAGGGCCAGCCCAACAAACCAGAGGGGCACTTCTAAGACAGGAACATCTTCAGGATGGACCTTTTGCTTCTCTGTGTGTTCCTGCCTCTGGTGACTGTGGCATGGGGCCAGTACAGTGACTATTACTATGGTCCCTACAATTATGGAGATAACGATGAATGGGCCAATGTGTACCGGCAAGGTTTCAACTTTCAGTGCCCACATGGGCAGGTGATTGTGGCCGTCAGAAGTGTTTTCAGCAAGAAGGAAGGCTCTGACAGACTGTGGAACTATGCCTGCATGCCAGCATCCCAGAGCCTCGGTGAGCCGACAGAGTGCTGGTGGGAAGAGATCAACAGGGCGGGAACCGAATGGTAGGATAACCCAAACCACCCCTGGAGGGCACAGCCCTGATAACCCCTGTGGAATGAGGGTCCTAATACTGTGGTCAGAGCAATGCAGATGCATATTAATGTCACGATAACCAGCGGCTTCACTGCCCTTAGACTCATTAATCACGATGCATGGGAGGTGATCAGCATCGCATTTGTCTTCTCTGTAGCAGTTTCTTGCTGGAGGGTGTCAGTGTGCTTTACAAATGCGTGTCCTGTGGTCACTCACAACCTCAGCTGTGAAGTGGTTCGGTCTTGCTATTGTTTCAATGATAAAAGAAAATGAGGCAAGAACCTTTGGTGAGGAGAGCACTCCTGAACTCTTGAAAAGTCACTCTTGAAAAGCCACACTGAATCAGTGACTAAACTGGGGAACAAATTGCACTCCTCACTCCATCCTCATGCTCTTACCACTAGAAAAAAGAATCTCTGTATTGCACTGGCTCTTTGCTTTGTGTTTTTGTTGCTAAACTTTTTGGCTAAGGCATAGACAAATGCTGTTTTCTAGTTGTGCTGTTATTAAAGGAGCCAAAAATCCATACTTACAAGGGGTGGTGGTGGCATATATAGCTGCATGATGATAGCAGAAGATCATGTTAATTTCCTAATACAGTCAGTTTGCTTAAGTAAATGTTACATTTTTCATCAGCCTTGGAGGCAAAGGTGGTCACATTATGTGGCCACAATAATTCCTGGAAGTAAGTATAGTATTTCATATTTGGGCAGAATACACAGTATTTAATTATCTTCTGGGATTTTTCATGAAATGGGAAACAGAGTTTTTGACAACTCTGGAATTGAATTATTCTTTGGACAGAATGAAATGCATGCAGGAATGAATATTTTCAAATACTTGCAATGGTTTTATTCCAGAAACTGCAATGTGATTTTTTGAATTTTGTTATGTGGGAATAGCTTAGCAATGAAATGTGAAGTTCCTGCTTTTTAAATGATTAAAAATTTTGTCCTGAGTTATTCATACTCTTTCATTTACCACGTGATACATGCCTATGGCTGATGCAATTGCTAAGGGAAAAAAAGATTGACCCTATACTTCATTTTGGAATAAGAATTTTTAAAAAGGGGGGGAGCTGCAAAACAGGCAGAAAGAAGACATTGTGATAATCCTGGATGACTTCTTCATTTTTTATACATTGATGCCATTTCTATTGACTGCATAATCATTTCAAATTAGACATTTCTTTTGTTCAAAATAAACTTCTTACTCTCTTTATAAAAATCCCTGGCAGCAATTGCTCAAGTTCACTTCTCACAAACAGGATGCTGTATAAGTCTACAAAGAACGTCTTCTGATGTGTAACCATTCATCACCATGCTCCGTATGTTTAGCATGACCGCATCCACAGTTTATTATCTGATTCTTGTTTTCTTCACCTCTTAAAAAAATCTTTTCACTTTGTCCTCTTTGTTGCCTACTTTTTTTCTATAGCAAACCCTATATTTTCTCCAAATATATTTCTTTTTCAACCCCTCTTTAATTGCTTAACTCTGTTTCTCTCCCTTTACTAGCTTTTGGGGTTATTTTAGTATTTCTTCACTAGCTCACCTTTCCAGTCCGACATCTTTACATCTCTCTGCCTGCTCGGCATAGATCTACTTCCTTCTTTCTTTCTTCTGTTTTGGGGGAGGGGAGATCACCAAACTGATTAGGGAACACACACCCTTTTGCAGAGGTGAACTTGTGCTCCTAGTTACTTGGGCTATTTCCACAAATCATAGCTAGCCGTGCCTGGTTGGATTCTGCAGTTTTCACTTTTCCGCCCCCAGGGCTGAGGTAGTTGTATCTACAGTGCTTCATGGGAAGAGGCTTTGCTGTATGCCAGCACATCAGTGGCCATGCCAGCACTGCTGCCCAAGAACCCAGCAGTCTCATCCCAGACTGGAGTGAAAGTATAGGCCAGTGCAATCTCAAATCAATGTGATGGCATGGATATATCCTGGGGGACCTTTGAGGATCCTGCCTTCTCTCTTGGCGTTCTTACTTCTCATAGGTGCAACTCTTCTCTCTCTCTTCCACACCCACCTAACTGCTATTTGCAGCCATCCCCAATTCTAAAAAGATTTACTCAGTAATCAAGTGGGACCACAAATATGAGTCACCATCTGTACCATTAGCTCCTGTTTGGCCAGCTCTCTTCTCTGCTGGTCTCCCAACAAACCAATCTGCTGGTGAGAAATACATCATTCTCATGTCAGCTGACACAGCACTCTGCTGGATTTGCTAGTTCGTTTCCCATCCTTGTAGGATGGACTATAATATTCCTTTTTCAGCTCTGTCTCTCAGAGTATTTTCTCTCACCTTGCACATCACATCCAGGGATATTCAATTGCTTGTACCACCAGTAACTACAAGTCTGCCAAGTTTTTGATAAAATTTTGCAGAATCAATTAGGTTAGAAAAGACTTGAAGTAATTGAGTCCGACCTACAACCAAACGCCACCATATCAACTGAGTGCCATGTCCAGTCTGTCCTTAAACAGTTCCAGGGATGGTGAACCCCACCACCTCCCTGGACTATTTAATCGTATGTACTACTCCCTGGAGTATTAAGTAGGACTAGGCCCAACACAGACCCCTGGAGGGGACACCACTAGTAACTGGCCACCAACTAGATTCAGCACCATTCACCACCACTCTCGGGGCACAGCCATCCAGCCAATTCTTAACCCAGTGAAGAGTGTACCTGTCCAAGCCATGGGCTGCCAGCTTTTCCAGGAGGATGCTGTGGGAAACAGTGTCAAAGACTGCTACTCTGCTGCAAGTTTGGCTTTTTATTCTTTGCCATACCTTCACTGAGTAATGTGAACAAGCTTGCTGCATCCTTTTGTAAAATCTCTTTAGCTTAATAACATGTAGCAGCTATGCCTTTTCCTCACCCACACACCTTAACCCATGCTTTTGCTTTCAGGCTGAATACGTCTCCATTTTTCTAGTTGTCCTCTGGAGGTTTTATATTCCAACACTCCTAAGCAAACACTGATCATACCTACAGCTCTTCTCTGAATTCCCTCTAGTCTCTCAGCCAGAACTCTAGTCAGAAACTCTAGTCTGGCAGAAACACCAAAAAAATAACCTTTGACAAATTATGCTTATGGCATTTCAAATTTCAAATGGTGATTTTCAAATTACCTTTCCTGACTGCTGTGCAGCTGCACAATAGAGACAAACCCAAGGGAGGTTTCTTCAGAAAAGACAATAAACAAAGAAAAGCTTAAGAGAGAAAATGAAGAGTGAATATAAAAGAGAGAAGAAAGAATGTCCAACTCCTTATTTTCTTTGGCCTTTAGTATTTGGGGCAAAATTACAGAAATGGATGGGGGGATCACAAGGATAGGAGAGTTGGGAGCAAGAGGGAACCACTGGCACAGCTTCCTGGTAAGTCTGCTTCCTTCACTAACACTAGGTATTATACAGACTTAGAGAATTAAAGCATAAAACTTAGAATCTTTCAGATATGAAAAAAACTATTCCACAGAAAGAGAACAATGACACAGATCCCCATTAGGCAGCTTATGCCTAGTGATGCTTAGTTTATGACCTTTGTCTCCTTCCAGGGTCAGTGGAAAGAACAGGTACTCTAAAAACTGCTCTCTGGGGCACCCCATCTCTTTCACAAGCAAACTCATTGAGACCAATCCCTTCTGACCTCTACCTAGAATTACCTAGTGGCATTTCAGAATATATCCAACTATGGTGCTTCACTGCATAAATGCATCCCTGAAGTTAGTCATGTATGTGCATACACTTCTGAAGAGATGATGCGCATTTTTGTTTTGCTGAAAGGATATGAGAAGCTTGTGAACCTGCTACAAGACTCAAAAGGGAAATTCTGGCAATAGATTGGATCAGATGACCAGGAATGCCTTCTCAGCCTCTTTAATCTGTGAATATGTTTAAAGTTAAGTATATGTACGAAGGCTTTGAATCTGTTTCAACACCCTCCTCCTTCAGAGGCTACCTGCTAACCGAGAGAGAGAGCAAGTGGGAGCAAGAACCAGTTCCTGGATAATTTGGAAATACTCATGTCTGGAGTAGGGAAAAGTCTCCAGAGCATGCCCTGATTCTGCAGTCTTTCTACTAATTTGTATGCTGCAACTTCTCAAAGAATCCCATTTTTTCAGGAAGCACAAATTTTATGTTCTTCTCTCCATTTGTACTGGAGAAATTTTGACCTTGTTTAAATATTTCAACACCTAAGGTCTGAGTGACTGAGGGTAAGACTGTTCTTCTCTGCTTTGTTGAATACTACAGAGTTTTCTCTACAGACCAGTCTCTGAACAAGATATTTAAGAAAAGCTATTTTTCTTGCCTTAAAGCTATCATACCAAAAGTCAGGGATCACACAAACAAAGGAACAAAATCTTGCAAGTGAAGGCAAGCAACTCTTCCTTCCAGGAAAATAAGTTTTGTTTACACCACATAGTAGAGATGAAACCATGCCATATCCCCAATATACTCCCAGTTAGCTGTAAAGCACAAAGCAGAAGCATTTCCAGCCAAGAGCTATTTACTCCATGTTTATTGCCTCTTTTCCTTGTTTAGACTTTTGACAAAGTGTAGATGTGGCTTGGAGAAAACAGATATCCAGATTCTCCCTCCCCACTCCCATTCTCTCTCTCCTTTGCCCAAAAACTAGGCGCAAAGACAGACTACTGAGCAAAGGACCCTCGTATTCAGGCTCTGGCAGCACACCTCGGTGTATCAGTAGGAACTGGTTTTGTTCCCAATCTCTGACCAATCCCAAATTTCAAATCTGAGGCTGCGTTGCCCAAACCCAGTAATCCAGCTGCCCTTTGAAAATGTTCCCATTTGTGCTATCTACACTGTTGGATCTGGGGGGTGTTCTGGTGGGGTGCTATGACCTTGCAACACCGACTCTAGCAGGAAGTTGCTTGGCAGCCACTGCACTCACACCTTACACACACACAGGCACCGGACAGCTTCTTCGACAGATCGACGGCAAAGAGGCAGCAAGGGTGCTTGTGTGGAATTCCACGGCACGGGTTTATTTCAGCCCCACACATGAAGGCAACCAGGGACAAAAGACACAGAATAATGGAGGGTCCAGAGTTAAATATGGGGGTGAGGAAAGCATCAGGGACCAGTGGTTGGAGGGCACAGGGCGGTACGTAGGCAGGACTGGGGTACGGGAGCTAGTGGGAACCAGTGAGGGAGGGATTAAGGAACAAGGGTGAGTGGGGAAACGGGCAAGGGAAAACACTCTGGATTAGGGCCACATAGGGTAGAAAGGGGCAGGGAGGCCAACGGGCCAGTAGGGGAAACAGAACCAGGGTACATTTCCATAACAGAACAGGGCATTCTGGGAAAGGCCTTTTTTGTCACCTTAATCTGGGGAGCATTTCTCCACTTAGGGGACCTTTTCTCCAGGGGATTCTTGCAATCCCTGGTGCCATGGGCTCGCTGGCCGCCACATACACAAACAAGTTAATTTTCCTCAGAGCCCTAAGTTTATGTGAAAGGACTAGTGCTACAAGTCCATTTAGCACAGCTGCAATGGACTGAGTCCAGTGGGAGCATCTGAGGAGAAGAAGAGTGTTTCTGTAGAAAAGGGGGCCTCATCACCTATTGTCAAGAAGAAATCAACAGGGTAAAAAAGGCCTTGCCTTCCCTCGAGTCAGGGAGAAAAAAGTAAGTCATAAATGCCCCCTAAATGAAGGGAAAAGATTGCTGAAGATGTTACAGATGTTGCCTTTGGCATGTGGAAGTCATGACAATGTGTCTCAGCACCCCACAACAGATAGGGAAGACCCCTCATAGAATTGACTTTTAGAGACTGACATGGCCTAATCAGACACATAAAAGTTGTTTTCTCTGTCTGGGTGCCAGAGTTGCAAGTGTCCCGAGCCTGCCCTCAGCCTCTTAAGTCTCCCCATTCACCTGTGACAGACTGACCATTGAATTAGCTCTCATCATGCAGTTAACCAAATTACACAGAGGGAGGACACTCCATAAAGGTATCTCAGGAGAGCAGTATAGGGCCTCCCCTCCACAGAGACATGGAATGACACTCTCAGGTTCCCCTGTCATAAGGAACAAATCACTGTCAATGCAGCACGACCCAGTGCCTACTGAGCTGTGTGTCAGCCTCCTCATGTCTCCAGAGAGCTGCAGGGAGCACTATCCCAATCAGTGCAGCAGGAATTCAATGCAGGCTCTAACAGCAACACTTCCTGCATCTTGACTTGGGCTTCCCTGGGCAGATTTGTAGCGAACAGGCTTCCTCTTTGGGTTGTCATCCTCAGGATAACATGGTGCTGATGTACCTGAGGAACACAGAGCCTCAGAGGGAGATTTACCACAGAACACCAGCACTAAATGGGGCACAGCACTCTGGGGCTTTGTCTAGCGAAGAGCAAAATTAAGATGTAGGTGTTAGCATGAAGTGTCACCAAAACTAGTTCAACTACTCAAAACAATTGTATTGTTGTAGGCATATTTGTATTCAGTCTGGCAAGCAACTGTTGAGTCAGTGAGGTACATGCTTGGCTGCTGAGGCTGTTATTGATGTTCACAAATAACGAGACACAATTTAAGAGGATCTATAGAGTGAAACAGGTCATGCATGGACCCAAAATTCACATATTCATTTTGGGTGGGTTTGTTTCACACCAGCTCTTGTTTGGTCTCACAGATAAAAGCTCACCAGTGAACAACAAAAGCAGTTCTGACCTGAACTAAATCTATAACACGGATGCACGCTTTGGTTTCTTGCCATGACAGAACCCAGCTGTACCACACTCATTAATCAGTTCAGAAGAAGATTTGGCAGATGAGAGGCTTTTCACAGGAATCACAGCAGGCCAGGAAAGTCTCAGATACCATATCCCTGTTACTACACAGAACAAGGCTTTCTGTGGAACACTGCAGTCGTTTCCCACAACTGTACCCAAGGGAAGGGCAACTTCCCATTCAAAAGCACCTGATCTTCACCACCAATCTTGTCACTCCCCCCCTACCAGCCAGCTCGCCTCCTCTTCTCCCAGTACCAGATCCAAAAGGCAACTCTTCACACACCGCAACTTGAGCCAGCTAGAAAAAGAAAACCTAACCACTGCCAAGTTTAATCCCACACAGACCCAGCCAGTTTCTCACGTTCTTCTGCATTCACCTTGTAAGAGGCATTTTCCTCTCTTCTTAGCAATGTCAGGATTTCAGGAGTGAGGAGAACTCTGAATACTGAACTACCCTTTATAATAAAAGTGCTAAAGAGTGACTCTTGTGACAAAGGCATTGTTTTGACTTGGCTGTTAATCAAAGTTCCTGAATCACTAGTTTTTGTTCACCTTGCTTGCTTCAGGATTTGCTGTGACAAGAGTAGTGAATTCAACAGAGAAGGAAAAAATTCTGACATATTAAGTGTTGTTTTCAGATTAGTGCATAGAGCAACCGATGAAAAGGTGTGTGGGGAGGGGTTGTTTCTTTCCCTTGAAGAATTACTTTCTGCTTGTAGGAAAAGTGGCCAGCTGGTAAAAGGAAAGCGAAGGAAATACTTTGTATGAGCTCACAAATAAGCACTCCAAGTTCTGAGAGCATCTCTTCATTTTTAGAGGAATGTCGGAATTTTACTGGAAAATTAGAAAGATCAAAGAAACAAAATCTTACATTATCTCAAAGCTAAAGAAAAGTACTTCAACATCACTATTGTCTTTCTTTTGCTAAACTAAATACTGAGCTTGAATAACAGATTACAGGACTTTGTGTATGAGACAGAAGCAGAGAGAGACATGAACATGAGCTTTAATGTGTATTTCGAATTTTACTTTTAATTATGTTAAAACAAAATGGCAGTTTAATTATAAGAGATGGCTTATGTCCAGCTATACTTCCCATCTAAAAAAATAATATTTAAAGCAATTCCAATTATATTTTTTAATCAAACTTACCATGAGAAGATAGAATCAGAATCAAAAATACCACAATTTCCTAAAATCTGGTACCCAAATATGTGTGCACGTAAACAAATTAATGTTATGCTAGCTAGGTTTGTTTCTCAATTAACTTTAGAGAGAAGTGTCCATGAGCAATGACATGTCTTTCAAAATGAATCTTTCCATCACAACTGGGCTGTATTGGTACAAAATAGTGTGTCAAGAAATAAAAACTGTTGTAGGACAAAGACAGTGGGAAAGAGGACAGGACTTCCCAGACTGAATGTGAGCAGGTGGGAAGAGAAAAGAAGGAAGAACCTTCTGCAAAGACAAGTATGAGCAGGAATATCAGATGCTGATCGGTGAGGATGGGAAATTGCAGGGCAGTGTTGAGCTTCTGAGACGAAATGCAAAGGAAATGGAGAAATAAAGTGCTCCCATTATTACACCTATGCAAAAGAGCTAGAAAATCTCCAAGGGAGGACTTGAGCAGTGCAAATGCAGGGAACTGGCAAAGGTGAGAGACAGAAGAAGATGAGGCACAAGTTTGTTGCTATTTTACACAGTTTACTGCTCATCTTGCAACAGGTACAACCAATCCCCACATTGCTGTGTATCAACCATTCTTCCATCAGGATAACACCAATCATCTGCAGCTATCCAATATGTTTACACAGTCTAAGCCATATGTTCCAATGGCCTATGTGCCAAAAATCAGAGCAACTTCCTATCAAAGTCCTGCTGAAATCCTCTGAGTGAAAGCCAGACTGCCATACTTGGTGTGATTACCATAGCAACTCAGAATCCCCATCACGACTTAACTCTGAAGGTCCTTGAAAGAGTCTCACAAAGCACAACAAGTACGTGTGGCCCCATCAGCGTGGGAGAAGCAGGGACACAAACAAATGTAAATACTCGTCTGAACGACAGAACACAGGGGAAGGGACAGAAGAGAAGAGACCCTTGCATTCAAAAGTGGAGGCTGAAAATTAAACAGAGAAATTCACCACTGCACTGGTCAAAATTGATCAGTTTTTCAGTTTTTGCATACAAACCCTTGAGCCTCACGCTCTCTTTGCAAGCACTAACACCCCTGTACACAAATGGATGACTTTCCAAACACCAGACTCCGCTAGATGATGTGTTTTCCCTTCTGGGAACTGTCAGGTCGTTAAAATAAATCATGAGGTCATTGAATGAAACTAAGGGAAATTTTTTGTATTTGTTAATCATACAGTTACTTCTGAAAGTGTCTTTCGGTTATATCATTGCAATTGATTTTATGAAATCGCGGAGTAAGTTTTCTGCAGGTTTTCCTTGATGAAAAGAAAGGAAAGGAAAAGCAATGGAAGAAATGTCATTCCTGTAATTTTCACAATAAAAACAACTCAATAGCTGAATGAATGACCTATCTGTTTTCATAAGCTCCTCGTCTTTAGTCTCCAAGAAGCAAGCTATTCAAACTGATTACCACTTGAATTAGTTTGGGTATCAGTGTTTAGGTGTTGTAGAGTGTGCAGACAGAGAGGCATGCATGCTTTGAGACCATGTCTATTCTGCCTGAAGGCAGTGATTCACACGTGTGACAGAATTCCCAAGTACACAGAAAGCATGAAGCAGCAGATTTTTCTTTTGAAAATCCAGTCATCAAATTTATGTGAGTCTTAAAATTCTATAAAATCTGAATCGCAGTTTTCCTAATGTGATTGCTATCAAATCATGATGTTATCACATGCCTAAATATTTTTAATGAAGATTCCCTTCTCTTGGAGACATATAATTGTGAAAGAAAACAATTAAAGAAGTTAATTAACTTCTTCTATTAAATGGCTTCTAAAACTTCTACTTTTTTTTTTCTTTTCTTTTCTTTTTTTCTTTTTTGTAGAGAAGCCCTTGAAAAGGTTAGTTCAATAAAGCCCAAATCCTCTAATACCAACAGTCATAGACAAAAGTATTAATGGACTATTTTGAAGTCAGTCTCATGATTTGTAAACAAGTGAGAATACCAACACCAGAACAATCTTCTTGCCTGGTTAGCATACTAGAATGATTAAATATTTTAGCCAGATTAAACATTTTAGCCAGATTAAAACTTGCAGTTTCAAGTGCAACATAAATATTAAGACATTAGTTAACTACTGCTGCTTTCTTATAGAAAATAGTTACTCAATACACAGCAAGTGCAAACAGTGCTTCTCAGCACAAACTCAAACCCTTAACTTCCACTATATACCAAAAATGTTAATGCTGTTTTGAGAAATGCTTGAAACTATCGAGTAATCTAATACCACATTTTCCTTGTGTGTTCTCTTCTTTCCCCTCATTATTAGGTACCAAACCTGCTCAAACAACGGGCTGGTGGCTGGTTTCCAGAGCCAGTATTTCCCATCGGTGCTGGACCGTGAATGGCAATTTTACTGCTGCCGCTATAGCCGGAGATGCCCGTATTCCTGCTGGTGAGTTCAAGCAGACACCAAACCTGTGAGCCTCTTTCCCCCAACAGTCCCTATGAATGTCTTTGGCTGCTTGAACTGTCAGAAACCTCGTCTGAAAAGGAATTAACTGTGCTTTAGGGAGCTAGGCATGTTATTTCCAGTCTGCTACAGGGTTCTGAGGGATCCGCGGCTAAAGGAAGAGAATAAGGGCGCAGTTACACTCAACAGCACAACGCAGTAGCTGGCCCTCAATGAACAGGTCTGGAGATCAGCATCAGCCTAGCTGTGCTGGAAACCATGACAGAAGTCTTCAAAGTGGAATGACATTTTCCCACTATAAATCCAGCACATTTAAAGGAGTAGGAGAATCTCTGTGCTACACATTTGTGCTGCAATGACTTACAGGAGTGAACTTATACCAGCTACAGGAAAAATATTAGTAGTGAATACAACTATGCTTCCGCTCTCAACACTGTTTAAAGATCAAAGTCGAAATGAGCTCAAAATGAGTCGAAAGATCATTATGAAATGATCATAAACCCAAAGAAAAAGGTGGTCTCATCTTACTTAACAGAGTACCACGACTGGTGCTGGCAACTTCTCAGAGACTGTGGAAAAATGAGCTGTGCATCCCAAACTTCCTGGTTTCTCTAGAACACACCACAGATGTGGTTTCTCTAAATTAAAACCGAAGACAGGAGCAGACTGTGTAGAGGAAGCTCATATTGCTCTTGTCCACTCTGTCTAAGAGAACTCATAATTTTTTGCTCCAGGGTTACATTCAGGTTAAATTCAGCTATTCTCAGGGATACAAAGAATAACCTGCCTGCAGTAAAAAA